>JAQGDQ010000654.1:15000-118326 GCA_030141605.1 Tubiluchus corallicola
CACATGAGTAAACCGCTTTTGACCAGGCGTAGTCAGGTTAAAATTCTTTCCAATAGTCACATGATGAAGTCGTGAGAAAAGAGTGTTAAGCATCTAGTACTATGCCTCAAGTCACACATGAGTAAACCGCCCTTGACCAGGCGTAGTCAAGTGTTAAACACAGTCGTGCTTGCGGATTTGAATGTGAATTCATTCGCTCTCGCATTGCGTTACGTGTTGCCCCAGCACTTTGAGATTGTCATGATATGAAGTGGCGACCTTAATGGTTTTTACGATAAGTATGTAAAAACCTCTTTCTCTTCTCTACTTTTGCAATCTAAACATTCATTTTTGTACATATTTTTTCACATTCAGGTGCCTTTTTGTTGCCATTTGTGATTATGATGCTAGTAGCTGGTCTACCTCTCATGTTCATGGAGCTTGCTTTTGGGCAATACGCTAGTTTAGGACCTATAGCTATATATGAAAAATTTAGTCCAGTATTTAGTGGTAAGTATAGTTGCTATGGAAACCATTGTGAACGCTTGAATCAGTTTTAGAGGTGAACAGATCGTTATTAAACTTTTGAAACAAACTTTGTGCCAAGAGTAAGAAAATGTGAAAATGTTCAAATGTGGATTTGAACGAAAATTTTTGCATTACATGACGCATTTTAGCACTATAACCAAAAGCTAGGGCCGTATTATGGGGCCCTTAGGGACCTTTTGGGGCCCTTAGACAAATGAAATTATGGGTCCCCTTCAGATGGAGCCACCCTCTAATTTGCTCACACTCGTCTCGAATATGTTCTACTTGTGAAATATTTTAGCAACATTTGCATAGCTGGGGGCCCCATATTTCAAATCCAGGGCTTCAAAGAGGGGCCATCATCTTACATAAAAGGCCCCATACAAGGATCCTTTGTTTCAAATAATAGGCCTCAATTAAGGCTGCTTTATCTCAAATGAGGAGCCACTTTAAAATTGGATTTTCAGACTTCCTGGCCTCCTTTTGAAAGTTGAAATTTTATTTTAAGTTGTATGAATTATTCAGCAATGCAAATTATGTGCCCCCAAGATTAAATGACCCTAGGCTGGGGCCTACAGTAGCCTATAGGAAAATATCAGCCCTGCCCATAGACCACGTTGCCCTTTCTGAGAATAATATGTTTGAATCAAGTCTGAAGCAACGACTCAAACTGCATAATCAGTTTATTCACAAACCATGAAATGATAACTAGCGCCATACTGTTTTTTCTGTGTTACCTAATTGGTTTTTCTAGCAATATAACGAACCTGTTCCTGGTTTAGCATGGGTTCCATTTTGCTCGTCGTTTCCCACTTTAGAGTTGACATAAATAGAGAATATTATTAACATAGTTAAGCTTGCTCTGATGGGACCATTTTGTTCATTAATCAGTGTGTTTCCCTACTTAAGGTGAATTTCTTCCCTTGTTAAACGGTTCAAGTTTTACACGCCTTTTCCAACGTGGGTGGTATTATTTATGAACATATATAAAGTAATATAATAAATGTTATATATATAAGTATGTATAACGTTTATTGTCATACACATTGTTATATATCGTTTGCCTACAATATAATATAGGCCCAATATGTATGTATATATGTGTATGTACATATATTCACAATCATACACGTATATATATATATATATATATATATATATACATATAATACAGTGTGCCTCGCTACTTCGCGGTTCGTTTATCGCGGTATTATCGCTGTTTCGCGGGTTTTTGCGGTACTCCGTCTAAAGTATTTTTGCACATGCGTAGTACGTATTGTACAGTAATGTATACATTTGATGAATTTTGCATAAAAAAATCACAAAAATATATTAAAGATATTACTTCTAACATTAAAAGAATATTATAAATCATAAAAAATTACCATTTACAGTAAATAGTGTATTGATTCGGCGGATGAATACACAACAAAAACGAAATGTACTACTTACGCCTGCTTGAGATGCTACTTGCCGACGTGAGACTGTACGTACAAGTTTCTAGGTTTAAGACTTCAAACATTTTTATGAACATTTAAGTAAAGTTTTTTTAAACGATACATGTACAGTATGGGAAAAGTTATTAAGCGAATGGGAAAGCGTTATGTATAAGAATAAGAATGTGGAGAGGGTTTATAAAGACTTAAAATAATGTATAACTACTAGAATAAGTATAGCGTCCCTACTTCGCGGAACGGAACACCCTCGATATATATATATATATATATATATATACGATATACATGTATATGTATGCATACGTATGTGTACATATACATATACATATACATACACACACACACACACACACACACACACACACACACACACACACACACACACACACACACACACACACACACACACACACACACACATACATATACATATACATATATACAATTTTGAGATACAATTTAAATACTAATTTGAGATACTATGTAGGAGTAATGAAAATGATTCATACGACATTCAAGCTGAATATTAAATTCATATAAAGCATTTAGATACAATTTTGCGATACTAATAGAGATTATGATTTTTAACGTTTCCAGGTTTAGGATACGGTATGGTGATTGTGTCGTCTGTCGTCTGCCTATATTACAACATGATCATTGCTTATGCGCTGTTTTATTTGCTAACATCCTGGGCTAAAGAGTTACCGTGGGAAAGTTGTGCTCCTGAGTGGAGTACAAAAGGTAAGATGAAATCTTCAATCTAATCAGAAATTTATTTGTTTATAATGCGCATTTTTCAGCCGACATGCTCGAATGAAAGTAAAAATTTAGAAATTTTACGTTGAAAGTAGTGAAACCGAGGTCGTTGCTTCATAGTAAATATTGTGTGCAATTAAAAACTTAAATTTAGCAAAAAGAATAACTGTAAAACTTCAATAAAATCTTCATGTAAACTGAAAATGTGTCTAGTAAGCTTTTGATAAATAAACGCGTTTTGCAAATTAACGATGTTCTGTCAGAAATGGAAAGTACTTAAAGAAAATGCAAATTTCGATAATTGGTGATATTGAGGTGATCAGAACGAATGAATAAATGAATACGTGAATGAATGAGTGAATGAACGGACGGACGGATGGACGGACGGACAGATAAACGAACGAATGGACAAACTGACGAACGGACGAACAGACGAACGAGCAAACGAACGAATGTGTGAATGGATGAAAAAATGTGTGAATAAATGAACGAATGAGTGAATGAATGAATGAACGAATGAACGAATGAACGAATGAACGAATGAACGAATGAACGAATGTGTGAATGGATGAAAAAATGTGTGAATAAATGAACGAATGAGTGAATGAATGAATGAATGAATGAATGAATGAGTGAATGTGAGTGAGTGAATGAATGAATGAGTGGGTGAGTGAGTGAGTGAGTGAATGAATGAATGACAAAATGAATGAAGGAATGAATAAATGAATGACAACATGAATGAACGAACGAATGAACGCATGACAAAATGGATGAATAAACGAACGAATGAATGAAAATATGAGTAAACGTGAGTGAGTGAATGAATGAAAGAGTGAGCGAGCGAGTGAGTGAGTGAATGAATGAAAGAGTGAGCGAGCGAGTGAGTGAGTGAATGAATGAAGGACAAAATGAATGAATAAACGAACGAATGAATGAATGAATCAACAAACACCTCAATAGATACGTGACATTCAAACTGTTTTTGTAATTTTTACATGCAAACAATAACTTGGTACTTTTCATTTGAATACATTTGTACGTATACCATCTCTGTAAGATATACCTTTTCATTTACATTCCATCTTACTGTGTAGTAATTGCATATTTAGAAGTGAAGTAGTATTACTTTTATATTTCAACATTTTTTGCTAGTACAAGCAGTAATTTGCATCCAGTAACAATAGTGCCGGATGCTGCGCTTTGCATTACAATGTGGCATGAACCCTTTCACCTTCACGTCACTTCCGGTTCAATTTCCCCCCTGTTTGCGTATTTTCAGACTGCTATTCGTTCAAAGACGTTGATAACTGTAAGCAACAAAATGGGACGTATTACGGAAGGCAATGTTACAATGCTTCCGCTGCAGCCCTGCACAACTTGACTCATTTATCAAACGACACGTCACAGCGGAAGCCACCTGCCGAGGAATACTTCAAGTACTGTAACTTATATGTTAATTGGCTTCTATAGGGGAAGCGGGGGCTAGTTGTCACACGTGTATGCCAGTACAAAAACTCCGGTTTTTCTTGATTGTGAGACCTGCTAAAGATTAAATTAAATTATTAAATCAAGTTTTAAATTATTTATTTATTCAATAAGTTAAAAAACTATTACGTATTGCATATAAAATTTTCACACATTAGTATAAAATACATTATACATACATATAAAACAATAAAACTACAATAAAAGCAATCAGGAAAGGGGGAGCATCAAGTAAAAACTTTATTTTCCTTCCCTTTTTAATTGTCATTATTCATCCAAATCTAATTTATTGTCTGTAATTATATAGTATACATTATATTACACCTTACATGTACATCACACGCACACACACGCAATTATATAATATTTATTTTCAATTAATAAATTTAGTTACGTTAAACTGAAAGGTGTGCAATCGTATTTCTTGGTTGTGTGACGTCACATAATGTTACATGTCACACGTGACACAGTGTGCTGGCTGTGTGACATCACATAATATTGTATTTCACACGTGACACAGTATGCTGGTTGTGTGACGTCACATAATATTGTATGTCACATTTGACACAGTATGCTGGTTGTGTGACATGACATAATATTGCATGCCACACGTGACACAGTATGCTGGTTGTGTGACATGACATAATATTGTATATCACACGTGACACAGTATGCTGCTTGTGTGACATGACATAATATTGTATGTCACACATGACACAGTATGCTGGTTGTGTGTCGTCACGTACTATATGTCACACGGTACGTCACTTTATGCTAGTTGATTATGTCACACAATAAGCCTGTAAATTTAATTGAATTGAATTTATTGACTAACAGGGATGAACCACATTAATACGTCACACATAATGTTGTACTTAGTTAGTCCAAAATAAAAATAATATCAGCAACCATGAAATCCACTGTTCTGCTTGTGTGACGTGACGTACTATACATCACATCAAACGTCCCTCCACACACACAAAGTCATACATCACACGTGGCATCACACTGCTCTGACTGTGCCACGTCACACAACGCTATATGTCACACAACACTGTAATAATTATGTTGATCCAAAAGATTGCTTTAATATGGTTAATAGGCAGGGGCATATTAACCTATAGGCTATCTAGGCTATAGCCGAGGGCGCCAAAGTTTGAGGGGCTTCACATTTTAGAAAAAAATCTTATTTTCCTCGGAAAATGTGTATACTAGCTTTCGTGTTCATCTAAAGGGCACATTTTATTACACACCGCTGGCAGCTACTGAGTACAGTTTTTATATAAGTGCCACATAATGAACAGGTGCAAGGTATTACACAACAAGCAGTTGCGCAGCCTGCTTAGATATAAGTGCTATGGCAATACGTGTAATTAATAATGACCACGTAGAAACTAGGTTAGTGGTGTTTCCAATGCATCACAAGTAAGATTTTTATTGATTTTTTATTCATCACTGTTTTTCAGTAACTTTGTGCTCGCCATCTCAGGTGGCATCAACTCACTGGGGACTTTGAGGTGGCAACTGGTGGTGGCGCTGTTTGCTGCTTGGGTCATCGTATTCTTGTGCCTCTCTAAAGGTGTCCAAACTTCAGGGAAGGTGATGGCTTCTCGCTTTTCTGTGCTGTACCGCCTGTTAACTTAGTGGCTTAAAGGAAGACCGGATGATTGTTTAGACTCAATCTCATTCTGGTTTCCTATTCAAAATCTACATTTTCTTGCCTATAAAAGTTAACAATTGTTCCTTATATTTGAATAATTAGCTTAGAAAGTTAATTAACGGCAACCGAACACAGCTATTGCTTACGTCAGAAACTAACTACAGTTTGTGCAATGGGAGGCGTCTTCCCTTGCGAGTCAAACACGTTTGCGTAAGTGTTACTGCTTAAACGAGTGATGTCACGAAAATGGGCTCTACATCATATGACGTCAGAAACTAACACTGCAGTTTGTCGGCAACGTGCACGTGACAAAAAGGCGCCGCTGCCAATCTTAGTAGATTGACTGAGCCGCGCGTAGCTTTGAAAGTTTAACAAAATTTGAGTATCCGAGGTAATTATTAGTTACCCTTAGCTTTGATTTAAAAAAAGCTATTGCAGTTTTCAATATTTTATGGCATTCTTTATTCTGAACTCGTGTTTACACAATCGTCTGGTTTTCCTTTAAAGTTTGTCGTTATGAAGTGCAGCTTGTTTTATTTCACAGTTTTTAGTCACAGTGCTGCTGTTAGTCATTTAGTCTGTTAGTCCCAGAAAATTGTGAATTTTAACTAAATGCCAATGCGTTTAATCTGGATTTGCTAATGAAAAAACTAAAATGTTTACGTCTCATTGGTACGAAATTCATGTTCAAAAGTCATTTCTTAACCAGATAACATGTACTTTCGATAGACAGAACTAGTTAAGTGTGCCTCACTGTGAGATGTTGATCGATTCATTCATTCATTCATTCATTCATTCATTCATTCATTCATTCATTCATTCGTTCATTCATTCATTTTGTCCTTCATTCACTCACTCACTCACTCACTCGGCCACCCACTCCTTCATTCATTCACTCACTCACGTTCACTCACTCATTCATTCATTCTTTCACTCATTCATCCATTCACACATTCATTCGTTCGTTCGTTCGTTCGTTCATCTGTCCGTCCGTCCGTCCGTCCATCCGTCCGTCCATCTGTCCGTCCATCCGTCCGTCTGTTCATTCATTCATGCTTTTTTGGATGTATCAGTTTCTCAGTGTGAGTCACATTTTACTATTGAAAAATTTTAGCGATTGTTTTAATACTGTGTAAAACGAAACAAACATTTCAATTTTAATGTTGTAATTTTAAACAAACAAACACACGAAAGTTTATACATAAACTTGACAAAAACGAAAAAATATTTTTTTTTATTAATAGCCTAAACTGCTAATAGTTCAAGCTTGATCCATTCACGGTAAGCACGCGACAACTGACAACAAACTGTGTGAGCAACAGTACTTTCTCTACCTGGGCTAAGACATGTGCACATGGCCGCATGCGCACAACAGCCAAACACCACGTTGCTAGTGCGATGAACGCACTGTGCTGGGCTGTGAAGCAAACAGTACTACTCTCACGTGCTCTGCTTCCGTACAAATATAAAGAAAGAACTAAAGAAAAAAGACTTATTATATTGAATATTATTGATAATATTGAGTGAAAATAGGGGGTGCTGCAGTTCCATAGTACCTATACACGAACTGCCACTGCGTTCTGTGTCTCGGAACTATACGCTTTCTAGTTTAAACACGAATTGTGATATTATATTGTATTAGTTTTATATAAGTAAGGTGTTTGCAAACTGGCGACTCCATTTTATAGGCGTAAATAAAATACATTGAATAGAAAATGCGTCATATATAAACTATGTGTCGAAAACGCTAAATTTCATTACGATGAATGGTTGATTTTTATTTTACGAAACTATTTTATCTGATTTTAGCGATTTAATTGAATGTTTTTAATTTTTCATTTTATGTAAAAAGTTTGAATTTCTGTACAAGTTACAAATTTCTTAAACACGCCTAATTATACTGTGCCCATGGTCATCCTCGATAATGAGTAAAGGAAAAACATAAAGATTATCAGCGCTATTTGACTCCTGGCTAGCTAGACTTTTGGCACAGAAAAATTACTATATATATATATATATATATATATATATATATATATAGTAATATATAGTACATAGTAATATGAAATATATATATGATATATATATATATATATATATATATATATATATATATGAAAGAAGCCTAACTCTCTCTCTCTCTCTCTCTCTCTCTCTCTATATATATATATATATATATATATATATATATATATATATATATATATATACATATGAAAGGCCAATTGGGCACGATACAAGCTATACTATAGCCTTGAATGACAATAACTGATTACAATGCAAATTTAACTTTCAAGAGCCAATTTGAAAGGGCAGATCCATGCAAACAGGGTAACCTTTAACTCGAGATATGCCACCGTGAATAAGACTGAACAGCAAATAATGCACTGGAGTAGCAAGATAGTCAGTAGAATAGAATAAATTGATAATATTGTTTGAATGTACAGGCACATTTTAACTCCTGTGTTTTTAGGTTGTCTATTTCACAGCGTTGTTCCCCTACGTCGTCTTAGTCATCCTGTTTTTTCGCGGGATAACACTTCCCGGGGCAGCTGATGGCATATGGTGGTACGTGATCCCAGACTTCAAGTTGTTAGCTAATGCCAAGGTTAGCCAAACTTTCTACCTGTTGTAGATTATCTGTACTAGAGTCGACGTTTCGTATTATCAGGTTGACTGCATTGCAATAATTTGAAATCTAGGTAAAAAAGTCACATGAAAAAAAGTCACAGGTAAAAATTCAGAGAAAAAAAGGAGAAAAGGCACAGGAGAAAGAAATAACTGTAACACTAACACCTAACTGTAACCGAAGCCAAAATTAATTGTGACTTTTCCTCCGATCTTTTACCGCGACTTTTTTTCAATGACTTTCCGCGACTTTTTCCTGTGACTTTTTTCCGTGATTGTTTTCTGTGACATTTTCCCGTGACTTTTCTCCTGTAACTTTTTTCTTGTGAGTTTTTTCCTTTGACTTTTTTCTTGCGACTTTTTTCTGTGACTTTTTTTGTGACATTTTTCCGTGACATTTTTCCTGTGACTGTTTTCTTATGACATTTTTCCGTGACTTTTTTCCTGTGACTTTTTTCTTGTGACATTTTTCCGTGACTTTTTTCTTGTAACTTTTCTCCGTGACTTTTTTCCTGTGACTGTTTTCTTATGACATTTTTCCGTGACTTTTTTCCTGTGACTTTTTCTTGTGACTTTTTTCCGTGACTTTTTTCTTGTAACTTTTCTCTGTGACTTTTTTCCTGTGACTTTTTTCTTGTGACTTTTTTCCGTGACCTTTTCCTATGACTTTTTTCTTGTGACTTTATTGCCGCCCACCAATAAGAAATAATTTGAAATTGCCCTTACGGCTGTTGGCTTTCACCAAAAAGTGTGTTATTTTTCAATAAGCCTTTTCACAGTTTCGTTGTGCGCACGCGCAGTTGGTGTAGGTCAAAGACTAAGCGTACCGCAGCAATGCGTCTTAACAACAACCGTTACGTGACATGCGGGTAAAGTAAAGCCGACTGCTGCATCAGTTCAGTACCTTCAGTTGTTTTACGAGGACTTTACTTAATTATGTACTCGTATGTCTGTAGAGTGATTTACTAGCAGGATCTTACCTGGGAACAAGAAAAAATGAACCAGGTAAGGTTCTTGCTAGTTGTTAAAACTGTTACTATTACAACAACGTTAGGCTGTGAAGCGTTGTCAAGTGTACACAAATGTGTTGTCTGGTACACTTAGCTTTTGACCTTTTCACGATCATCATCAATCGCTCCAACTGTGGAAAGGCTTATCATGGGATTATTTCTTGTATCAAGAACTAAATATGCATTAGCTGCATCAACAACCACCCCAACAGCAACGGTCAACAGCAGCAGCAACAACAACGACAATGGCAATGACAACAGCAGCAGCAGCAACAGCAACAGCAACAGCAAGAACAACTTTCACTACCACTGCCACTGCCACTGCCACTGCCACTGCCATTACTACTACTACTACTACTACTACTACTACTACTACTACTACTACTACTACTACTACTACTACTACTACTACTACTACTACTACTACTACTACTACTACTACTACTACTATTCTACCACCACCACCACCACCGACACCGTCACCGACACCACCACCACAAGCACCACCACCACCATCACCAACAACAACAACAACTTGTCACTTTTTTAAAGACAGATTTCTCGTGTGCATTATGCAGGTCAATAAAAAGATTCCTTATTTTTATTTTTCGACATTTTGGTTGCCACGTTTCAAATAAACAGGCTACAAATCCCATACAGTTTAGGTGATAATTTATTGATCATACAGCAGATAAACCATAGAAAAAGACTCCCTGAAATTCTTTCACTTTATCGGTGCCTTTTAGCAGTGTTTATCATGGTGTTGTGGTATAATTTACTGGGATTTACAGCTGCTGTTTAAGATGTTAATGGGGAAGAAAAGGGAATATTAAGGAACATTCTAAAAAAGTTTCCATACGAAGTTATTTTACTTGCCATTCGCGTACCTGTTTGAAAGACTTACGTAATTGGAAAAGAAAATTCTTAGTAACTTAAAGTATTCTCTCCACCTGGTGAAACGTCACTGCATCGCTATCCCAGTGTGCACCACTGTTTCACCAAAAATACATGACTAATGTTACTGTTATTGATAATACAAAGTCATTTGTACGTTTACTTAGCTAGGGAAAAGTGTGCTATGAATGCTCTGATTATTTTTCCGAAGTTTACAAATTCCATCTAAACTCGTTTTAAACGATTTGCGTTACTATGGCAGAGCCCAACGACCAGCCGAGAATTAAATTTACAAATTTTATACAGCGTTACTGCAGACGCAAGTTCTGCATGCAAGACGACAGCTCGAAAGTGATATAATATTTCAAGACGCATTTTTAAGCTTTTTTATGAAGACTATATTCTTGTGTTTTAAAGCACAAGAAAAACCTACACTTACATAAAGCTTGAAAAATCAGTCCCGAAATTTTATACCACTTACATACTGCATGCAGGGTTTGCATCGGCAGTAACGCTGTATGAAACTTGTAAATTTAAACTCCCGCGACGACCATTACGCGCAGCCATTTTAAAACGAGTTTAGATAACACTGCGATAGGTTTGAAAAAATAATCAGAACTTCGTAGCGCACACGTCACTGACTTAGTCAAATTTTATATTACTGTATCTTGTCAATAAGGTTAAAAATACGTTTTTTTGGTTAGCGAGTGTCGCACCCTGGAGGTGAGTCGACGACATTTTAAATTATTATTTCTAGTAACATGGGTCTTTACAGGCAGGTAAGCGGAATGCTAAGTAATATAGATTTGCAGGGAAAGTTTTTTGGGACATAATTTAGCATTTCTTTTCCTCCCCTGATTTACGTTGTGCGTATGTGACGTCACGTCATAGCATCGTTGGAACAGTATTGCGGGAGATTTAAAATGAAAACAAACGAAAATTTTTTTTAACGCGAATACAATGTACGTATATAATTGATGTAAAGTAATATAATTTTTAAGGCGATTTTTCTGAAACCTACTTCAGGTACCCCCTTTTCTTGTCCTTTAAGTTTGGTAATCTACTAATGCTTGTTATTCACTGTTCAGCATCCAATGATTGCTCAGTCTTGATTAAAATTATCATCACGTGGCAGTAATATGATAAAACAGCCTGAAACGCGTCTGGCGTAAGTAGACTCGGCAGTATGAAATGAAGGAATTTCTTGCGAAGCCAGACACACGCACGTCGGTAACCATGGCAATGCCCTGAATCCTGAAATTTGTTTTAAACAAAGCTTGCGGATTCTGGAGCGGTTATCACTCAAGGTAGTTTGATGAGACGTCGGTCTGGCAGCTTCGTGACAATCATTATTGCAAGATGTGAGGACGAAAATAATATTAGGAAAAGTTTAATGCCAAGAGGACGTTAAACGGGCGAGTGATTGCAATAAAAGTTCTTGCTGTAATGTCTGCACTTCGTTACATAGATAAAACAGTTAAATTTGTGTATTTATATTGGCAGAAAAGGTGAAAGGTGAATTATAGGCGCAATGTAATTTTATGTTCTGCAGTATATATCAGGCGGCGAAGTAAATATATCCTGGAAAAAAATACAGCCGTTCATAAACTTCAGAATATAAATTGCAAAAACACGTGGCAAAAGCACTTCGCCTTGTATTACACCATGTGCTACTGGTATAATATACAAAGTTATGAAATAAATGCTTGGCAGAATGTTTAGTAGTTTCCGTTGGTCCTATGACTGCAAACGAGTAGTAGTAGTAGTAGTAGTAGTAGTAGCTGGTTAGTAGTAGTAGTAGTAGTAGTAGTAGTAGTAGTAGTAGTAGTAGTAATAGTTGCAGTAGCAGTAGCAGTAGCAGTAGCAGTAGCAGTAGCAGTAGCAGTAGCAGTAGCAGTAGCAGTAGCAGCAGCAGCAGCAGCAGCAGCAGCAGCAGCAGCAGCAGCAGCAGCAGCAGTAGTAGTAGTAGCAGTAGCAGTAGCAGTAGCAGTAGCAGTAGCAGTAGCAGTAGCAGTAGCACTAGTAGTAGTAGTAGTAGCAGCAGCAGCAGCAGCAGCAGCAGCAGCAGCAGCAGCAGCAGCAGCAGCAGCAACAGTAGCAGTAGCAACAGTAGCAACAGTAGCAGCAGCAGCAGCAGCAGCAGCAGCAGCAGCAGCAGCAGCAGCAGCAACAACAACAGTAGCAGCAGCAGCAGCAGCAACAGCAGCAATGCTTTTACTGACCATGTATTGCAAATTGAACTACAAACTCTAATGATCGTATGAATTACATGTTTTTCACAGTCTGGAATGTCAAATGAGGTGTCTTGTTAAATAAGGTCCTCTACTACCACATTAAGTAAATCTATGTTTCTCAAGTTTTAAAGCTGCATTTGGGAAGCAAACGTATAATAGCCTAATTTAACCAACAATTTTGATTTTTCAGGTTTGGGGAGACGCTGCAATACAGATATTCTTTGCACTCAGTCCCGCCTGGGGAGGCCTTATAACGTTAGCCTCTTATAATAAGTTTCATAATAATTGTTACAAGTAAGTATAATTTTGCTATTTTAACATCTCTTTAATAACGTGAGTATTAAAATGTTTCTTCAAAAATAAATGCATGTTTTTACTATCACTGTAGATAACTTTATTTGAAAATTGTTATTTAAAAGAAGAACCAATCCTCGAACAACATTAATTGTATTTTAATGTAAAATTACAAATATTGAAATTACGACACAAAATATGCGAATAAAATGATTCGCTTAAAAATGTAAAAGAAATTTAAATGTTTCTTATCTCTCACCAAACGAACGTCGCTGCCCGCATATTTAAAAAAAATGACGTAGGCTGGTGTCTGCTGGGCAGCGTGAATGCGTGAAGTCAAGCTGTGTGAAGATACGCGTTGTAAAATTTCTACAGTTTGCTTAGAAGTTCTGTTATTCTAATGTTGTGTTTAACTGTGTTTATCTAGAAATTAGTCATTCGATCAATTATGACCAAATTTAAAATGTTAACATTGCTTTAATCTACAGATTACTCCTTAAAATGTGTAAGTAATTAACATTAATTGTGTAAATAATTAATTTACAGATTTTTGTTGACTTTTAGATACGCATGTAAACTTGCCAGCACGTGGTAAGTGCCGGGCTGGGTACTTAGTTTATAAAATTCGCTCTATAAGTTAAAAAAAGATTCTGAAGCCACCTGGCGGGATAAGTGTTCATATTGCACGGAAACGCTCTGCGTGAACTAATTAAAACTTCTGCAGCTTACTTAATGTTCATCCAAGAGCAATACAAAATCATATATCTAGTTTTTTTTAAACTTAGTACAGGTATACTTTTGACAGTGCACTGTTTTTCTTCAGCTGATGAATGACGTCATTGGTGGAAGAATGGGTTCAAAATGGGATCGGTCAAGTTTGAAATGATCGCAACGTTTTAAATTTATTTTACTAATTACACGAGATGCTTATTGCTGAAACTTTCTAAGATTTTTCCCAAATATTAAAATAAGCTCAACTTTCCGAGAAACTTGGTTTTAGCTTTAAAAAAAGGTACATTCACTATTTTTTGTTACAGAGACGCTGTGATCGTATCCGTGAGTAATGTGTTAACTAGCATTTTTGCTGGTTTTGTTATCTTCTCTGTGATTGGCTTCTTGGCTTACGAGATGGACAAGCCTGTTGACAAAGTAGTAGATCAAGGTAGCGTCGCTTCCTTATGCATAACATCTCATTGCTATTACTATTTACTGCGCTGGTGTCGCCATCTACAGGAATTGATGTTGAAATAACGGTTGCTTTGCATCTTTAAAACGTTTCTCTTTTTCCGGATACCATTTTTGAATCAAAATTGTCATTTTATATAGTTTGGTACTTGCAAACCTAAATCCAGCACATTACTTGCAAAGTTTTGTTACTGCAATTTGGTCTGGCAGGGCCTTTTTAGCATAGAAACTCAGTGAGGTATGCCACTGTAGGCCCCCAATTGTACCTCTTGCTGGCTGCCCCCGTCTTACCCCACCCGCTGCGTGTATTTTGTAATGCTGCTGTTGTCGGTCATTTTCAATTTTCAGGTTCTTCATGTATGTCAATAATTGTAAAAATTAAAAATGGCGTTTTGCAGGAATTAATTATCACGAAAGAGGAAAAAACTAAAAAACATCTCAAATCCACAAATCTCTCTCAACAAATGAGAATTGAATCAAACGACTTCATTATATTTGAGTAACGATTGAAGGCCTGTAAAAGCACTGCAAATATTTATTTCTTTCAACCAAAGTAAATTGTTTTAGAGCACAAACACTGCCTTAAAGTGCTCTCGCGTGCTCCCAAAATTTCCCAAAATGCAGGAAAAAACAGCAGTGGCTCCCTCAAACCAAATAAATCGCTGCTTGCTCGTTTAGGTGAGATTCGCCCCCCCTCCACTGTCATAATTTATAAAAAAAGGTATGTGGCGACCCCTGAGCACAATGATGATAATAATTTATTTGTGGCAATTATTGTCATCAGATGGCGCTATAAAACATGTCTTACCTAAGAATGACTGTATAAGCGCAGAATAAAAATACACAAGGCATCTAATTAAATGATATGGTAAATATAGGCTTTAAAGGAAGACAGGATGATTTTTCAAATACTACCCCATTTTCAAGTCCTATAAAAACCACACATTTCAACACTGTTAATACTGCAAAAGCGTTTCTGATAATTAAATAATAGATTGAAAACTTAATTAATGACGAGCGAGCCCAATTATTGATGACATCACAAACTAACATAATTTTCAACAGCAAAAATATTCCATGAGCATGTTGCATGTGTTTGCGAAAGCGAAAATTGAAGTACAGTGCTACTGCAAGATGTTCAATGTGTTGTACTAAAACTAGGCAAGTTTTAAGATAAAAATCAAATTTACTGCTGTGCTCACACATGAGCTGTGTAACGTGTGTAGTTCGTCAGAAACAAACGCATCCGAACTAAGAAGTACAGCACCTGTTTTTGTGCAACACGCTTCCGAAATGCAGGCGCTAGTGCCCGTCTAGCTAGCGATTGGCATGTAACAGAGAAGAACTAGTGGCGCGAACGTGAAATCGTGTTTGTGTGGAAATAATGCTTTCACGCAAGTCATTTTTGAAAAAATAGTATGTTTTATTTCAATATTTTAAAGAGTAGATTGTTTTGACCTGCAGTTTAACATTGAGTCCAGTTTTGCTTTAAGACTCACACTACTTAAACATGACAGTAAAAAGTTTCATCTTAAAAAGTAAACGTTTATTCCACTCACTCAATGACGTCAAGTCATAAGGTGTGGCTACTGGTTACCCTACTTCAAGCTCTCAACACCAGCTTGTCAAAATGTTTATTGTAATTTGACGTTTCTATTTTTTACAGGTGCCGGTTTAGCATTTATTGTTTATCCAGAAGTGGTGACTCGCCTTCCCATTTCTCCTTTATGGGCTTTTCTCTTTTTCTTCATGCTGATCACGCTTGGTTTAGACAGTCAGGTGAAGTTTTATTTCATTTTGTTTTATATGAGCCACCTGTTGAGAACTATGGAAATTAAATTTTGTTGTTTAAATTTTGTGTGTGTGTTTGTGTGCGTGTAACTCCCAACACAGATATAGAAAGAAAGGAGTGAGAAGAAAGAAAGAGAGAGGGAGAGAGAGAGAGAGAGAGAACTAGAGAGAGAGAGGGGGGAAGAGATGAGAAATAGAATGACACACACACAGAGAGAGAGAGAGAGAGAGAGAGAGAGAGAGAGAGAGAGAGAGAGAGAGAGAGAGAGAGAGAGAGAGAGAGAGAGAGAGAGAGAGAGAGAGAGAGAGAGAGAGAGAGAGAGAGAGAGAGAGAGAGAGAGAGAGAGAGAGAGAGAGAGAGAGAGAGAGAGAGAGAGAGAGAGAGAGAGAGAGAGAGAGAGAGAGAGAGAGAACATTTTGGTTTTCATACTAATTACTTGTTTTAGCTTCGTTATCGTAATAAAGCAAAACAAAATCAGGTTTCGGTAATTTTCAACCTTTGTGAACTCGATAGTTTGCCCTGTTGGAAACAGTCACCACGGCCCTGCTGGACCGATTTCCTCAGTGGAGGGAGAAGAAGACCTGGGTGGTACTTGGTACAAGCATTGTGGGCTTTGCAGGCGGTTTAACCTTCTGTACAGAGGTAACTACATTTGTGAACATCGCTGTCACCATCACCACCACAGTCACCATCTTTGCCATCATCAGCAGTATCGTCATCTCGTTACAATTCCTAACATCATCTTTGGCATCTTCATTGTGGCTGGTGTCCACTGTCGCTGTCGTTGTCGTTACATCCACCTTGTTCTAAGCAATGAGCATTAACCAACTCCTAAACACACTAGCCTGTAGTGAATATTATTAGTACCAGTAATCTTAGAATCAAACATTGTTTTTAAAGGTTCACTGTCTTATCAATGTTTCTTCTTGTTGCTGTTTAACACATTTTGTGTGGCTATTTTCATACTGTTTGGAGCCCTGCTGGCGCCATCTACTAAAATACCAAACAAACACATTACCTTTTAATATAAATAACTCTGACTCACAGATAGAAATGTCAGTTTTTTGGTAGTTCTTTACTAAGTTATGAACAGAACGTCATCGTATTTAACCTAGTACAGCAATATGTTGCTTCATCTAACCGCTATTTAATTAATTTAATTATTACCTGAAATAGTTATGTATTTCTGTAAATGCACTCCTGTAAATCTTACAGGCTGACTCAACCCGACTAACATTTATTTGCTGTTTGCCAAAGACAATTATTTTCAAATAAATATGCTACCGTCATGCCACATATACATAATCATGCTGCATATACATAATAATGCTGCATAAACATAATGATGCTGCATATACATAAACATGCTTCATATACATAAACATGCTTCATATACATAATGATGCTGCATATACATAATCATACTGCATATACATAAGCATGTGGCATATACATAATAATACTGCGTATACATAATGATGCTGCTTATACATAATAATGCTGCATATACATAAACATGCTGCATATACATATTAATACTGCATATACATAAACATGCTGCATATACATAATGATGCTGCATACACATAATGATGCTGCACATACATAATGATGCTGCACATACATAATAATACTGCATATACATAAACATGCTGCATATACATAATAATACTGCATATACATAAACATGCTGCATATACATAATAATACTGCATATACATAATAATACTGCATATACATAAACATGCTGCATATACATAATGATGCTGCATATACATAGTAATACTGCACATGCATAAACATGCTGCATATGCATAGTAATACTGCATATACATAAACATGCTGTATATACATAGTAATACTGCATATACATAAACATGCTGCATAAACATAAACATGCTGCATATACATAAGCATACTGCATATACATAATCATACTGCATATACATAATCATACTGCATATACATAATCATACTGCATATACATAATAATACTGCATATACATAATGATGCTGCATATACATAAACATGCTGCATATACATAATAATACTGCATATACATAAACATGCTTCATATACATAAACATGCTTCATATACATAATGATGCTGCATATACATAATCATACTGCATATACATAAGCATGTGGCATATACATAATAATACTGCGTATACATAATGATGCTGCTTATACATAATAATGCTGCATATACATAAACATGCTGCATATACATATTAATACTGCATATACATAAACATGCTGCATATACATAAACATGCTGCATATACATAATGATGCTGCATATACATAAACATGCTGCATATACATAATAATACTGCATATACATAAACATGCTGCATATACATATTAATACTGCATATACATAAACATGCCGCATATACATAATGATGCTGCACATACATAGTAATGCTGCATATACATAAACATGCTGTATATACATCGTAATACTGCATATACATAATAATACTGCATATACATAAACATGCTGCATATACATAATAATACTGCATATACATAAACATGCTGCATATACATAATGATGCTGCATATACATAGTAATACTGCATATACATAAACATGCTGCATATACATAAACATGCTGCATATTCATAGTAATACTGCATATACATAATAATACTGCATATACATAATGATACTGCACATACATATAGATTCATGTTGCATACCTATATAGTCATACTACTTTTTTGCAGGGAGGAATGTACATGCTTCAACTGATGGACACTTATGCAGCCAGCTGGTCGGTTATGCTCATTGCTCTTATAGAGTGTGTACTCATAGGCTGGGTTTATGGTAAGTTTGTATTGAACAATGGTGTGACGGTCACTGTGATGTATTGTTGCTATCATTTTGAAGGTAGTCACTGGATATTATTTGGCCGAGCAATAAGTTTACATAAAATTTTACTTTAAAGAGGGATCTGCCCACGAACTCCAGATAGTGGCTTCGCAGCAAGTGGTCTGTATTAGCACTTGTCGGTTAATTGAATTAAATGCAACAGGACAATGATGCAACAATAATAATTATAGTATACTGTAATCATGTTTAATGACAAAACATTACGCACGAAAATTAAACCGATGAAATATGTCATTAAAGCACATATACATAATCATGCTGCATATACATAATAATGCTGCATAAACATAATGATGCTGCATATACATAAACATGCTTCATATACATAAACATGCTTCATATACATAATGATGCTGCATATACATAATCATACTGCATATACATAAGCATGCGGCATATACATAATAATACTGCGTATACATAATGATGCTGCTTATACATAATAATGCTGCATATACATAAACATGCTGCATATACATAATAATACTGCATATACATAAACATGCTGCATATACATAATAATACTGCATATACATAATAATACTGCATATACATAAACATGCTGCATATACATAATGATGCTGCATATACATAGTAATACTGCACATGCATAAACATGCTGCATATACATAGTAATACTGCATATACATAAACATGCTGCATAAACATAAACATGCTGCATATACATAATCATACTGCATATACATAATCATACTGCATATACATAATAATACTGCATATACATAATGATGCTGCATATACATAAACATGCTGCATATACATAATAATACTGCATATACATAAACATGCTGCTTATACATAAACATGCTGCATATACATATTAATACTGCATATACATAAACATGCTGCATATACATAATGATGCTGCATATACATATTAATACTGCATATACATATTAATACTGCATATACATATTAATACTGCATATACATAAACATGCTGCAGAAACATAATAATACTGCATATACATAAACATGCTGCATATACATATTAATACTGCATATACATAAACATGCTGCATATACATAATGATGCTGCACATACATAGTAATACTGCATTTTGTCTAACGTGATCAAATGCATTTTATATATAATTTTGCACGAAAATCCATTGTCTGAGGAGTAGAAGCCTACAAAAATGATCAAATATAATGTAATTGTTGAGTAGTGAGAGCAGTTTTTCATGAACCCATGCAAAATGCAGCAAAGGCTTATGGCCCTGAAAAAGCTAACACACTTAATTGTCTCTCTGAACCTACTGGACGGCTTGAGTATTCGTTTTCCTTATATATTTTGTTCTGATAGGTGCTGAAAGATTCTTACAGGACATAGAAAAAATGATAGGTTCACAGAGTAAGTTGTGGCACTACTCCTGGAAATTCATCTGGAAGGTGGCGACACCTGCCGCTCTAGGTGTAAGTTAATATAGAAAATTCTTGTTTCTTCATATTACCGGCAAACTATTTGTCTTTTTGAGGGACGGTATTTTATCTTACTGTTTTGTTTCCATCTATTCATGTCTACTAACCCTAACCATTCTTTCATTCACTCATTTCTGCCACCTTAATAAGCCAAGCTTTCAAGGTGTCATACAGCAACTCTTTTATTTGGTTAATTTGACTTCATCAACGTTCTTTTTACCTATACTGCTTCTTTGTTTCAATAATATTGTATGTTGGTCTAATGTATATGTATTGCTGGACTGAAATAAATTGATTGATTGATTGATTTAAGTAACTGTTAATATCGCTCTGTTTGTTTGCAGTTCATTCTCATATTCAATTGGCTTCAATACAAGCCAGCAGTTTATGGTGAATACATCTATCCTGCCTGGGCGAATGCTTTAGGTTGGCTCACAGCACTGGCACCTATTCTAGTCACACCTGTTCTTGCTTTTCTACAGATGAGGAAATTACGGCATGGTACTTTATATCAGGTAAATTTTGATGCCAGAAATTCTAATGCAGATGCCTCAGACATACATTATAGTATAGAATTACCAATGTGAGAAACAGTTTATTCCTTACCTATTTTATTCTGTTATTTTGGCATGTAACCACGATATTATATTATTTATTTTATTGTTATTATCATCATCATCATCATCATCATCATCATCGTCATCGTCGTCGTCGTCGTTGTCGTCATCATCATCATCATCATCACCATCACCATCACAAAGGTCATTATCATCATCATCTTTGTCGTTGTCGTCGTCGTCATCATCACCATCATCTCCATCATCAAGACCGTCATCATCATCATCATCATCATCATCATCCTCATCATCGTTGTTGTCAGTGCACCATTGGTTTTTACATCGACACAGCTTCTGTGTTCTCTGGTACCTTTCTTTCCTTCCCTCTTATTCATCTATCCCCTCTCTTTTTTCAATTTCTTCTCAAAGGGCCTTGAACTCATGAGGCTGTATTGCCATTTTCAGGATCCCTCGGTGTCACAGCTTTAACACGTGTAATTAGAATTAAGTTACCATTATAAGTTGTCATGGAAATGCAAAAATCTGTGATTGTTTGAATGTTTATGTGTTTGAATTATATTGTTTATATTGTTTGAATGTTAGCTAAATCAGTAAATTTTGAATCTTGAATTCTGGAACGTCCTTCAAAAGAGCTTCTTGTATGAAGTAGCCGTTTTCAACTTGCTTTGTGTTTAAAAGGACACCGACTCGCTATAATCTTTATTTTTGCCGACAGATGGCGCCATTAAATACAGTATATATGGCACGATCAAAGCGTTTCAACCAATCATCACGCAGTCTAGAATCTTATTACTCTCCTAAATGTACTAATTAAACTAATTGAACTAATAAAAATCTGATATTTTTAATATTAAGGCGTTAATATTAATATTAAGGTAAACTCTTCAATGAGGTCCTAATGAGTGTTTAATTTCAATGAAATTTCATATTTTATAGAAATTTTTAACGCTGCTCAAACCAGCAGCCGACTGGGGACCTCAACACAAGAGACAGGAAATGTACAGACTGCGTAACCGAGGCATTTCCGAATGCTCCGAGGCACCATCTGAAACCAAACAATCAAATCACACAAACGCATTTACCAATCCCACATTTGGTAGAGTGTATTCTTTCGAGTCAGCCATGTGACACTTTTGAGCAACCTTAGTGTTCAGCCATGTGACACTTTTGAGCAACCTTACTGTTCAGCCATGTGACACTTTTGAGCAACCTTACTGTTCAGCCAGGTAATATTTTTGAGCAACCTTATTGTGCTGCTATGTGACACTTTTGAGCGACCTTACTGTGCTGCCATGTGAGATAACCTTACTGTTCAACCATGTGAGACTTTTGAGCAACCTTACTGTTCAGCCAGGTAATATTTTTGAGAGACCTTACTGTGCAGCAAAGTGACACTTTTGAGTAATCTTACTCTCAACAGAAATTGATAGTGAGCCGCTTTTCTTCAGCCGGTGAATGACGTCAGTGGTGGAAACATGGAAAAATTGGCGTTTAAAATGGCAGCACCCAAGCGTGAAATGCTCAGGTCTTTAAAGTGATTTTAGTATTTGTAAAGTTGCTCTTTTATTAGCAAATCCTTCTATCGCTTTTCTTCAACATTGGAATAAGCCGTAACTTACCAAAAGGCTTGACCGTTCCTGTAAAAATTTACTTTGCAAACGGAAGACAAGGCGCATGACCAGTGTTTGAACAAGTACAAACAGTGCCCAAAAAATTGTCATTGTTAAGTGATTTGTTACAGTTAATATGTGTGTGTTTTTTTACCCGCTTCAACTTGGAATTCTGCCTCAGCCAACAAGTTGTTCGCGTATCGTGCACGTGCTAAAGTGATTACAAGCTAAGGTGGCGTGGGTCGTAACAGGGCAGTTTCCAGTTCAACGAAGATGCATCAATGGAAAAAACCGTTATTCACGGAAACTGCACGCATGCTGATGTATTCAAATGTTCAAAAGTTGACTGCGAGTGACAAACTACTGAATTGAATCAGTTAACTATAAGTGAAACCATGTGAAATTAAGCAAACGTATTGAATGTTGCTAAGCACCAGAAACTACAAATTCCTACTACTAAAGCCAGCAGCCAGCGACGTATTAACCAATAGGCTAACTAGGCTATAGCATAGGGCGCCAAAGTTTTATGGCGTCACATTTTAGAAAAAATTCTTATCCTCCCCGGAAAATGTGTATACTTTCATATTCATGTAAACGGCACATTTTATAACACACCACAGGCAATTACTGAGCATAGCTTTTAGATAAGTGCCACATAACGAACAGGTGCAAGGTAATACACAACAAGCAGTTGTGAAACATGCTTGAATATAAGCGCTATGCAAATGCATGTAACTAATAATGACCAGGTTGAAACTAGGTTAATAGCGTTTCTAACACACCACAAGTAAATGTTTTATCTGCTCATTACATAAGCAGCCATAAATTCACAATAGAGATTGGGGGGACAAAACTATCAGTCTAGGGCGTCCTGAAGTTTTGATACGTCCCTGCCAGCAAAGATTGTACAATACCGTCGTTGTTGTGTTACGAACGATTTACAGTTATAGTGAACGCGATTAAACGTTTGATCTAAGAAATTTTCATTTACAATATCGCAGTGAGTTGCAACATACTATAACAAACTATCCTATTCTGGTCGAATTAGCTGTTAGTTGCTCGTTTAAATGAAAGAGTCAGCTACACTGAAGGCATTTAAAATCAACGTTGAGACAGCTCAAAACAACACAGCTATACTACCCTGGATGAGTTGTTTTTTATCGCCACCGCTGACAGGAGCTCTAGTAAGTTTTGAAACGTGTTGTTTGAATCGTCAGGAGCTCCAGGAAAATCAAATCCAGATAGAAAAAGATCACAGGTAAAAAAGTGACAGGTAAAAGAGTCACTGGTGAAAGAAAAATAGCATTGACCCTATTCTTAACCCTAAACGCATCACCTTTTCATAATCTCAAGTCAAAATTAATTGTGACTTTTTCCTGGCCAAAATTGTGACTTTTTCCTGGCCAAAATTGTGACTTTTTCCTAGCCAAAATTGTGACTTTTTCCTAGCCAAAATTGTGACTTTTTCCTAGCCAAATTTGTGACTTTTTCCTAGCCAAATTTGTGACTTTTTCCTGCGATTTTTTCCTATTCAAAATTGTGACTTTTTCCTGTGATTTTTTCCTAGCCAAAATTATGACTTTTTCCTGTGACTTTTTCCTAGCGAAAATTGTGACTTTTTCTTAGCCAGAATTATGACTTTTTGTATCATTTTTACCTGTCCCATTTTTTCTTGCGTCATTTTTAGCTGTGCCATCTTTCTTGCGTCATTTTTAGCTGTGCCATCTTTCTTGCGTCATTTTTAGCTGTGCCATCTTTCTTGCGTCATTTTTAGCTGTGCCATCTTTCTTGCGTCATTTTTAAATATGCCATTTTTCGGTGCCATTTTTAGCTGTGCCATCTTTCTTGCGTCATTTTTAGCTGTGCCATCTTTCTTGCGTCATTTTTAGCTGTGCCATCTTTCTTGCGTCATTTTTAGCTGTGCCATCTTTCTTGCGTCATTTTTAGCTGTGCCATCTTTTTTGCGTCATTTTTAAATGTGCCATTTTTCTGTGCCATTTTTACCTGTGCCATTTTTACCGTGCAGCGATTCGTCATGTGCACATTTAGTACGTATAGCTAACTCAGGTTTTAGGTGACACATTGTGTACATATCGTTGTTGCTTATAATGTATAATATGAAATACGTGGATATCCATGTATTATGGTTTAGCTTAAAGATATTATTGTATAGCTTATGTGATAGAAAGAAACATACCAAAAAATGATGGTTGTGCCTAGCTACTCTAGAGGCTATAGAACACAAATTTTGCGATATATTTATGTAGCATTTACAATCTTGTTGAGAAATATATGTTCGTTGTTAAGTTTATTATCATTTTTTTCTATAATTAATTCGTGTAAAATAAGATTAATAAACATTGTTTATGTATATAATCAAACACGATGCTAGATTAGCTTGATATATTGAGTTTTATAAGACTGGCAGGTTCATATGTGTCAGATTACAAAGTTAAAGAAACTTTAACTGATTAATAAATAAATGCGATACGTGCTCGTGGCATTGAGTATTTTTTGCTGAAAATCTGGTTGCCAATTTTGATTAAAGGAAAACGGGACGGTTGTGCAAACATTTTTTAAAATCAAAGCTTAGATTAAATAATAATTACCTCGGATACTTAAATTTCGCTAAATTTTCAGAGCTATGCCCGGCTCAGGCGTGTGGCCGACAAATAGAAGGCGGTACCGTGATAAGCATGATCATGAACTGCTGTGTTAGTTTCTGACGTCAAATGACATAGAGCCCATTTTCGTGACATCACGCGTTTAAGCAGTAACACTTACATAAACGTGCTTGATGCACAGGGAAGATTCCTACCATTGCACAAACTGTGGTTCGTTTCTGACGTAAGCAATAGCTGTGTTCGGTTGCCGTTAATTAACTTTCTAAGCTAATTATTCAAATACAAGAAACAATTGTTAACTTTTATAGGCAACAAAATGTATATTTTGGACATACTAAAACTAAAATGACATTGATTCTAAACAATCGCCCGGTTTTCCTTTAATTTCGAAAGTTAAAAAGTATGTTGATAATTTTGATCATAGAATTAACACGTGCAACTCTGAAATTCCCAATGCTTCTTGACTACAGTAAAATTATTCACTTTTTAATCACTGTTTAACGAACTTTTTTTTCCAGTAACGAAAATAATCAACCCATATTAAAAAGTTGTCACGACAGAATATTTTGTTCAGTTTAATTTCCTTTCTTCTCTCCCTCTTTTCATTTCTTGCCCTCTTCCCTCTTCTCTTCTCCCTGTTTGCTCTTCTCTCCTCCTGTCCTCTCCTCTTCTCACGTCTCCTTTCCTCTCCTTTCACCACTCATCTCCTCTCCTCTCTTCTCGTATTCTTACCTCTGCTTTGTCCTCTACTTATCCTCTCTCCTTTCCTCTTTTCTCTTTGTTCTCTTGTCATCACTCTTCTCCTCTCCTCTCTGCTTAGCTTCTCCCCTCTCCTTTCCTCTCCTCTCCTCTCTTATCGGTTTCTCGTCTCTTCTCCACTGCTCTCTCTCCCCCTCTCTTTCCTTTTTAATTCTTCCTTTTTTCTCTCTTTTCTGCCCCTTTGCCTATTCTTTTTCTCCTGTGACAAGCAGTGGCGGCTGGTAGCTAAAATTAGTGGGGGTGCTGCAAAATAAAAAAATGTTTAGCCGAAACAAAAACGAAACAAACATATGTAATTTTAATGTTGTAATTGTTATTTTAAACAAACAAACAAATTTATACATAAATTTGATAAAATCCTAAGCAAAAAATATTGTTTTCTTACGAACAGCCTAAATTGTCGCTTTGCAAGAATATGCCGATACACGGCTTTTAAACACGTGACAACTAGACAACATGTACTGCAGAACGTGACAGTACTCTTTCTTTCTACCCATGGACGCATGCGCACAGCAGCCAAACACCACGTTACATGAGCTGTGAAGCAAACTGTACTTCCCTCACGTGCTCCGGTTCCGCACAAGTATAAAGAATTAAAGAAAACACTTATATTCATTTTATCGATAACAATGAGTGACAACAGGGGGCGCTGTAGTTGCACACTATCTATACACGAGCTGACAGTGACCAGTTAAACAAGAAACACTGAATTTACTAAACATGTTACGATTCGTAATTAGCTAATGTCAGAAATTTCTTACAAGCTGAGGTTTTCTCTATGATAGTACAGTGTCTTCTGCTTAATTCATCCCTCCATGCACTTGCTATTTTTGACGAATTTGACCTGTACGTATAGAAATCGTGTTCATTCTGATGCAACCTTGAGGTACCTTTCGTGTGACTAGCAATATACTCGATGACATCAGCATGAACATTCATGCCAAAGTTGTGCATCACATTTTGCATGACTGATTTGGCGTCCACGGCCAATTGTTCAAACTTTATCATAGTGTACTGTGGACGATGCAGCAAATGCTTCACTCCATAGGCTAGTTGTTGCAACGCTTTGGAACAGTAGTTCCTTGCCAGGGCGGACAATTGGACTGGGGTCATCTCATCTTTGACCCAGCTCTGGATGACAGAATTCAGAATCGCACGAGGGTCGCGAATCAAATGCAAGATGCGAACGTTCATATTCATCCGCGCGAGGCCAGCTAGGTCCTTCAAATCGGACCACAGCACCTTCAGCACTTTATGTCGGTGCTTGTTGCAAACATTAGCAAGCTCTTGGGTGGACAACGTCTCGACCGGACAGTTCTTCACAAGAGTTACGTCACTTCCGCTGCAGTTCAATTCGTCATGAAGTGCTCTGCTCCTTCTGAACACTCGCTCTACTACCATGCTGTGATTGACTAGAGCCTTATCAATGTCTGCAAACTGGCAGTCCAACATTTTCTTCAATGTTTCAAGCTTTAGTGCAGTCAGTTCGTTAGGCGCATTGATCTTTGAGGCGTGGCCATATTGAAAATAGTGCAGCGGTTCGTCCAAGTAGAAAACATCTGGATTACTGTTGAAAATCTCGCCCAGGAACGTACTTCCGCTTCTCATAACTGCAACGATGATGACGTCATTACTGGGAACAGCCGAGGAATTCAATACTGATCCAGTGTTGCCACCTTTGGCCGAATATTTGGGCAAATCTGACGTTTTTCTTTCAAAAACTAGCGTTTCTCTTTCGTCAGCTTCCACTTTCTTGCCGAGTGGCTTCAGTATAAATGTAGAGTGTTTTTGCTCTGAAAACAAGAACGACAAAAGGAAACCAGTTATTAGAATTCCGATTTAAAGAAAGACCGGATGATTTTTCATATACTGTCCCATTTTCAAGTCAGATAAAAAGTAACATTTTAACACAATTAGTACTGCAAAAATGTTTCGTATAATTAAGTAATAGAATAATTAATGGCGGGCGAGCATAACTATTGATGACATCACAAGCTAACATAATTTTCAACAGCAAAAATATTTCACGAGCGTGTTGCACGTGTTTGCGAAAACGAAAATGGAAGTGTAGTGCTACTGTAAGATATTCAGATGCGCTAAGTTTACACTTTATCACATCCATGAATATGACGGTACACGGTGAGCACGTGGCAATTGTTACTGTGGTAGAGACAGTACTTTTCTACCTAGCAGCTGACTCGAGCATACAGCGTGTTATCTCAGACATGTGCGCATGTTGCTTGGGCTGTGAAGCAAACAGTATTACCCTCATGTACTCTGGGTCTGTACAAGTATAAAGAAAGAACTAAAGAAAAAAGACTTATTATATGGAATAGTACTGGTAATATAGGGGATGCTACAGTTCCACAGTACCTATACACAGGCTGCCACTGTACACAGAATATACTGGTGCATAAATGCGCAGACACAGATGTATTAACAGAAGCAGAAATACAGTAAATTCTTCAATTCTTATATCACAAATGGGTTTATTTTAAAAAAATATCGTGGTAGCTGCAGAAGTTATCTGATTGGCTTGTTGACTGACTGACTGACTGACTGATTTACAAGCAGTTTACCTGTTGGCAAGTAATCAATACTACAATGGGTTTTTTAATATAACAGCCTAAGTTTTTTTTTAAATATGATTTTATTTTGAGAAATTGCGGATCTCAAAACATATAATATGAATCTATCGTATTGCTCAAATAACAAAATTGTTGAACTGCTCAATTGTGTTACAGTAAAATGAAGATTTGCCATATTGTAAGGTAAAGGAATAACTTGTTTTCAGCTGTGAATAAAATCACTCTAAGGCCACTGGGAATGGCATAAAATAATGTATGTTAGATTTGTAGTGAAGTTTCTTACTTTTTATTATTTTCATTTCACTAACAAATAAGATTGCACTATATTATGCTAAACTTTTGTAAACATTTACTTGCAAATGGAAGAGCTGTCTGTACGTTTTTATATTATAATTTTGTTCAATAAAAGACTTATCATCATCATCATCATCATCATCATCATTTTCGCCGTCATTATCATCATCGTCATCATTCTAAGTTGTACGACACCAAAGTTTCAACAACTAAAGTACTAATTCGTGAATTACGATTGTAATATTTTAAAACTTACTCGTGAACTCGTGGCTGTAATATACAGCACCCAAGAATGTAATAAAACAAAGCCAGACGGAGAAAATTTCTAATCGCTTCAACCCTCGCCTAACAAACATGGAGAAGTTTGGGCACTCAGTCAGACTAACTCTCCATTAAAAAGGCGAAATTTTTGGCACAACTAGACTGAACCACGACATTTCTGAAGCACCTTTAACTCAACCACAGTAGTTACACATGGAAAACATTCGCATTATATTACACTTCACGGCATTTATTAAGAGATCGAATAAACAGATTAAAAAGCGGTTGCTCCACGAATTTCTGTATTTGAACAGGCGAGTTTTAAACACTACACCGGTTCTGCACGAACAACATTAACCAGCACCACAGATCTCGGTAATTTCATTCTTGTTCATCAAAAGCTATCATACATGTGACAACGTAACTGATCATTGCCGAGGAGTACTGTAGGAACGTCCCTATTCAACTGGAACGAAGGCAGAACGCACCAGCTGTGTGACCCCCTGTGCCAAGGGCAGTGCTTCTGAATATTTCGTAAAATTAAGAATCGTAAAATTATAGCTGTCTTAGGAAATAATGATCTGTTGAAGTTGTTATTATTCGGTAAAGATGAATTTGACTATGTTACTAACTGTAAAATATTCCAATGCATACATGACTTTATATTATGTACTAAACGCTTCCAGTAGTTTCTATGTGATATGAAATGCATCAGTCTTAAATATTCGTACATTAATATTTTCTAACCGTCATTTTCTACTAATGTCTAATGTATCACTGTAGTAAAACTTTAGTATACTAAAAACTAAGTATAGTCTATTCTTACTGTAAATGTTCTTGTAAATAGTGTATAAAGTCTGTTGTGGTGAGGATCCTAAATCATGTTGTACAAACTGTCTGATCCAATCCTAAATAAATTATGTTTAAACTAAATTAAGAATCGACGAAATATTTCAATTCAATTCAAGTTAAATTTTTACTCCGGCACCTAAGACAAAATGCTATACTAAAATATAAACTACAAAACCCAAAACAAAGTAAAACTACAACGCAATAACAAATTACGAACGATTATAATTTATATTTTATGATTTATTGGGTGAAATATATTAAAAAAATTATAAGGTCATCAATTACAAAGTACAAGACAAAACAAATATATGTACAACATGGTACGTAGCACATTAGTAAACAAAAAGACAAAAGCAAAAAAACAAAAACAACAACAAACAATGATGTATGTCATAAACCCAACTTCACATACACATTCAACACACTGAAATTAACAATCCAATTTTATAAATACAAAATTTTATAGCTTCCTCTTATTTACAAAACATTTTATTTATTAGGTTGCAAACAATTGTTAGTATTTCTAGATCTTTACTCCCTGTATTTGTCAGCATTACTGTGATTATATATGTACATACATACATACATACATACATACATACATACATACATACATACATACATATATGCATACATACGTGTGTGTGTGTTTGTGTGTGCGTGCGTCCGTGTGTGTGTATGTAAATACAGAGTTAATAGATGAACAGTTCAGATACTAAATATTTAACAAGTCCTTCCACTTCACAATAAAGCTAGATTTTTTCTAATCGGATATAATGGCCCTAATACGCTTTCGTATATGTGAGTTAGCAGTAGCTGTTATAATACCATTGCCAGCGTGGTGTAGTAATCTGTTGCGCATGTTATAACACGAACTCCTGCGATTTTGAAGGAATTTGATTAAAGTACTTTTATTAAAGGACAAAAAATTGGGATCCCTGAAGCAGGTTTCAGAAAAATCGCCCTAAAATTATATTACTTTATAGCAATTTTATGCATATATCGTACTCGCACTGAAAGGAACTTTAGTTTGTTTTCATTTTAGATCTCCCGCAATATTGTTCCGAAGTCGCCATTACGTGACGTCATATACGCACCACGTAAATCGGGGGAAGAAAAAGAAATGTTAAATTACGTCCCAAAAAACTTTCCATGCAAATTTATATTACTTAGCATTTCACTTACCCGTTGGAAAGACTTATGTAACTAGAAATAATAATTTAAAATGTTCGTGCGAATTGGTAAAATGTCACTGATTCACCCTCCACGTGACAAGATACAGTAATAACGGTCATCGCGCGAGTTTAAATTAACATGTTTTATATACAGCGTTAAGAGCGATACAAGCCTGCATGAAAAAAGCAGTATGTAAGCGTTATAATATATACATATATACATATATATATATATATATATATATATATACAGCGTTACGAGCGATACAAGCCGGCATGAAAAAAGTAGTATGCAAGTGGCATAAAATTTGCAAGACGAATTTTTAAGCTTTATGTAAGTGGATGGTTTTCTTGTGCTTCAAATCCTGCTACGCTGGTTTAAGCCTTGGCCATGTTATGACACATAATGACATTACTGTATCTCCAAAACATTGCTTTGTTTATGTGAACCAGGGCAAGTCATATCATGTTAGGTATAACGAGTTAAAGGCTGAGTGTACAGTTCAATTTGTTATAATATTATGCCAGTATTCGTACATAAAATTACGGTAAATATAACAAAAGGCAAATGAAATTTCTCATATTTATCAATTAAATAATTTGGTTAATTACTCTGAGTTTGCAAATGCGCCCTCTACGTGGAGCCGCCCAAAACTTTAAAAGTTTTCTGTGTCATTGAACTGTCACCGCCTTGACGACTTCCGCCGTCATTAATTCTTGTTTCTTAGACAATAAAGCGGGTGGCGTTTCAGTGAATACGTGTAAATCAGAGCTGTGCAAATTTTCTGACTAGCCGGGCCACATTAAACTTTCCACATGCAGTTTGATCAAGGAGTCAACTGCAGGGCTGGCCTTAGGTAATTGGAGGCCTAGGCGAAGTGAATTTGGTGGCCCCAAATGAAATAGAAAAATAAAAAATAAATAAAATAAATACGAAAAACTAAAATTACGCAATTTACGAGAGAGAGAGAGAGAGAGAGAGAGAGAGAGAGAGAGAGAGAGAGAGAGAGGGGAGAGAGAGAGAGAGAGAGAGAGAGAGAGAGGGAGAGAGGGAGAGAGAGAGAGAGAGAGAGAGAGAGAGAGAGAGAGAGAGAGAGACAGAGAAAGAGGGAGAGAGAGAGAGAGAGAGAGAGAGAGAGAGAGAGAGAGAGAGAGAGAGAGAGAGAGAGAGAGAGAGAGAGAGAGAGAGAGAGAGAGGCAGAATGTTACCTCGGCGTGAGGTCCCCCTGGAGGGTGAGGCCCTAGGCGGTTGCCTAGTTTGCCTATGCTTAAGGCCGGCCCTGAGCCAAGTACAGAAAGGCCTAATAACGACTTTTTGCATCTGCGTACATCATTACTACTACACGCAAGAAACTATTTTAGAAGTTATTAAAATTTATATTACAAACCATATATTTCTACTTTCACGACAGATAGTGGTAATTTCATTACAATGCATATTAGTAATGTGTATCACACAGTCTGTGAAGTACCGTGCATATTAATCTGTCTTGACTCGCTGTTCTTCTTCAATCTTCCTCTTTTTCTTATCCATGATTCTGATCTATAAGAACACTACACCTGATGAAACTATGAAACAGCCATTGATCAAGGCATGTACTACTGAGCCTAAGCAGAAACTAAAATCTGGGAATCCCCCTATATCAGGAGTGACCACACTTTTTCAGCTTGCTGGCTACTTACAAATTGATCTGCCCAGTCATCTTCTTGGTCATAGTAGGTTGATCATTTTGACTTGGTTGTTTTATAATTTTATTTATAATTTATTTATTTATAATTTATTTTGTAAAATAACCAAGTCAAAATGATCTAGCTGCTGTGACCAAGAAGACGACAGAGCAGATAACAGACCCGATAATAGAAGCCTAGAGATTGGCTGGTTGGTCTTCTACCAGCCAATTAGATTGGTTCTCGCATTTCTTGCACATTTGAGCGGTTCAATGGCAGCTTCCGTGGCAGTTTGCTGTGTTCTATGATTACAACACTTGCTTGTGTTCCAAGTGAATAATGTGTAATTTTGTCCTGTCCGACAGTGACATTAACTGACAACGGTCTTGTAAGGGTTAATGGCATTCGATCTAGTAGAAAAAACTACCCGCACTATCTTTGGGATCGTGGCACGGACTTCAGCTGGATACACTCAATTAATCGCCCGGGCCGCACTTTCATTAGGTTGACAAATTTCGTTGCGGGCCGCACAAATTCTCTCGGCGGGCCGCAATTTGCACACCCCTGGTGTAAAGTACACACTTGCGTGCTAACTGCGTGCGTGATAGCGTTTAATTTTATTAAAGCAACACTTCTTCATAAATAAAATTTAAGATTTGTGGCCCTGAAATTTTATATCACTTGCATGCTGTCTTATTCCATACAGAGCTTGTGTTAACAGTAACGCTGTATAAAACCGGCGATGACTGTTAGTCGCAGCCGTTTGAACGGCAAATCCTTTGAAACAAGTTCAGATAAAATTGCGTAAATTTTAAAAAATAATCAGAGCATTTACAGCACACTCTTCAGTAACCAAACAAAAGTTTAAATTACTGTATCTTGTCAATAAGCTTCAAAATACGTGTTTTGGTGAGCCACTGGTGCACAATGGGAAGGCGAGTTACCGACGTTTTACCAGTTTTTGTAGCGAATATTTTAAGAATTTTTACTTACATAAATCTTTTAACCCTTATAGGGTTACCTCCAGACTGGTTTTTTGCATTTTACCCTTTTACCATACGCATCCCAGTAAACTTTTTCAATGACTTTTTCTAAATATGTTTTGCGCACAAAATAATTTCAGTTATTTATTTTAGGCGCATTGTCTCGCGACGAAATCAAAGTAAAAATGAAATATGTCGATTTTTTAAAATTGTCGAAACTTTACTTCGCTTGTCTATACAGTATACGTGCGATGTATCTGATAAAACAAAATGTCAGACGTCTGTAAAAGAAGAAAGTAGTAGACAATAAATTCAAAATAACAATGATTTTTGCACACGCGCTAGCAATGTCGGTTGTCTACAGTTATTCCAGCATAGATAAGGGAACGTAACTAAGTAAATTTTAATTTCGTTTTACTAGTAAGTCACATGTCTTTAAGCAGAGGTATAATGTATCCTATGGTGGTCAGCGTAACCACAAATTGTGCTGTTGCTGTGTGCTAATGAAACACGGCGGTTTATCAAAAGTAATTTACGAATTATGGTAATTTTACCCCCCCCCCCCCCGTTACCAAAATCGGTTGTAAAAATCGTGATCCTATGGGAACCTTTTGGGCACGAGCTACAACATCATTAGAAGCCCGTTTTAAACATCTCAACAATGGAAACATTCCAACAATGGGAACATCCCAACAATGGGAACATTCCAACAATTGGGACATTCCAACAACGGGAACATTCCAACAATGGGAACATTCCAACAATGGCAGATCTGTTTTTCAGATGTTCACAGATATGGCAGTCGTTTTTTAAATGGTAAAAATATGGAAATAATTTTCCTTAGCAAATGCGTTTACAAAAGAAGTTAGTTCACTTGTCGGCCGAAACACATTTGATTAAACAGGCTTCCTTTTTTTAAATGAAGTTTTGAAGAAAATTTCCTGTTTTTTGTTTACGGATAGAAATGCATTCTAGGCCTATTTGACAATTAGTATTCTATATAAGAAGATAAAAAAAATTAGTGTTGGTGTCAAGCAATTTAATCTAGCATTCTATAATTATTTGTTTTTTTTCGTATTTTTACAAACATGCATTTCCTGAAAGTGTTTAAAACGAAGCCAGCCTTAGTCATGTGATCTAAACTTTAGTAGTATACGCCACCTATCAATCACAGTTGTTTTTACATGTAGTAAGATTTTTTGTTGCCGCTATGCTGATCATGCCGTTTGGTGATACTTGCATTGCTTTGACTATTTTGTTACAATTTAACAGTCACTAGTTGTATTTTCAAGCCAAAGTTGTCACCAGTAAATGTAAGTCACCATCTACTTTTATAATTAGTTAATAGTTTAAATTGGTTAGAATTGCTTCAAATCTCTAGAATCATAAAGTAATAATTTGTGTTTGAGTCTTTTTAAATCTATTTTTTTAATTTTATCTAAATAGTAATAACCTTTAGTACGTTCTTAAGCACTTCTTGTGATCTGTTATTTTAATAAATTGCAGGTCTATCGCGCAGTTCAATGCTGATTTTTGCCGTTTCTTTGCCTGGACTGGGCGCATCCGCAATTATTATTATTATTATTATTATTATTATTATTATTATTATTATTATTATTATTATTATTATTATTACTACTATTATTATTATTACTACTACTATTATTATTATTATTATTATTATTATTATTATTATTATTATTATTATTATTATTATTATTATTATTATTATTATTATTATTATTATTATTATTATTGTTATTATTATTATTATTATTATTATTATTATTATTATTATTATTACTATTATTATTATTATTATTATTATTATCCTTCTCTCCTATAATGATAATATTTGACGTGACAAATGAATGGCATTATCATACAAGAAGCAATTACCTATTAATAAAGAATGATAGACTTAAAAAAAGACATCAACTTCGTTTAAATATCTTAAACTAATAGCATTTGCTATCCATAAGGATGACGATGAGGATTTTATGTTATTTTATTACTTCAGTGTTCTCTCATTCTGTAAACCCCTTTACTGTAGTTTTTAACTGCATTCATATGTATGTCTTGACTTGGCTTCTTTTTGTCTTGCTCTACTCACAGAGCTAGTTCACCTGGTCCGTTGGCAGTCTGTCCTTGTCTGTTGTTGTTGTTGTTGTTGTTGTTGTTGTTGTCATTGTTGTTGTTGTTGTTTGTCTCAGTTAAACCATTCATTTGTCAAGAGTAGAAGAGCCATGATGTAAGTTTATTCAGTCTGACTTTATTATTAATTGCTTTGCTCTTTTTTTGCTCAAAATGGTTTCTTATATTGATTTTTCTTACAGATAAAACTCAATAAAGCTACTCAAACATGAATTTTTTGACTTTAGGCATCATGAAGCAGTAGTCTCTCACAATAAAGTTTTGTTATAAATTGACATCTAGAATAGATAGAGCAATTAACACTTGTGCAGTATAATACGTGTACATTATTAAATACACAGCACCTGGTATAGATACAATGAATTTATTCAATGCAATACTCAGGTCAGAAGCAAAGAATATTAGAGCACCCAGACACGCTGCCATCCTGGGCCATTTCCATTCAAAAACCGTGAACTCCAGCCTGGCAACGGCCCTCCAGACCATGGCTGAAATCAAGATGGCGTAGATCAGCACGGCTGCTATTAGAACGCCATCTAGTTGTGGTAGCATGTAGAAGAATACACCGGCAGCCAACAGACCGCACGCGATTCCGGCGCGGATGTTGATGGGTCTGGTTCCAAAAGCGATGGCATACGTGACTTGGGCAGCAGCAAAGGCCATCATGCCGCCAAGAAAGAAATTGATGTCTTTTCCAAACGTCAAAAGCGCGTCTCCGATTGAGGAAAATACAAGACCTACGGCTACCTGAAAAAAAAACACTTTTGAGGTATTTTATACTTCATTAAAGGAAGATGGGATAAATTTTCACCACCCCATTTTCAAATCAGATAAAAAGTGTACATTTTAACACAATTAACACTGCAAAACCGTTTCTGATAATCAAATAATAGATTAAAAACTTTATTAACGGCGGGCGAATCCAACTATTGATGACATCACAAACTAACACAATTTTCAACTGCAAAAATATTCCACGAGCGTGTTGCACGTGTTTGCGAAAGTGAAAATCGAAAGTACAGCGCTACTGTAAGATATTCAGCGTGTTGTACTAAAACTACGCACGTTTTAAGATAAAAATTCAAATTTCAAATTTGCCATTGTGCAGTTGAACGTGTGTAGTTCGTCATAAACTAACACCTCTGAACTGAGAGGTACACTATCTGTTTTTTTATGTAATGCGTTTTCGAAATGCAGGCGCTAGTATCCGTCTAACTAGTAAATGACAAAATGTGTAACAGTGAAGAACTAATGGCGCGAACTCGAAATTGTGCTTGTATGGTAATAATTCTTTCACGTATTTTGAAAAAATAGTACGTTTCCTTTCAATATTTTAGAGAGTGGATTGTTTTGAGCTACACTTTAAAATTGGGTCCAGTTTTGATGTAACATACAAGAAGAAGCAGAATATAATTGCAGAATCATCTTAAAGAAAATATTTACACATTAGAAACACATTAGGACAAACAAATAACAATATATTGGAAATGCATTTCAAAACATAAACACTTATAAATTTCATCCGTCTTATGTCACCATCCATGAAAATAAAGGCTAAAGAAAGTAGTGGACCTTCAATAAATAAGGGATTTGGAAGCTTCAAGTCACAGGGTTGACCCAGGGTCACCATCCATCAAAATGAAGGTAAAAGAAAGTAGTAGAACTTCAATAAGTAAGGGGTTCGGGGGCTTCAAGTCACAGGGTTGACCCAGGGTCACCATCCATCAAAATGAAGGTAAAAGAAATTAGTAGACCTTCAATAAGTAAGGGGTTTGGAAGCTTCAAGTCACAGGGTTGACCCAGGGTCACCATCCATCAAAATAAAGGTAAAAGAAAGTAGTAGAACTTCAATAAGTAAGGGGTTTGGAGGCTTCAAGTCGCACGGTTGACCCAGGGTCACCATCCATCAAAATAAAGGTAAAAGAAAGTAGTAGATCTTCAATAAGTAAGGGGTTTGGAGGCTTCAAATCGCACGGTTGACCCAGGGTCACCATCCATCAAAATGAAGGTAAAAGAAAGTAGTAGAACTTCAATAAGTAAGGGGTTCGGGGGCTTCAAGTCACAGGGTTGACCCTGGGTCACCATCCATCAAAATGAAGGTAAAAGAAATTAGTAGATCTTCAATAAGTAAGGGGTTTGGAGGCTTCAAGTCACAAGGTTGACCCAGGGTCACCATCCATCAAAATAAAGCTAAAAGAAAGTAATAGATCTTCAATAAGTAAGGGGTTTAGAGACTTCAAATCGCACGGTTGACCCAGGGTCACCATCCATCAAAATGAAGGTAAAAGAAATTAGTAGACCTTCAATAAGTAAGGGGTTTGGAAGCTTCAAGTCACAGGGTTGACCCAGGGTCACCATCCATCAAAATAAAGGTAAAAGAAAGTAGTAGAACTTCAATAAGTAAGGGGTTTGGAGGCTTCAAGTCGCACGGTTGACCCAGGGTCACCATCCATCAAAATAAAGGTAAAAGAAAGTAGTAGAACTTCAATAAGTAAGGGGTTCGGGGGCTTCAAGTCACAGGGTTGACCCTGGGTCACCATCCATCAAAATGAAGGTAAAAGAAATTAGTAGACCTTCAATAAGTAAGGGGTTTGGAAGCTTCAAGTCACAGGGTTGACCCAGGGTCACCATCCACCAAAATAAAGGTAAAAGAAAGTAGTAGATCTTCAATAAGTAAGGGGTTTGGAGGCTTCAAATCGCACGGTTGACCCAGGGTCACCATCCATCAAAATGAAGGTAAAAGAAAGTAGTAGAACTTCAATAAGTAAGGGGTTCGGGGGCTTCAAGTCACAGGGTTGACCCTGGGTCACCATCCATCAAAATGAAGGTAAAAGAAATTAGTAGACCTTCAATAAGTAAGGGGTTTGGAGGCTTCAAGTCACAAGGTTGACCCTGGGTCACCATCCATCAAAATGAAGGTAAAAGAAAGTAGTAGATCTTCAATAAGTAAGGGGTTTGGAGGCTTCAAATCGCACAGTTGACCCAGGGTCACCATCCATCAAAATGAAGGTAAAAGAAAGTAGTAGAACTTCAATAAGTAAGGGGTTCGGGGGCTTCAAGTCACAGGGTTGACCCTGGGTCACCATCCATCAAAATGAAGGTAAAAGAAATTAGTAGACCTTCAATAAGTAAGGGGTTTGGAGGCTTCAAGTCGCACCGTTGACCCAGGGTCACCATCCATCAAAATGAAGGTAAAAGAAATTAGTAGACCTTCAATAAGTAAGGGGTTTAGAGGCTTCAAGTCCCAAGGTTGACCCAAGGTCACCATCCATCAAAATAAAGGTAAAAGAAAGTAGTAGATCTTCAATAAGAACTTCATATATATATATATATACATAATACTGTAACATGAGGCTTGAATTCTGTGGAGTATCTCATTTTTTGATAGCATAACCACTTCTGAAAAGATACTTCCCCATCTAAGTTCGTATATCTTTCTGTTTTAGAATGTACGATGAGGTTAACAGGAATAGATTAAAAATCCCACAGAATTTACAGGAAAACTGCACATTCTTTGTTTCTGTTTCCGGATCCTACATTTAGGATTAATCTATGCAATATTTGCTGGAAAAAGTGGGATCTCAGATAGAAAGCAGAGTAAATTTTCTCAGAAATTTTTTTCTAAGGCGCACGATAAAATTTGAAATTGTACCTTTCTGGCGTAGATCTTGTTCCTGTCGGTTTGATTCGTGAGAACAAAAACTACAAGCAGAAGAACTGGCAGTGAAACAATGATCATCCTCTCTATCGACCCCTCTTCAACTTCTACGCCAATGAGGAAGAAGTAACCAACGGCAATCGCGAATCTGACCAGCTGCAACAGCGGCGACAGCGACAGAAGTAAGTCCTTCCAATAGCTGGCACCATCCGCATTGTTAGCAGGTCTTTCATTGTTCTCTGTTTCTGCAGCCGGTTTGTCATTGTTAGTTTCTCTTATGTCCCGGTTTACATTTACTTTTACATCATCAGTACCTTTGCCACTTATCAGGAAAATATCTTGATCACTCACGTCGTTTTCGTGGACACTGTTTGTAGATTGTAATATCACGTTCGCCATATTAAATTCCATCGCTTTGTTTAGAATATTCCATGCTGTACCATCGCAACGAGTTTAAATAACTCACAGCAATATGTAAAAACAGAGATGTAGGAATCCTCAAATGATAAATCAGTTTGGCTTCACTGCCTCATCCATTTGTGGTTAACTGTTTCCTAGACAGATATGCTAACTTTACAGTCTTCTGATAAGGTCATAGTTATATAATCTTTCACTGTCTGATCATTGGGCGTTTCAAACATTGGAGAGCAATTAACGGGTCCAGTTTTTGCCTAAAATTGAAACTTTTCTATCATTTATTCTTGCAGTTTTTAACACACGCATAATGTAAAATAAAACACGTTTAAAATAAACAAAAATATCCCAGAATGCTTGTGGGAAACGTCAGGTAAATGACGTCACATATTTACACTAACAACGGCCGGTATAACTAGCGTTGTACAGCAGTTTTTAGGTTTTCAAAGTACGCTCCGTGAATTTAATTTTTTCAATTCAACTGCACAGGTTAAGAATTAACGCATTTTTTGAATTAGTTTTTGAATTACCATTTAATCACAGCTTAAAGAATTTACGATAAATTACAATTCATACACCGAACGGTTTAATACATTCTTATAATAATTATTACTAAAGCTACTGGTATGCGTCAGGAGGAAACTCTTGTGCTGATGCTGCCCAGATTAATGGTAAATTTGAGAAAAAACAAGAGTGTATAAAATGATCACACGCACGCACGCACGCACACACACACACTTTCTCTCTCTTTTGCACTCTGTCTCTCACTGTCTCTCTCTCACACTCTCTTTCTCTCTCACTGTCTCTACCCCCCTCTCTCTCTCTCTCGCTTATTCATCCACTCACACACACACTCACTAACTAACTCTCTCATTCACTCACTCGCTCGCTCACTCATTTACTCACTCACTCTCTCACTCATGCACTAACTCACTCACTCATTCATTCACTCACTCACTCACTCATACACTAATTCACGCAGTCACTCATTCACTAATTCACTCACTCATTCACTTATGACACCAGCTCACTCACTTACTCACACACTCTCTCACTTATGGCACCAGCTCACTCACTCACTTACTCACACACGCACTCACTCATGGCACCAACTCACTCACTCATTCACTCACTTAATCACACACTCACTCACTCATGGCACCAGCTCACTCACTCATTCACTCACTTACTTACACACTCACTCACTCATGGCACCAGCTCACTCACCCACTCATTCACTCACACACTATTCACTCATGGCACTCACTCACTCACTCGCACACTACTCACTCATGGCACCAACTCACTCACTCACTCACTTACTCTCTAGGTGGGGATAAAGCGCCACGCAGGTGGAAATTCAGCATGACAATGAGGGAAAACACGAATGAGACGATGTTAGTACGATGACAATACGGCGATTACTCAGTTTCTCAATCTTGATTGAATATAATCTCGTTATTTTTTTTATTTTATAAACCTGCATTCACTTCTTCCTATTATTGAATCAATCAACAGAGAGCGACGTAAGTGTTTAGAAGAAAAATATTTTTCGGGTTCAGCCAGGTTAATTAAACAAACTCGCTATCATGTATTATACAGGCTGTATAATGGATCTCACTGGGTTATTTCAATCAACTGTGAATTCAAGCGAACTAACCACAGGTACTTATAGCACCTGAATGGATGAACTTGATTTCAAAAAATGTCAAAGGGTTAAACAAACAGTCTCAGTTAAAGAAAATTGTAAGCTTAAAATACTGAACAAATAAAAATCTTAGTACGGCGGCGCATTTGAGTGAATGTTGGACTGTCTGGTTTAGACGCTTGATTAAACCTGATTCGATTCAGATGCTATTTCTTTCCGCAAAGAATCACCGATGCCTCGTACTGCAAGTATAGTCAACCTTACTTAAAGCACAACAAAACCCTCCACTTACATAAAGCTTAAAAAATTGGTCTTGAAATTTTATACCACTTACACACTGCCCTTTTGAATATTAAACTTGCATCGGCAGTAATGCTGTATAAAACATGTAAATTTAAACTCCAACTAGACGCAGCCATTTTGACGATAAGTATTTGAAACAAGTTTAGACAACATTGTGCAAACTTTGAAAAATAATCAGAGCATTCGTAGCGCACACGTCACTAACTGAGTAAAATCTTAAATTACTGTATCTTGTCAATAAGATTAAAAATGCGTTTTTGGTTAGTATATATATATATATATATATATATGTATAATAATCTTTATTTGCCATTAAAAACATTGATAATCACTGATAAAAACTTTACAGAGATAATAGTGAGTGGTGCACCCTGGAGGGGGAACCAGTGACATTTTACCAAATGGTGAAAACATATTAAATTACTATTTCTAATTACATAAGTCTTTCCAGCAGGTAAGCGAAATGGTAAGTAACATAACTTTGCACAGAAAGTTTTTTGCGACATAATTTAACATTTCCTTTTCTTCTCCTAATTTACGTTGTGCGTATATGACGTCATATAATGGCGCTGTCGGAACAGTAGTGCGGGATATTTAAAATGAAAACAAACAAAAAATCCTTTCAATGCATAAAATTGCTATAAAGTAATATAATTTTTTAAGGCGATTTTTCTGAAACACCCTTCAGGTACCTCTTTTCTTGTCCTTTAAAGAGCAAGACAACCCTTTTCTACGTAAAGCTAGAAAAATTCGTCCTGAAATTTTGTATGACTTACATGCTTTTTTGTTGCATACAGAGTAAGTATTAGCAGTAAGTCTATAAAAAACTTCATTAAGCTCCCGTGATGACAGTTAGGCGCAGCCATTTTCACGACAGCTCATTTGGAACAAGTTTAGATAACATTGAGTGAAGTTTGAAAAAATAATCAGAGCATTCGTAGCGCAACGTCACCAACTAAGTAAAAATTTTAAATTACTGTATCTTGTCAAAAAGATTAAAAATACGTTTTTGGCTAGTGAGTGGTGCACCCTGGAGGGTGAGTCAGCGACATTTTACCAATTGGTGAAAACATTTTAAATAATTAAAAATTTTCTTTTCTAGTTACATAAGTCTTTCCAGCAGGTAAGCGAAATGCTAAGTAATACAATTTTGCATGGAAAGTTGTTTGGGACATAATTTGACCTAAGATGACCTGTGGTCTTTCCTCACCCCGTCTCCATGGATAAAGTAAAGTTTTTTTTGTAAAATAGAATTTATGACGTATAAATGGAGAAAATAAATGTTTATGTCTTTAAGCAAAAGTATAAATGAATGTACCTTTTGAATAATGCGTTCATTGGTGAACCAATGGTGCACACTGGGGCGATGATGCAGTGCTATTGGTGGACCAATGGTGCACACTGGGGCGATGATGCAGTGCTATTGGTGGATCAATGGTGCACACTGGGACGATGATGCAGTGCTATTGGTGGACCAATGGTGCACACTGGGACGATGATGCAGTGCTATTGGTGGATCAATGGTGCACACTGAGACGATGATGCAGTGCTATTGGTGGATCAATGGTGCACACTGGGATGGCGATGCAGTGCTATTGGTGAATCAATGGTGCACACTGGGACGATGATGCAGTGCTATTGGTGTATCAATGGTGCACACTGAGACGATGATGCAGAGCTATTGGTGAATCAGTGGTGCACACTGGGATGGCGATGCAGTGCTATTGGTGAATCAATGGTGCACACTGGGACGATGATGCAGTGCTATTGGTGGATCAATGGTGCACACTGAGACGAAGATGCAGTGCTATTGGTGAATCAATGGTGCACACTGGGACGATGATGCAGTGTTATTGGTGAATCAGTGGTGCACACTGGGATGGCGATGCAGTGCTATTGGTGAATCAATGGTGCACACTGGAATGATGATGCAGTGCTATTGATGAATCAGTGGTGCACACTGGGATGGCGATGCAGTGCTATTGGTGAATCAATGGTGCACACTGGGACGATGATGCAGTGCTATTGGTGAACCAATGGTGCACACTGGGACGATGATGCAGTGCTATTGGTGAATCAATGGTGCACACCGGGACGATGATGCAGTGCTATTGGTGAATCAATGGTGCACACTGGGACGATGATGCAGTGCTATTGGTGAACCAATGGTGCACACTGAGACGATGATGCAGTGCTATTAGTGGATCAATGGTGCACACTGAGACGATGATGCAGTGCTATTGGTGAACCAATGGTGCACACTGGGATGGCGATGCAGTGCTATTGGTGGACCAATGGTGCACACCGGGACGATGATGCAGTGCTATTGGTGGATCAATGGTGCACACTGGGACGATGATGCAGTGCTATTGGTGAACCAATGGTGCACACTGGGACGATGATGCAGTGCTATTGGTGGATCAATGGTGCACACTGGGACGATGATGCAGTGGTATTGGTGAACCAATGGTGCACACTGGGACGGTGATGCAGCACCGTTTCACCAGGTGCTAAAGTGCGAATATTTTAAAATATTAAGAATTTTCCATTCCAATTACACACATCTTTCAAACAAGTAAACACAGTAATATAACTTTGTATGGAAGATATTTCGGGACCTTTGACAACAACCTTATCACTTGATGGTGGTCCTGAAAAACAGTATTGTTCAGTTAATTTCTGCGAAACTACAATGACAAATGTTAATCAGGGATCCAACAATTCACGGCTGCACTGCATCACTTACAATTTTACCCTGTAAGCCTATTTCCTATAATGACTTTGACTTCCATTTTGATTCCACCATATTCTATTAGTGTTCATTTGTGATGTTTTAATCATATCTCTCACACAGAAGAATTATTGTTCTTGAATTTTCATTGCTGACAGCCATAGTACTTGTAATGTCATAATGATGACACGTTTTCTTATAGGTCTATAACTTCTCGAATTGATTAAAATGAATTGAAAACTGTTAACCCTTTCAGTGCCAAATTATTTTTTAATAAGAAATTTTTTTTGGCTTGGTACTTTTGTTCAGTATGTCCATCTTGTTTACACATAATAATTATTTTTTTCTACCTGTGCCCGCGAGCTAAATATAGCCTGTACCCCACGGGATACATTGGGTTTCAATGGAAGCATAAAATGTGCTTCATTTTGCAACTGCTGATAATTTTTTAAAGTATTTAAGACATTTAGTATGCACGCTATACTGATCTGTACAAAGTCGTCTCTAAAGTTCTGTATCTAGCACAGTTTTTATGCTATGTAGATTTTCTAGTTTGCCATTTTATCACCATTTTTAGTCTATTGTTATTGGCTTAAATCAAAATAACTATTAACAGATCAAATAACTGTCAGCTTTAAATTTTTATTAATTTTAAAGGCAGAAAAAATTCTCCTATCCCACGTGATACAACGGGTATGAAAGGGTTAAAGTTACAACACACGTGACTCGTGCTTCACTCAAGTGCATGGTTCAGATTGTATTCAACAGCCAGGTATGTACTAAGGTGGCTTTAGACAACCCTAATACTTTACTTCTTTTACCGCTTGTCATGCTCATGTTGAATTTAATTAATTTCACTATAAAGCAGCAGGTAAAGGTATTGTGTTGCTGGATAATGAATAATGCTTTTTACCTGTCTCACACCTGTTTACCGGTTTGTTCCATTCGTTTTTGTGTCTTTCACACGTATACGATTAGAAATTTAATTTTGACGTATAGCTAGCAGCAACGACATACCAAACGTGTATATATTGTAGTCGTAAAATCATGTATTTTAGGTCTGAAGATATTTGCAGATACTTTAAACCTGCCTTTCCATCCACTTTAACAATGCAATACTTACAGCGCATTGTTTCGCGTCGTTTGCATAGTATGCACGATTAGCATTTATCATTGTAAACCACGTACAAATGATTTTCAAGCATTTTCTGTCAGTTACCTATCACAGGGCCCTACCGAGTTTACGAAAACCACACAGTATGAATTAGATTAACAAGATCAGTAGTAATTAGCAATTAGCAAATCTGTGTTTAGTCACTTACGTTTGTAAATGTAAAATAATAGTGTAAACACATCTTATACAAAGTACAACAAAACCATCCACAGTAAAATAGGTTTATGTATTAAAGGTCTATGAAATCAGAATTTGTACGTTTAAGTGCAGGTCGAAGTTCTGCATTATCAGATACGGCAACGGCACATATATTTCGTATCAATTCGCAGGGCGTTCCGCCGTAGTTTTAATATCATTGATTTTTGATATTAGCTTGCCGGAGGTTATGCCGAAGCAAGCTAGCAAACTGGTATCGTAGTGGATCGAATCAGTAATAGAACTAAACTGAATTAAAGCACAAGAACACCCTCCACTTACTAAAAACTTTATACCACTTACATACTGCCTTTTTGCATACAGGGGTGAATTTTATACCACTTATGTACAGCCTTTTTGTATACAGGGGTGAATTTTATACCACTTATATACTGCATTTTTGTATACAGGGGTGAATTTTATACCACTTACATACTGCCTTTTTGTACACAGGGGTGAATTTTATACCACTTACATACTGCCTTTTTGTACACAGGGGTGAATTTTATACCACACATACTGCATTTTTGTATACAGGGGTGAATTTTATACCACTTACATACTGCATTTTTGTACACAGGGGTGAATTTTATACCACTTACATACTGCCTTTTTGTATACAGGGGTGAATTTTATGCCACTTATATACTGCCTTTTTGTATACAGGGGTGAATTTTACACCACTTACATACTGCCTTTTTGTATACAGGGGTGAATTTTATACCACTTACATACTGCCTTTTTGTATACAGGGTGAATTTTATACCACTTATGTACTGCCTTTTTGTATACAGGGGTGAATTTTACACCACTTACATACTGCCTTTTTGTATACAGGGGTGAATTTTATACCACTTATGTACTGCCTTTTCGTATACAGGGGTGAATTTTATACCACTTACATACTGCCTTTTTGTATACAGGGGTGAATTTTATACCACTTATGTACTGCCTTTTTGTATACAGGGTGAATTTTACACCACTTATATACTGCCTTTTTGCACAGAGGGGTGAATTTTATACCACTTATGTACTGCCTTTTTGTATACAGGGGTGAATTTTATACCACTTATATACTGCCTTTTTGTATACACGGGTGAATTTTACACCACTTACATACTGCCTTTTTGCACACAGGGATGAATTTTATACCACTTATGTACTGCCTTTTTGTATACAGGGGTGAATTTTATACCACTTATATACTGCCTTTTTGTATACACGGGTGAATTTTATACCACTTGCATACTGCCTTTTTGTACAGAAGGGTGAATTTTATACCACTTACATACTGCCTTTTTGTATACAGGGGTGAATTTTATACCACTTACATACTGCATTCTGCCTATAACTTTACTTCGGTAAAAGTTGCTGCTGGTGCTGCGTTAGGTAATTAATGAACGAACACTATGTAGGATGTTCGCGCATTTTCGATTATCGCTGCACACTATTCGCAACAGTATTACAGCGTAAAAAAGAGACCGAACAACTAAGTTTAACGGTTGTAACGAAAAACTCTAGTTGTCTAGATTAGTATGACTGACACCGTCTGGTACTTTTACATTTGCATTTGACCTGTCAGTGATATTTCAGATTAAATATTCAAAGGATAGTTTAAAATGTAGCCTGCGTATAAGGAAGTATGTATAAAACTATGTTTGACTGATACGGAACGCGTCATTTCACAAAAGCTCTGTCATAACAAGTCAAGCATTATCCAAAGTTAAAGACATTATTTAGTTTTTCATTTTACGAAAGCTGAAAAACTATTTAGTTCCCGAGAAAACAAAGATGAAGTATTACCTCCTGTTGGTGAGTTGTACTTTTCTTTACTTTGTTAAAGTGCAAGAAACCCCTTACTTATACAAAGCTTAGAATTTTTATTTGAAAATTTTATATCACTTACCCGCTGTGTTATTGCATACAGAGCTTGCATTAGCAGTAACATCGCATGAAATTTGAACATTTAAACTCCTGCGATGACCGTTAGTCGCAGCCATTTTCACGGTAAGCTTAAAATTTTTATTTGAAAATTTTATATCACTTACCTGCTGTGTTATTGCATACAGCGCTTGCATTAGCAGTAACGCTGTATAAAATTTGCACATTTAAACTTCTGCGATGACCGTTAGTCGCAGCCATTTTCACGTTAAGCTTAGAATTTTTATTTGAAAATTTTATATCACTTACCTGCTGTGCTATTGCATACAGCGCTTGCATTAGCAGTAACGTCGTATGAAATTTGAACATTTAAACTCCCGCGGTGACTGTTAGTCGCAGCCATTTTTAAGATAAAGTCGTTTGAAACAAGTTCAGAAAAACGTTACGTATAATTTGAAAAAATAATGAATGCATTCGCGTAGCATACAGTTCGCTAATAAGCTAAAGTTTTAATTACTTTATACTGTCAATAAGATTTAAAATACATTTTTTGCTGAACAGTGGTGCACCCTGGTGAGGTGATACAGTAACATTTTATCACTTGGCCTGAGCATTTAAATTACTAAGAATTTTCTTTTCTAGTTACATAAATCTTACAGGCAAGTAATCATAATGCTAAGTAATGCTACATAAATCTTACAGGCAAGTAAGCATAATGCTAAGTAATACAACATAAATCTTACAGGCAAGTAAGCATAATGCTAAGTAATACTACATAAATCTTACAAGCAAGTAAGCATAATGCTAAGTAATACTACATAAATCTTACAAGCAAGTAAGCATAATGCTAAGTAATACTACATAAATCTTACAGGCAAGTAAGCATAATGCTAAGTAATACTACATAAATCTTACAGGCAAGTAAGCATAATGCTAAGTAATACTACATAAATCTTACAGGCAAGTAAGCATAATGCTAAGTAATACTACATAAATCTTACAAGCAAGTAAGCATCATGCTAAGTAATACTACATAAATCTTACAAGCAAGTAAGCATAATGCTAAGTAATACTACATAAATCTTACAGGCAAGTAAGCATAATGCTAAGTAATACTACATAAATCTTACAGGCAAGTAAGCATAATGCTAAGTAATACGATTTTGTGTGGAAAATCTTTTGGGACACGTATTTTAAAATTGCCTTTTCCTCCCTTGAACAAAAATGTTATACCATGTGACCCTAAAGGAAGCGCCATTTAAATAGAACATTTTTATTGGGGGGGGGCATTTATATCAATATTACTATTAACATTTATTATTTATTATATGCGTATTATTTATTATGCAGCCAAGGGGGTTAACCCTTACAGGATCACCGGGGGGTAAAAAATTCCCCTCAGACCGGTTTTTTGCATTTTACGCTTTTACCATACGCATCCCATTAAACCTTTTCTATGACTTTTTCTGAATATGTTTTGTGCACAAAATACTTTCAGTTATTTATTTTAGGCGCATTGTCTCATCACGAAATAAAAGTGAAAATGCAATATGTCGATTTTTTAAAATTGTCGAAACTTTACTTCGCTTGCCTATACATTATACGGGCGATGTATCTGATAAAACAAAATGTTAGTTACTCAAATTACTCCAGCTAAAAGAAGAAAGTAGTAGACAATAAATTCAAAATAACAATGATTTTTGCACACGCGCTAGCAATGTCGGTTGTCTACAGTTATTCCAGCATAGATAAGGGAACGTAACTAAGTGAATTTAAATTTCGTATTACTAGTAAGTCACATGTCTTTAAGCAGAGGTATAATGTATCCTATGTTGGTCAGCATAATCACAAATTATGCTGTTCCTGTTTACTAATGAAACACGGCGGTTTATCAAAAGTAATTTACGAATTATGGTGGGGGTAATTTTTTACCCCCCCCCCCGTTACCAAAATCGGTTGTAAAAAAATCGCGACCCTATAAGGGTTAAAGAAAAACTTTGAAATACACCCTTCCCGTTTCGTCTGATTAACCTCTCTCCCACTGATACCTTCGCATCCAGTACACCGTTTTGTTCCTCTTTCTGGCAGTGCGCTTATTATGCCCAAGGAATTGCACAAATCGAGTTTTGCAGTTGCCCTCCGGCGAAATCTAAATACACCTATAACATCTACCGTTGAACCGGCTATCTAACCATTATTGGCACCAAGCCAGGCACATTTTCCAGAAAGAAGAGGTATAAGCTTTGCAAAAAACAGGCAAACGGGCAAAAAAGGCCACCTTTGGAGGTTTATTGCCCCCCGTTCCTCCCGGTGGGCCGATTCGAAAAATAAAGTATCAATGAGACGACACTAGAGACCTTTCGTTTGATATATAGATCGCCGAAAATGGTGCCGTTGCCGGGGCTGCAGCAGCAAATCTTATATATATATATATATATATATGTATATATTATATTACATTATATTATATTATACATATATTATATGTATATAAATGTGTATATCACCATTATGTATATACATAATATACAAATGGTGATATACACACATATATATATATATATATATAATGCCCTATACCACCGAAATTGTATTTATCATTTACACTACACCTTTTTTGGAGGTAAGCACGATGGTCACATTCTTTTTAGTTTAGGTTTTTTACTTCCGTCTTAAAACCCGGCAAATATTAAATGCAGTAAGTCCTCGCTTAACGACGCTAATGCGTTCCAGCAAAGCACGACGTTAAACGAAGCGTTGTTAAGCGAAATGTCATTAAATTATGAATTTATTCCACAGGAACTCAAACATACATACAAGTTGATATTACATTGAAAAAAATAAAATAAACGAGTTACTGTGAGGAGGAGGAAGGAGCATTGAGCTTTCGAGGCTTCCTCCAGATAAGTGAAACAATTGACAATTAACATTACATTTTCATCAGTTATAACGTACATTAGAACGAAATAAGTTTTGTTAGTAACTTAAGATCAGGATGAGTAAAATTGTGAGTTAATTATACCGTTGTAGTAGGTAATTCGTTGATGCTTTTTAAATTGATAAAGATTAAGAGTTTTCATTTCACGCGGAATTGATTACGATATTTTAATAACATTATGTTTTTATGACTGTTTCGTTATGTTTGTCTTTAGAAGAGGGAGTACATTGTTTTCAACTGAATATCTTGTGTAATGATCATGTTGATTTGAAACTGGACTAAAGTATGACTGAAAAGCTGGTGGAAGTAGTGAATTATGATACTGATACATGAAATGAAGACAATACATGTCATATATTTCTTTCACTTTGACAGTTTTAACAGACAAGTAAATTATATTTGTGGGATGGTCATACCTTACATGATATATTAGTTTGAGAAATTTGTTCTGGGTAATTTGTAAAGCTTCTAAAATAAAGCCAAGACTTCCATAGAACGTAATGTTGATGTTACTGTACCCCATCGTTATAATTAGCTCAACAGACTGTAGTCGCTCTATTGCCTAATTCAAGATTGAACAGTGGCGGCTCATAGCTAAGAATAGTGGGAGTGTGGCAAAATTAAAAATTTTTTAGCCATTTTTAAATAATGTGTAAAACGAAACAAACTTATGTAATTTTAATTGTAATTTTAAACAAACAAACCTATGAAAGTTTATACATAAACTTGATAAACTCGTAAACAAAAAATCTTGTTTTCTTACGAATTGCCTGAATTGTCGCAGTTCAAGAATATGCCGATACACGGCTTTTAAACACGTGACAACTGACAACACGTACTGCAGTGAGCGGCAGTACTCTTTCTACCTAAAGTACAGCGCCTTATCTCAGACATGTGTACATAGACGCATGCGCACAACAGCCATATACCGCGTTCCTAGGGCTGTGACGCAAATTGTACTTCCCTCACGTGCTCCGGCTCCGTACAAGTATAAAGAAAGAACTAAAGAAAAAGATTTATTATATGCATTTTATCGATAATAATGAGTGAAAACAGGGGGTGCTGCAGTACCACAGTACCTATACAAGAGTCGTCACTTTATGATTGCTTTATCAGTGGCAGATAAGTTATAACCGATAGACTTTAGATATGTTAATAGATAGTAAGCTATCAAATCGCGCGACATCAACAGTGGCAAAGAACATCAATTAATATACTAACTGTCTTATAGCACATTCACACTTGTGAGTTTTCTCAAGAAGGTTAACTCGCCACAGAACCTGCAAGTGTGTTCAGACTACAGAGTAAAACTTGTTGTGAGTTACTCTCTGACAGTAAATGCGAGCTGACACTCGCTTCTCTATTCACAGCAAAAAGTGTTGAGAGTAACTCGCCAAGGCATTCACACTAGACAGTAACTAACAGGAAATCCACTCGCATCAACTGTCGAAGAGTTTGCAAAAACTCACTAAGTAACTCACAAGTGTGTTCAGACTAGATAGCAAAACTTGCTGCAAGTTACTCTCTGACAGTAAGCGCGATGTGACACTTCCTTCTCTATTCACTGCAGAGAAGTGTCGAGAGTAACTCGTCAAGGTGTTCACACTGGACAGTAACTCAGCTCACAGAGTCTGCAATAACTTATCAACAGTAACTCCCAAAACAGTTCACACTTGTGAGTCACATGTCAGAGAGAAAACTCGCGACAGAAATCTTCCTCGTATGAATGCACCATTAGCAATTTCTAGCAAAACGAGGCAATGAATTCTAACACCAAAAAGTTACAATAACTTGCATAGAAAATCTACAGTGATGTAAATACGTTTAAACTAATCAACTGCTTTGCCATTGTCACAGTTCTAAAATTTCAAGAACAAATCACTCATACTTCGGTTTGGCCTCCGGTGTCGGCGGAGGTCCTTCTTCTTTCAGTTTCTGTTGATAAGCGGCCATCTTCTCTTCGTATTCCTTTTTGGCTTCTTTAGACTTCTCTTCCCACTCCTAAAAAACCATGTAAGTAACAGTGAAAGTATCAGTACAATTATTGTGCGCCCTCCCTCCACAACGCAAGAGCTAAGACCACAGAGGTCTGGAATCGTATCATTTAGGGTGTTAGAGTGTATAGAGTACTTAAAGAAAAAGATCAAGTCTTCTCGGAACTCACGTTTATTTCAATTTTCACAAAAAATGCTAGAACGATTTAGTAAAAAAACTGTGATAATCGCGCCGTGCAATTAGTAAAATCACTTTAATGTTGAAATCATTTCATGCTTGGGTGCTCGTATTTTGAACGCTCATTTTTTCACCAATGATGTCATTTTAAACCCAATTTTTCCACCAATGATGTCATTTTAAACCCCATTTTTCCACCAATGATGGCGCTCATTGGCTGAAGAAAAGCAGCAACTGTCAATTTCCGTCAAAAGTATAAAGAGTTTCTACGACTCTTGGAAGGGCATAGATGGCATAGTTTCAGCGATTGATGATGATCGTTAAAAGGTTAAAGGTCACCAGACAACACATTTGTGTACACTTGACAACGCCTCGCAGCTTTAGCATCCCGCCAGAACCTTACCTAGTTCATTTTTTCTTGTTCTCAAGCAAGATCTTGCTAGTAAATCACTCTATACACAGAGTAATGCATAATTAAGTAAAGTCCACGTAAAACAACTGAAGTACTAAACCAATGCGCTGCGTTATCCACGTCACGTGACGATTGTTGTTAAGACGCGTTGCTGTGGTACACATAACTTAACCTTTGACCTACAGCAACTGCGCGTGCGCACAACGAAACTATAAAAGGGCTTATTGTCTACGGGTTTTTAAATGCAGTACGCGCACTAAAAGTCTCATTGCTTTTTTTCAGGTTCTGATTTCGTTAATGAAGGTAGAAAGAACAACAGCTGAAGGTTATGCATCACTTCGAGGTAAAATGTGTATAGGAAGCTGCTGCACTCTCAACGATTGTTCTGGTTTTTTACGTTTTAAAGACTTGGAGACTTGAGATCAACTCAGCAGTTAATAGAAAAGCTGGAAGCAAAGAGAACAAAAATATTAATACTAAGCAGAATTATGTTATAACAGCTATAGTAGTTTATATACGTGACAACAACCAACAACAGCAGCGACAGCAAGGGCTGTGACAATAACAACAAAACAACAAGAACAACAGCAACAAGCAACAACAACAACAGCAGCAGCAACAACAACAACAACAACAGCAGCAGCAGCAGCAACAACAACAACAACAAACAACAACAACAAAAACAACAGCAACAAACAGCAACAAACAACAGCAACAACAGCAGCAGGAGCAACAACAACAACAACAGCAGCAGCAGCAGCAACAACAACAACAGCAGCAACAAACAACAGCAACAACAGCAACAAACAACAACAACAGCAGCAGCAGCAACAACAACAGCAGCAGCAGCAACAACAACAACAACAGCAACAAACAACAGCAACAACAGCAACAAACAACAACAACAACAGCAACAAACAACAACAACAACAGCAACAAACAACAAACATATAACAACAACACCCCCGCCAACAAGAACAACACCCCACCTATAACAACAAAAACAACAGCTACAACAGCAACGGGCAACGGTACTGACAATAATAGCAAAATCATATAATTCGTATTTATTTAAATTTCTAGTTGTAGATCGGGATGTGTTTGCACGATTTAGAGAAAGTCTGATAAGATCATTCACAACACCAGTTCCTAAGAGCACTTTTGACGTAGAAGAGCATCTAACTGATGCCGAACTGCAAAAACGCAGTGAGCAGGAAGCGAAACGTCAAGCACTTTCATCCAAGATAGACTTAATAACAAACGGTATGTGGCAATAGCAGTAACCATCACCAAAGCAGTTTTATCTGGGCGTTAGCATTATTGAAACTCAGACATTCAAAATTCATCCTACCTATGTGACAGGGATGAGAATGACAAATTGCAAAAAACTCTGAAACAGGCAGCAACAAATTGCAATTTTGTGACCATAGAGAGCCTCTAAGTGGACTTAAAATATCAGTTACCTTGTTTCATGCATAATTTAAAATACCCAACTATCAAGGATACATGATACCTAATTGTCTTAAAAACGCCTCCTAAGTACTGGCCGCTCCTATGCAAAAATATATAAAAAATGTCTGCAATTGACTCAAATAACTCCGCACAATTGATTCTATATTTTTATACATAGAGATAAACACGTGGTTACACTGATGTACGTGATGTAAACAAAGTGACGGCCTGCCACCTAGCGGTCAGCTTATGAAATAATGTACTGCGTCTGTAAAACTTTTCTCAACGAATTTACGCGATTTACAAAAATAGCACTACTGGTCTTCCAAAAACTCAGAATTCTGCGTATCCGCGGAAAATTCTCATCCCTGACGTGAGTTAGGTTATATGAAAGGCAATCATTTTCAATAGATATTTTACCCATGCTTAGTACAAGTGAATAATTAATTTAAACTAAGAAATTTATAGAAAAAGCATGGAAGAACTTCTTCCATGGTGTGAATGAGTCAATATTAACAGAAACAGTAGAACGGATTTAATATGGTTCGATAAACCTAGAATAAATTTATTTTATGAAGCACAAAAATCGAAAAGCATAAAGAGAATAGCAATTGTAGAATTTTAGCGAAAAACTGACAAATAAGAAATACATAGTGGTAACTAGCAAGTAAACAAATTGTTTGGGAAAACGATTGTATAGAAAAACGATATAGAATTCAGCATTGATTCTGCAGTAAATTGTATACAAAAATCACTGTTCAAATTCAACTCAAGTTCAAAATAATTTATTGATTTAGTACATATCATAGTCATATTAATTTGAGCGCAATTTAAAATACAATATAAACAGTAAAATAAAAATGATTATGTGAAAATGATCACTATTATTAAGGGAGTCTCACAGTGTGATGGTTCGTTTCAAAATGCTAAACTATAGCAGAAAGGCACTGTCTCGTTCACATTGTGTGAGAAGTACCATCCATTATGCTAGCATGAGACAGCACACATTGATGTGAGATAGCACACATAGATCTCCACACACATTAATGTGAGACAGCACACATTGATGTGAGATAGCACACATTAATGCGAGATAGCACACACTGATGTGAGACAGCACACAATGATGTGAGATAACACATATATTGATGTTAGATACCACACAATGTACCAGCAATGTGAGGTGTAGAAGAAGATACCACATAGTGTATCAATCATGACGTGAGATGCCACACAAAGACAAGTAATATGTGGTATGACGTGAGATGCCACACAAAGACCAGTAATATGTGGTATGACGTGAGATGCCACACAAAGACAAGAAATGTGTGGTATGACGTGAGATGCCACACAAAGACAAGTAATATGTGGTATGACGTGAGATGCCACACAAAGACAAGTAATATGTGGTATGACGTGAGATGCCACACAAAGACAAGAAATGTGTGGTATGACGTGGATGCCACACAAAGACCAGTAATATGTGGTATGACGTGAGATGCCACACAAAGACAAGAAATGTGTGGTATGACGTGAGATGCCACACAAAAACAAGTAATGTGTGGTATGACATGAGATGCCACACAAAGACCAGTAATGTGTGGTATGACGTGAGATGCCACACAAAGACAAGTAATGTGTGGTATGACGTGAGATGCCACACAAAGACAAGTAATGTGTGGTATGACGTGAGATGCCACACAAAGACAAGTAATGTGTGGTATGACGTGAGATGCCACACAAAAACCAGTAATGTGTGGTATGACATGAGATGCTACACAATGATCAGTAATGTGTGGTATGACGAGATACCATAATGATCAGAGTAATGTGTGGTATGACATGAGATACCACAATGACCAGAGTAATGTGTGGTATGACATGAGATACCACAATCACCAGAGTAATGTGTGGTATGACGTGAGATGCCACAAAATGACTAGTAATGTGTGGTATGACGTGTGATGCCACACAAAGACCAGTAATGTGTGGTATAACGTGAGATACCACACAGAGACCATTAATGTGTGGTCTGCACAATGACTAGTAATGTGTGGTATGACGTGAGATGCCACACAAAGACAAGTAATGTGTGGTATGACGTGAGATGCCACACAAAGACAAGTAATGTGTGGTATGACGTGAGATGCCACACAGAGACAAGTAATGTGTGGTATGACGTGAGATGCCACACAAAGACAAGTAATGTGTGGTATGACGTGAGATGCCACACAGAGACAAGTAATATGTGGTATGACGTGAGATGCCACACAAAGACAAGTAATGTGTGGTATGACGTGAGATGCCACACAAAGACAAGTAATGTGTGGTATGACGTGAGATGTGACACAAAGACAAGTAACGTGTGGTCTGCACAATGACTAGTAATGTGTGGTATGACGTGAGATGCCACACAAAGACAAGTAATGTGTGGTATGACGTGAGATGCCACACAAAGACAAGTAATGTGTGGTATGACGTGAGATGCCACACAGAGACAAGTAATGTGTGGTATGACGTGAGATGCCACACAAAGACAAGTAATGTGTGGTATGACGTGAGATGCCACACAAAGACAAGTAATGTGTGGTATGACGTGAGATGCCACACAAAAACAAGTAATGTGTGGTATGACGTGAGATGCCACACAAAAACCAGTAATGTGTGGTATGACATGAGATGCTACACAATGATCAGTAATGTGTGGTATGACGAGATACCATAATGATCAGAGTAATGTGTGGTATGACATGAGATACCACAATGACCAGAGTAATGTGTGGTATGACATGAGATACCACAATCACCAGAGTAATGTGTGGTATGACGTGAGATGCCACAAAATGACTAGTAATGTGTGGTATGACGTGTGATGCCACACAAAGACCAGTAATGTGTGGTATAACGTGAGATACCACACAGAGACCAGTAATGTGTGGTCTGCACAATGACTAGTAATGTGTGGTATGACGTGAGATGCCACACAAAGACAAGTAATGTGTGGTATGACGTGAGATGCCACACAAAGACAAGTAATGTGTGGTATGACGTGAGATGCCACACAAAGACAAGTAATGTGTGGTATGACGTGAGATGCCACACAAAGACAAGTAATGTGTGGTATGACGTGAGATGCCACACAGAGACAAGTAATGTGTGGTATGACGTGAGATGCCACACAAAGACAAGTAATGTGTGGTATGACGTGAGATGCCACACAAAGACAAGTAATGTGTGGTATGACGTGAGATGTGACACAAAGACAAGTAACGTGTGGTCTGCACAATGACTAGTAATGTGTGGTATGACGTGAGATGCCACACAAAGACAAGTAATGTGTGGTATGACGTGAGATGCCACACAAAGACAAGTAATGTGTGGTATGACGTGAGATGCCACACAGAGACAAGTAATGTGTGGTATGATGTGAGATGCCACACAAAGACAAGTAATGTGTGGTATGACGTGAGATGCCACCCAAAGACCAGTAATGTGTGGTATAACGTGAGATGCCACACAAAGACAAGTAATGTGTGGTATGACGTGAGATGCTACACAATGATCAGTAATGTGTGGTATGACGAGATACCATAATGACCAGAGTGATGTGTGGTATGACGTGAGATGCCACACAAAGACAAGTAAAGTGTGGTATGACGTGAGATGCCACACAAAGACCAGTAATGTGTGGTATGACGTGAGATGCCAGACAAAGACCAGTAATGTGTGGTATGACGTGAGATGCCACACAAAGACAAGTAATGTGTGGTATGATGTGAGATGCCACACAAAGACCAGTAATGTGTGGTATGACGTGAGATGCCACACAAAAACCAGTAATGTGTGGTATGACGTGAGATGCCACACAAAGACAAGTAATATGTGGTATGACGTGAGATGCCACATGTGACGCCGTGTAATAATTAAATCAGGATGTTAAGAAATCAGAGTACTGTGTTCAGGGTTCTCGAGCGTTTCCGTCACTTTTATATGCTAAATCTACAGGATAATCATTTATTTGTGTAGGCTACGTGAATTCGCGTCACTGGTGAAACACTTGTGTGCACGTGCAAATTATTTAATCAGAACGACAACGGAACTAAAAGCTAATATTTAGATTTAGAATTTAATCAGTGAAACAATAATAGCAAATTAAATTGATAACAATTTCCAACAATACCTAATTCCCCCAAAAGTAACGTTGGCCGGCTACGCTTCTGTCTCTCATCAGGCGTTTGGATCTATCAACCCCGCTCTTGAGTCTCCAACCATGCCACATCAGCTTTTCATCTCCAGCAGTCAGCCACGTCCTTGCCAGCAACTCCTTGCCAATGGTCACCAATCCAGCCTCTGCATGGCCCACGCTTTAAAACTGCTCCAGCAATCCAGCGGTTGAACTCGTACCTGGTTGCCTCAGCCTTCCAGTAATAAAGCCAAATATCGTCCTTTTGCAGGGTGACAAACAGAACCTTTAGTTCAGACGAACAGACAGACCATTGGTCCAGGTATAACTGGTCCTCAGCTGGTTTCCCACTACTATTCAGCGAGTGAGTCCTATTCTGCAGGTAGAAATATGGTTACCAAACACTTGCTTCTTGGAATGTCAAGACAGTGTCATCACAGCAAACGACGAATAAACAAAAGTAGACAAAACCATTGTCTTTGTGACAAATCATCTCACTGCATACGAGTACCATTAAAAACAGGTTCACACCAAACTTGGTGTTCAGCCATATAAAATAACCTCAGGATGTGGACTAACCAGCAAAACTCCACCACCCTGTAACTTTGACAGTCAGAACATAACTAGTGTAAAACACGAACTCTGTAGTAAGATCCCAAAACAGGTTGAAGCCATTTGGTATTCGAATTTTCAGGAAACCTAATTACAGGTAAGCAGAGAAATAAGTGGCCAGAGCCATCTACTGTCAAAAACTTACAAAAAACACACAATGTAATATAAGTTTAAATAAACAGTGCAATAAATCAATCAGGTAATTAGATAATTAATTATGCACACACAATGTCATAGGAAAGATATATCAAAATAGGTGTTGCGACAATGATGGGTGGTATAACCGATCATCACACCACACAAAGACAAGTAATGTGTGGTATGACGTGAGATGCCACACAAAGACAAGTAATGTGTGGTATGACGTGAGATGCCACACAAAGACCAGTAATGTGTGGTATGACGTGAGATGCCACACAAAAACCAGTAATGTGTGGTATGACGTGAGATGCCACACAAAGACAAGTAATCTGTGGTATGATGTGAGATGCCACAAATCATACAATGAAGTGATTTAATGGTGTGAAATGCGTGGACAAAGACTGTATTGTGCACTGCATCAAAACTACTTTGTTTTTTTAGCCCTATTTGTGCCTTGTGAAACTTATGAAGCAGAAGTTATTCCTGTAGGAACAGGACTAGGACCACAGTTGTGCCTACCTACAAGCCTTAGTGAAAATCAGGTGAGCTTATTGGGAGACCTGCTCGATTACGTCATCCACAATAACCAGCACACCAGAGAGAGCACAAATTCTTTGATTGAGAAACAGTACGCATCCAAACAGAAATTGCTCAAGCTTCAAGAGCTGATCACAGCACTGGAGATCCTGAATAATTTAGCTATCAGCAGTGGTTATTGAATAATTCTTACAGGAAGTTCTTAACCAATTAATTATATAGATATGATGATTAATTTTATTTGTTTTTTAATGATTAATTATGTTGATGAATAATACTGAATTATACCTTTGCATATCCTTACTTTGATTACTGTAATACAGTGTGCAGACACCTTTTAGAAAGAGTATCAAAGGTACAAAAAATGTTTATCCGTCAAATGGCACACTGGCATTAAAGAAGGAACGAATATTAGAACTTTCGCGTACAATCTCTTTAAAAAGTCGAAAATACTGACAACGTCCAATGTAGTAGAACGCATACCAATCTGTTTATGCACAAATATGTTAATAATATATGTATCGTAGTTTTTCCAATTATAATATTGTTACGAAGACGGGTTTTGACTAACCCCATAATGTTAGTAATGGGTACATGCGCATTATTTTACTGTTTATTTTATTACTATAAATGTGTGAAAAAAATCAATACAAGTAACAATGACTTTCAAGTTCCTCCTGATGACTCCAAAAATCTGTAATTGTATTTGTCTTTTTGTTATCCTTACTCCTTTCATAACGTATTCCTTGAAAAATATTATAACTATATGTATATATAAAAATAATAAAAATTCTCTTCTCTACATTAACTCAAGCTATTCTATAATTATTGATTAATATCGTGCATAAATTTTAACATAATCACCTCTCAAAAAACTAAAAACATAATATGTAAAACCCACTCCCATGACCATCTTTATCCAAACTGTCTTTTATCGCTATCCTGTTCTTAGTGACCTGCCTAACTTTTCCTGTTTCATATTTCTTATATATTTCTTTTCTCTCTAATACAAACTATATTTACTAACAATTGCCAGGTGCCACTTAGATGGTCGGCCGCTACTTAGCGATATGCTTCAGTTTAAACCTAGACACCTAGATGTGCTCGCATCTAGCATAACCTCTTGGTTATCGCATTTCCAGGGCCAATTTTATATTGGTTTTCATAAACAAAAAAATAATATTCTAAGGCAAGATTTGTGAAAAAATTGTAAATTAAAGTTTGCACAACAAGCTACTTACACAACATATACTCTACAACTATTTCCTCCCTATGTGAAAGCTACATAGCATTAGCAAGAACTGTCCAAATTTGTTTTAAGAGGCGTGGCTTATTGAACAGTGGTTCCTCACTTCCAAAACTCGGCTATCTGACTACTTAAAAGAAGACAGGATCCTTTTCATAATCATCCCCATTTTCGAATCCGATAAAAAGTATACATTTCAACACAATTAATACTGCAAAAGCGTTTTTGTTAATTAAATATTAGATTAAAAACTTAATTAACGGCGGGCGAGCCCAATTATTGATGACATCACAAACTAACAAATTTTCAACAGCGAAAATATTCCACGAGCGTGTTGCACGTGTTTGCGAAAGCGAAAATTGAAATACAGTGCTACTGTAAGGTATTCAATGTGTTGTACTAAAACTAGGCAAGTTTTAAGATAAAAAATCAAATTTACTGCTGTGCTCACGCATGAGCTGTGTAACGCGTGTAGTTCGTCAGAAACTAACGCATCTGAACTAAGAGGTACAGCACCTGTTTTTTTGTGTTTGTCTGGTAATAATTCTTTCCGTCAGTCATTTTGTAAAAGAACAGTATGTTTCCTTTCAATATTTTAAAGAGTAAATTGTTGTGACCTACAGTTTAAGATTGTGTCCGGTTTTGCTTTTTATGATTCAACATGCCACAAACACTTATGTGACTGACGCCATTATATTACTCTAAACTCAACTTGCTCATTAGCTTGAAACAGGTCGTAAAACTGACTGAAGATTTTTGATTGCAAGTTACAATGAGATTAAGCCCATCATGTGAACGAATGGACCTTAAGTTAATTAATAAGCATTAACTACCAATAACGACTTACCAAATTTTGACATTACACTAGACTGCAGAGAAACACAAAATCGAACTAAACTCATTCCCAACTACATATCAAGTATTGCAAAAATTATATCTCTCTGTGCACTTACGAATATAGAAAAGAAATCTAATTTTTTGCACTATTTGGTGCTGCAAACAATTTAATTCCATTTTGTTTTTCTTGGGGTCAAGTGTCATGTCAAAATTTGGCCAAGTTTTTTCCTAGCACTTTTTCTGCAGGACACGAAACACAGCTTTTATTTCTCTGGGTCTCAATAACTGATATTATATAACAATTACCGACAGATGGCAGCACATGAAACGCAGCCTTAGTTCTCCGAGTCTCAATAACTGCATATATTATATAACAATTACCGACAGATGGCAGCACATGAAACACAGCCTTTAGTTCTCTGAGTCTCAATAACTGAATATATTATATAACAAATACCGACAGATGGCAGCACATGAAACGCAGCCTTTAGTTCTCTGAGTCTCAGTAACTGAATATATTACATAACAGTTACCGAGAGATGGCAGCACAATGCAGCGCAATACCAGAATCGCCTAAAGCTCAATAGTACACCCTACAATAATGTTGAGGTATATTACACGTTTTAATTGTACTACTTGCTCACAAAAATTTGTTTCCGAAATGCAGACTGTTTGGCTATAAAACAAATTTATAGTATAGAAATTAACATTTAACATAATTACTGTGTTTCATCACGTTTCTAGCTTGCATTTCAATAACTATTATTTATTAATTTATTTTATTTATTTCGTTAACTTCAGAGTGCTATACACGAGTGACAAGTTGAAAAGTTGAAAAGAGAAATAAAATAATAAAGGACTACTACAAAAAACAGTGCAAATAAAAACAAAGTGATAATAATAATATAAGTAGAAGATTACGGTAAAAACACAAAGAACTAAACTAGCTGTTTACAAGTGTCTGATAAAAAGTAAAAAATTGCTAAAAATCAACATGACATAGCCGTTTTTTAAATAATTTTCTGTTGGCCAGCATATACAGTTAGAGCATCATTCACAGATGATGACAGTTCATTCCATAAACTTACAACTCTGTTGCTGAAGAAATGTTTGAAGTAATTAAGTGAGTAATTAAATCATGCAAAGTTACAAAGAGCTTTCATTAAAAAAGTTAAAAAACTATTATTTGCATTTTAGAAAGTAACTTCGCAGTGAAAGACTGTATTCAAGTATTTACATATTACTGCATTACATTTGAAAATAACAATATTTAAACGTAAATTTCAAAAGCTATATAAAGAACGTTAATATTTTGAAAATATTTTACAAAATTCGGAACTCAATAAGGACACTTAAGGTCATGGTTGCTCTGAGTAAGAACTCATAAGGTCATGGCTGCTCAGAATAAGAACTCATAAGGTCATGGCTGCTCAGAGTAAGAACTCATAAGGTCATGGCTTCTTTCAGTAAGGACTCACAAGGTCATGGCTTCTTTCAATAAGAACTCGTAAGACAATGGCTGCTCTCAAAAAGAACTCATAAGGTCATGATTGCTCTCAGTAAGAACTAGTAAGGTCATGGTTGCTCTCAGTAAGAACTCGTAATATCATGGCTTCTCTCAGTAAGGACACTTAAGGTCATGGCTTCTCTCAGTAAGGACACTTAAGGTCATGGCTCCTATCAGTAAGGACACTTAAGGTCATGGCTTCTATCAGTAAGGACACTTAAGGTCATGGCTTCTATCAGTAAGGACACTTAAGGTCATGGCTGCTCTGAGTAAGGACTCGTAAGGTCATGGCTTCTCTCAGTAAGGACTCGTAAGGTCATGGCTTCTCTCAGTAAGGACTCGTAAGGTCATGGCTTCTCTCAGTAAGGACTCGTAAGGTCATGGCTTCTCTCAGTAAGGACTCGTAAGGTCACGGCTTCTCTCAGTAAGGACTCGTAAGGTCATGGCTTCTCTCAAAAAGGACACTTACGGTCATGGCTGCTCTGAGTAAGGACACTTAAGGTCATGGCTGCTCTGAGTAAGGACTCGTAAGGTCATGGCTGCTCTGAGTAAGGACTCGTAAGGTCATGGCTGCTCTGAGTAAGGACACTTAAGGTCATGGCTGCTCTGAGTAAGGACTCGTAAGGTCATGGCTGCTCTGAGTAAGGACACTTAAGGTCATGGCTGCTCTGAGTAAGGACTCGTAAGGTCATGGCTGCTCTGAGTAAGGACTCGTAAGGTCATGGCTGCTCTGAGTAAGGACACTTAAGGTCATGGCTTCTCTCAAAAAGGACACTTAAGGTCATGGCTGTTCTGAGTAAGGACTCGTAAGGTCATGGCTGTTCTCAGTAAAGGCATTAAGGTCATGGCTTTCACTGACCTTATGACTATGTTCTTTCTTCGTGTTCTCCTGTTCCCTTGCCTTGTGTCTACTGACCTCCTGTCCTCGTTCTTTTTGACCGCTGATGCTCCCATGCTAGTCGATGATACGTTGTCTGCCTCTTTGTCCTCCAAACCTCGTAAAAGCTACAGGCTGCAAAATCTGAAAAAGTGTTACAGCCCCCGTTAAAAAATGACTACGTTGCAACGAGAATCCTGACACAGCTGCGGTCACGTGACAGTCTGGAACGATGGAGTGCATTGACCTCATCTATATAGATTCTCCCGAATGTCGTCTGGCTTGTCAACAACCTATTTAGTTTTCCCGGAGGATGTCTGGATACAGCCAGAAATTTAAAAAAAGCAAGTGGCTGCAGTGTTTTTTCCCTGCAGTGTTGCTTTCATAAACCAGGTCGCTTTCACGAAATTTTATATTTAGGTACCACACTTTAAAAGCATTTTGGGAAAAGATAACTAAAACGTATGGATAGTTGACAAAATTGAAGGAAATTTAGATGCTGAAACAAAAACGCTGAATTTTTTTACTGAAAAAATTATCAGAAAGGTGCCATGTTGATGAATACAGTCCGTCATAGAGTTCGTGTGTTATTGAAGGGGGCTACAGTTTAAGAAGAATTGTTTATTCGACGGAAAATAATAGGCAACTTTGGTTTAGTGCTACACAGCCTATATGTAGGCTTACTAATTATATTCAATTCAATTTCAATTTATTTGTCACTTTATAGTATCACAATAAAACATGATTAATAAAAGAATCTCTAATAAGTTTGGTTAAAATTGAAGAATGGTTAAAATGAATAGATAGATCTAGAACTAGAGAAAGGATAGCGAAAAGACTATAAAGTCACCTATCTGCTATCCTTTACCGAATATAGATAAAAAGATTTTTTAGACACTGTTGAACATTAATGTTATCAGTTTAATTTAGGAAACTTTAGTAATTTTTAAAATCATGACATTTTCTATATAATCCAGAGAAAAGAATATACATGTAGTTTAATTAGCGGGCAACAAAATAAGGTCAATCTTGATTAAAGTAAAAATTGCTTTTAGATTTTATGTGAAATACAGGTCAAAATTGTTATGAAATGATAAAAACACTTTGGGTTAATAATGCACTTAATCAACAACAGGAGTTAAATACATTTTGATTTGAGTTCAACTTCATTATTTCTGGGCTTATTGATTAAGAACAAATCTACTGACTTGGACAATAATACTAAATAATATAATTCTCAATATACTGATAAGACAAACATTTAGCTATACAGATATTATGGGCAAATAACTGCATAGCACAGGTACAGTTGGACTAAGAAAAAAGTAAGTTTTTACCATTTAATTAGTGAAAGAAACTAGTGGTAAATGCTAGGGGTGAGCATTCTCTACCAGAAAGCTAATTCGAATCTAACCGAATTTGTGACCTGCGAATTCGAATCGAACCGAACTTCAGTGTTTCGAATTCGAACCGAATTCGAATTGAGATTGAACGATTTTCGAACAAGTTTTCGAACCACCAGTAAAAATTGGTCTTACAAAGGTCATGCATATCAATAGATTCTGTTCTGCAATAAAACGACTAGTAATTTGTTTCAAATTGTGTGCAGAAATCACAGCTAAATTACGCTAATTGCATGATGTTTCAATCGTTTTAATGATCAGGAACATATGTGATAGAAGTGCTGAATTATTCGAATCTATAGTTTTGGATTCGAATCGAGTTCGCACTAAAAAACTAGTTCGAATCGAATTCGAGCGTTGGATGCTCACCCCTAGTAAATGCGCAACATTTACTACAGGAATTCCGTATAAACTACTCTAAATGCCATTCTGTAACTGCTATTTTTTTACTATCTTATTTTTCTGTGTTTCTACTGTAACGGGCCTTATTAACAGGCTCCTAGTCTTACGTGACTAATTAATCTGTATCTCTAATTAAAAATACACGTCTTTATATTTTTCATCGTTCGATATTTTATCCTGTCTTCATCCTGACGAATCATCATCATTAGCAGCAATTCAGTATAATTGTCATCATCGCCATCATTGCGATCAGTATTAATATCACCATCACTGTCATCATCGTCAGCATCGTCTTTATCGTATCCTCGCATCCGACTTGCAGTGTGGAGATACCCGTATCAGACCCAGTCTGTTTTGTAAATCCACTATAAATTAATAAAGTTTAAACTATCTAATCTGAACACTGCAAAACTGTGATAAATGGATAAGAAAATAAGTAAATACATAACTAACTAACTAACTAACTAACTAACTAACTAACTAACTAACTAACTAACTAACTAACTAACTAACTAACTAACTAACTAACTAACTAACTAACTAACTAACTAACAACAAACAACAACACAACAACAACAACACAACACAACTACAACACAACTAGCTAACTAACTAACTAACTAACTAACTAACTAACTAACTAACTAACTAACTAACTAACTAACTAACTAACTAACTATCTAACTAACTAACTAACTAACTAACTATCTAACTAACTAACTAACTAACTAACTAACTGAATGAATGAATGAATAAATAAATAAATAAATAAATAAATAAATAAATAAATAAATAAATAAATAAATAAATAAATAAATAAATAAATTTAAATTCAAATCTAACTAACACCTTGGACCTTTAATTATGAAAACAACCAGGTGTACCAAGTTACCAAGTAAAAATATAAATAAATACGTAGTTTAATGACTATATCGAAGAATATTACAGTGATGTTGCAGGTAAATTTCAACGTTTGGCTTTCGTGTTCGTGAGTATAATGTATATTTGGGCTTACTGGCCCATTTGAAGAGAAAGTATTATGTCTATTTGGGCCTATAGACGCACACACACACAAAAACACCCACCCACCCTCCAAAAACACACACAATCACGCACGAACGCACACACACATATAGACGCGTTTTTCTGCAAAAAAATTTTTGATCTGTATAAGTTTCAAGAACTTTTACAAGTTTTACTTTTCCTTTTTTGTTAAAATATTAGTACGGTATATCATAATAAAAAATTGAACATGGATCATCAAATCAGAGCTGGAGTAAAATCCAGGGGCGTATCAAGACTTCACGACTCCCTAGTTGTGCTGATAGATCTGTCCCGCGCATCGAGTTTGTATTGTGAATTTATGATTGACTATATACTGAGCAGATTAAACAATTACTTGTCGTGTATTAGTAATACTATTAATCTAATTTCTGCATGATCATTGTTAATTACGTGTCTATTAACAGGGCTTATATATAAAGCATGCTGAGTAACTGTTTGTTGTACTACTTTGTACTTGTTCGTTATATGCACTTATATAGCAGCCTGTTTCAGTAACCGCCTGTGGTGCGTTACACATTGCTTGTTTTATATGAATATGAACGGATACGCGTTTTCCGATTAGAATAAGAATTTTTTAAAAGTGGGCGCCTAAAATGTGGTGCCCCTCAAACTTTGGCGCCCTGGGCTATAGCCTAGTTAGCCTGTTGGTTATTACGCCCCCTGGTAAGGCCTCAAGAGGTAAGTGGTAAGTCCTCAAGAGGTCCTAGCCACTGAAAAGATTATGATACCTCCCCCCACGCATATATGTGTAATTTAGAATAAACAAGACTAAACTGTAGATCTTCATGTCCATGATACCGACATTTTCTAAACAAACACAGAAACCGTCACACATATTCTGGTATATTTTGTTTTTGGGCAATTATTCGATTTGAAAAAAAAATTGTGGGTTCCTCTTCCCCTGAGGCCCGAGGAAATGTTTATTGTGTTTAATCGTTAAAGGAAAGAACAAGTCACGCATTATGTTGGGTTTATTTTACTGTTTTCACTTAAACTGTTTGTGGTGTGCTAAAGGAAAGAACGAGTCACTCAGTATGTTGGGTTTATTTCACTGTTATCACTTAAACTGTTTGTGGTGTGCTAAAGGAAAGAACAAGTCACTCATTATGTTGGGTTTATTTTACTGTTTTCACTTAAACTGTTTGTGGTGTGCTGAAGGAAAGAACAAGTCACTCATTATGTTGGGTTTATTTTACTGTTTTCACTTAAACTGTTTGTGGTGTGCTGAAGGAAAGAACAAGTCACTCATTATGTTAGGTTTATTTTACTGTTTTCACTTAAACTGTTTGTGGTGTGCTAAATGAAAGAACAAGTTACTCATTATGTTGGGTTTATTTTACTGTTTTCACTTAAACTGTTTGTGGTGTGCTAAAGGAAATAACAAGTCACTCATAATGTTGGGTTTATTTTATTGTTTTCACTTAAACTGTTTGTGGTGTGCTGAAGGAAAGAACAAGTCACTCATTATGTTGGGTTTATTTTACTGTTTGCACTTAAACTGTTTGTGGTGTGCTAAAGGAAAGAACAAGTCACTCACTATGTTGGGTTTATTTTACTGTTTTCACTTAAACTGTTTGTGGTGTGCTGAAGGAAAGAACAAGTCACTCATTATGTTGGGTTTATTTTACTGTTTTCACTTAAACTGTTTGTGGTGTGCTAAAGGAAAGAACAAGTCACTCATTATGTTGGGTTTATTTTACAGTTTTCACTTAAACTGTTTGTGGTGTGCTAAAGGAAAGAACAAGTCACTCATTATGTTGGGTTTATTTTACTGTTATCACTTAAACTGTTTGTGGTATGCTAAAGGAAAGAACAAGTCTCTCATTATGTTGGGTTTATTTTACTGTTTTCACTTAAACTGTTTGTGGTGTGCTAAAGGAAAGAACAAGTCACTCATTATGTTGGGTTTATTTTACTGTTTTCACTTAAACTGTTTGTGGTATGGTAAAGGAAAGAACGAGTCACTCAGTATGTTGGGTTTATTCACTGTTATCACTTAAACTGTTTGTGGTGTGCTAAAGGAAAGAACAAGTCACTCATTATGTTGGGTTTATTTTACCGTTTTCACTTAAACTGTTTGTGCTGTGCTAAAGGAAAGAACAAGTCACTCATTATGTTGGGTTTATTTTACTGTTATCACTTAAATTGTTCGTGGTGTGCTAAAGGAAAGAACAAGTCACTCATTATGTTGGGTTTATTTTACCGGTTTCAGTTAAACTGTTTGTGCTGTGCTAAAGGAAAGAACCAGTCACTCAGTATGTTGGGTTTATTTTACCGTTTTCACTTAAATTGTTTGTGCTGTGCTAAAGGAAAGAACAAGTCACTCATTATGTTGGGTTTATTTTACTGTTATCACTTAAACTGTTCGTGATGTGCTAAAGGAAATAACAAGTCGCTCATTATGTTGGGTTTATTTTACCGTTTTCGCTTAAACTGTTTGTGCTGTGCTAAAGGGAAGAACAAGTCACTCAGTATGTTGGGTTTATTTTACTGTTTTCACTTAAACTTGGAAGATTATGACAAAGATACTTGCAAAAAACTCTATAAAGCATAATTCTAAAATAAACTACCTCTGAATAGGAATTTTCGGGAGTGGTGGCTGCCGCCATTTGTTTCAAAATTATGACGTAACTGGGGACTTCGTGACTTTTCGTAAGCGCATCGTGTCTTTCCGTGAGCGCGCACTGCTTAAAATATACAGACTTCTGCAGCTTACAATATTCACGCGAAAATTTACAAAATCAGCTGTATAATTTTTTGTAAAAACTTACTATACTTTTGACGAAGATTGACAGTGCGCTACTTTTCTTCAGGACGAATGACGTCATTGGAAGAAGAATGGTCGTTCAAAATGGGAGCGCACAAGCATGAAATGATCGCGACTTTAAAGTGATTTTACTAATGACACGAGGCGCTTATTGCAGTTCTATTACTAAATCTTTCTGCCATTTTTTGCGAACGCATAAATCAGCCTGACTTTCTCAAAAGTCTTGCACTTTCCTTTAATCAAGAGCTGAGCTTATTTTCATTAGGCCTACACCTAAATTCAGGCTTCTATCGTGACCAGGCTGCATAAGATTATGGATATCCATAAAATAAGACCAAAAATCCATAAAATAAAATTTGAAAAATCCATAAAATAAGAAAAGCATAAAATAAAAAAAATATTTTTTTTTGTGAATTTTTGTACAAAGTAACGAGTTGTAAGCATTGGCAACACTGAAAACGAACGTTAGAAGGAGAGAAAGAGAAAGAAAACAAACCAACAAAAGTGCATTTCCGGATTTGCTATTTTACATTGTTTTTTCTCATTGTCTTTTTGTTATCAAGATGGCGAAGTTTCAACCAAAGCATGAGCTGGAGTTCGGCCTGAAACTAAGTCCTGCGTGTCTAAAAACACGTTTCAAGCCTCCTGTTTTTACTTTTTAATTGATTTCCCCCTGGACATCTCGTTTCAGATATAGTCTATTTTTTATTTTATTGATATCCATAAAATAAAATTTCAAAAATCCATAAAATAAGCTATTTTATTTATTTTATACATATCCATAATCTTATGCACCCTGATCATGACCATTGAAAAATGAATTCATTTATTGAATGCATTTATGGTTTACTTGAATGTATGAGCAAGCCAATGCCCTGGTTTTCCGATATATAGATCATAAACAAGCTAACAAGGTTGTTTACAGCGGAACCATTACGGACGTAAACAACGTGTAGTCTACGCACACCCTACATTTGCAAACATCGATTGACAGTAACTGCGGGGTCAAGCACCCACCCTGGTTCATTCCAGAAAAAAATGCGGACAGCTGCCAGTCAGGGGTAAAGGGTTAACACACTGTCAAGGCTGGCGCTAACAAAGAGTTTTTATAGCGTTTCCAGTCTAGACAGGCGATACCACGTGATACGTGGCTGAGCATCGTTATTGTGTCCTAGAATTATTCTTCTAGCTTAACTCACTCACAATTTCAGTAGTTTAACAAGGCGATGTAGGTTGTACTCGTCACGCTGCCTTTTTCAACATGTAATTATAACGATATTGAAAACCGGTTTGCGCTGTTTGTTGATTCAACAAATTTTATTTCAAGCGCTTTTTAGACCAGGTCTGCCAGCGAAGGTCGTTGACGCTTCGGGACGAAAGGGTTACGTTTTGAAGGCTAAAACCGAGTCGAATGGTGAAAGGAAAGGCGTATCAATATGTTAAAGTTAAAATTATTAACGATAGGCCCAAATTTAGCCTCAACATTCTGTGTACATATGCAGTCAGACAAAACTACTATGTTTGTGGTTTTCTTCCATAATTATTCCTTCATGCCTGGAGGTATAGATTTGCCAACATTCTGAGGGAATATTTCTCTCGTAAAGAAATGTAATGATTAGTTGCCTTAGCAAAATGAACATAAATGATGTCTTTTCTCTGTGGGCAGTTGCAGGTCAATTAATTATCATTTTTATATCTCACTTTCAACTTTGCTTTTTTTGCCCAGTCGTACAAAATGGAACAATGATTAACATTTAAAATTAAAAGATTATTTCTTACTACATAGCGCCGACGCATTACTAGCTACACTCTCTTCATTCACGTTTATGCATTTGTATATAAACACAGAAGTTGCGCAAAGCATTTTTGTCCAAGCAAGATTTTCACGACTTAAAAATAAAAATGTATTATTCTTTCCTAATAACGCGTAGGTACGCCCTGGCATGTATGACTACGCATAGTCTGACGCATGCGCTTTGCGTTTCATGGCGGGGTCATGCAGAGGACAAGCGGCAGTAGAAAGATGAAAACTGGGTCAATGTAGTTGTGCGTGTGGATGCCTCCCAATTGGACTGCTCGTTACACCGGGCGTGTTTACTGGCAGCCGTCTGCGCCAGAATTATAATATTTGTCTTCTCTCGTGATCTGATTCAAGATTTTCTTTGCTAAAGGATTCGTTTTGTTGCGATAATGGCATTACGTCGAAAAAGAAAGAAGGAACTGACGTTCAACGACGATGCCGTATTTTGTGTTTCATTTTGAAGAAATGTGAAGTGTAAACTGGGCGCTTTGAGGGATACGTTTCAACATAGAGGATCCGAGTGCCGAAAAATCTAGAACTGCTTACACAAGGCTATTATAGGTACGTGTTTTTCGAAGTGAATTCTTCACTGTTTTGCCATTATTTTTAATTCCAATAATTTTTGCTCGCGACTACAGTAGGTTGATAGTAAGCTGTTATAAAATTAAGCATACTCCCGCAGGGCTCTGTAGAATTATGTACAATTGAAAACTGTCCGTTTTGAACTATCGCAAAAAAAGAAACTTCTAGTTTCACGATTTTCAAACAGTAAACTTCTGCGTGTTTTTAAATGACTAAATTACGTTAAACCAAACAAGTGATTTTTAGGTTAACGGGCATAGTACTTGCTTTTTCCAAAAAAAAACACTAAACGATACAACATCATCACAAATGATGTCGTCATTTCGTTGTTACAGCCTAAAACAGTACCAGCCCCACCCCTTAAATATAGTAACTGTTGTAAAAATGTAATTATTTTCTTATACGTCACTTTGCCACTCTGTCATTTTTCAATAGGATAAATTTCCTGCATTTCTAACTGATAGTGATCGTCAGCATTATTAAATTTTTAAACTTACACGTGCGAATTTACTAACAAGTTAACACGTATATACTTTACTGTTTATTCATAACACTTAGAAAAATAAAAACATTACAGTATTAGTTAAAAGATATCATAATAATGATAATGTTTAGTTATTTGATGTGTGTGTGTGTGTCATTACATGTCGTTACATTATTTTCATTGTGGTGAAAAACTACAAGTGAACAAAAAATTCGGAATTTATCCATGCAAAGTAGGTTAGGTCTTGCTCAGAGGTATTAATGTAAAGTACTTTAATAAGATGACAGAAGAAAAATGGATTTAACCTTGCAGGCCCACGCCTTTCAAGGCAATCCAGCACCTGCCTTCTTTCGCCAAGGTGACCAACGGTCACTGTAATTACCTATTGATTTCAGCAACCGCGGATCGACGAGAGGAGAGGACAAAGGAGGCTGCGAGATAAAGAGACTGCCGCGCATTTGCATGTTGTGGTAACTTCTTTTGAGAAAGGAGAGCTGGGTGGATGAGCTGGAGAGAAAGAGAGAGAGAGAGAGAGAGAGAGAGAGAGAGAGAGAGAGAGAGAGAGAGAGAGAGAGAGAGAGAGAGAGAGAGAGAGAGAGAGAGACAGAGAGAGAGCGAGAGAGAGAGAGAGAGAGAGGAGAGAGAGAGAGAGGAGAGAGAAAGACAGAAAGGAGAGAGAGAGAACGAAGAGAGAGAGAGAGAGAGAGAGAGAGAGAGAGAGAGAGAGAGAGAGAGACAGACAGAGAGAGAGAGAGAGCGAGAGACAGAGGGAGGAGGGAAGGGGGAGGGAGGCAGTTAGAGAGGGAGAGAGAGAGAGAGAGAGAGAGAGAGAGGGGGAGAGGGAGGGAGAGGGAGAGTTTATACTATTATACTATTTAAAAGCTTATCAGTAATATCTGCCAGAAACTGTACATATAGAAGGAGAAGGAAACAAGACAGAACAATTTTTGCTTTTTTGGACGTACCGTATTTATAGATTTGTAGTTGTAATGTTTTACGTGTGTACACTGCTTACCTAACAAAATAACTATTTCTGAGGCTACGTAATATGTATCAAAAAATTGCTGTCAGAAGACATACCTCCATTGCCTTGCTTTGACTGCAGCGAAGTCATTTCTATTCAAAGAATCAAATGTTATTCTAGGAATTTCTTTGCCTGACCTGTATGTTACGAAATTTTGTTGGTCAACGCATGACAAACTTACATTTAACCAAACTGTGTAGAAAATATTTTAACATATTTAACATATTTTGTTGGGTATTTACAATCACAATTCACGCAACACATACACTGTTTACGAAGATATAAATACATACAATAAATTGTATAATGCTACAAAAACATACTACGTTAATAAAAATACAGTTATACGAGTCAAATTCAGTAATTCAAACTTTGATGTGTAAACCTAATGGTACAACATAAATATGCATAAACACAAATTTAAGGTTGTTGCATACACATATAGTATGTAATTTACATAAGTGACGTTATATATATATATATATATATAGTTCGTTTTTTAATTTATAGTAATTACATCCTGAAACTGAAACATTTAAAAAAAAATTACAAGCAATTTGGAGAGTTTCTGTATCATTTGAGCCTAATAACAAACAATAAAACGCGAATATCATTGTCATCTTTATGCAGGTTGTTTACCATCGTTTGTGGTTTTCTGAATTTATCCTTTTATCAAGAGGTATTAGGAAGTTTTAATATTATGTTTTACTAAATACCAGAATCCAGGAAAAAGTCTCAGAAAAAAAGTCACATGAAAAAAGTCACAGGAAGACAGGAAAAAAGAAATAACCTTAACCCTAACCCTAGCCAAATTTAATTGTGACTTTTTTCCTGTGACTTTTTTTACCTGTAACTTTTTACCTGGATGCTGGTATTTAGTTAAATATAATATAAAAACTGCCTAATTCCTCTTGATGAAAAGATAATTGCAGAAAACCACAAACGATGTTCAACAACTTGCATAAAGATGACGATGATATTCGACAAGTGATATTTGACATGTCACAGGAAAAAAGTCGCATGAAAAAAGTCACAGGAATAAAGTCACAGGAATACAGGAAAAAAGAAATAACCTTAACCCTAACCCTTGCCAAATTTAATTGTGACTTTTTTCCTGTGACTTTTCGTAGCCAAAATTGTGACTTTTTCCCTGTGACTTTTCATAGCCAAAGTTGTGACTTTTTACTGTGACTTTCGTAGCCAAAATTGTGACTTTTTCCCTTTGACTTTTGATAGCCAAAATTGTCACTTTCTCCCTGTGACTTTCGTAGCCAAAATTGTCACTTTTTCCCTGTGACTTTTCGTAGCCAAAATTGTCACTTTTTCCCTGTGACTTTTCATAGCCAAAATTGTGACTTTTTCCTGTGACTTTCGTAGCCAAAATTGTGACTTTTTCCTGTCACTTTATTATCGGTCACCAATCAGTAGTTATAGTTTATTATTCATTTATTTCCGAAAAATTTTAGAACACGTGGTTTGCAATACAAATTTGTAACATAAAACATAGAGAACATTGCATTAGCACAACACAAATATGTGATCAAACATGTGCGGATGACGCAGGAACAAGAAAGCACGGTGTTCACGTTTCAACAAGTTCGTGCTCGTCTAACGAATTGTTGAAAACTTTAAATTAAATTTAATTAAGATAATTTTGTGTGTCCTCTGCGCGGTTAAATTTTTCATTTCATATAAGGATTTGCGGTTCACGATAAAAATGGCACAGGGAAAAATGGCACGGTAAAAATGGCACAGGAAAAATGACACAGGAAAAATGACACAGGAAAAATGGCACAGGGAAAAGTGGCACAGGAAAAATGGCATGGTAAAATGGCATGGGAAAAATGACTTGGTAAAAATGGCACAATAGAAATGGCACAGGAAAAAATAGCACGGTAAAAATGGCACAGGGAAAAATGGCACGGTAAAAATGGCACAGTAAAAATGGCACAGGGAAAAGTGGCACAGGAGAAAATGGCACAAGTGGAAAGTTAGGTAAAAATGCCACAGTAAAAATGGCACATTTTATTTTGATACATTTGATTTCTATAATAAAACTAGAATGTGCCCAGTAGGAAGCAGATCTCTACCGAAACTGAACAATCCTAAAGTTGTTCGTCTGATTCTTTTGATTAAAAAATTAACACCATGATAAACAAGTAAACATATAAAAATGTACCTGTATTTGTTTTATCCACACTAGCAAAAGACACAAAATATTTTGCTCATTAAAAAGAATTCTAATCAGAAATGCACGAATATTCCACGTAGTGTTTTTTTTACTTAAACAGTTAATTTTGAGCGATACTAATAGCCTGACATATGCACGTATTTACGTATCAAGTCAACTTATAAGCCAGTATACATTAAAGCATAAAAGGTTATAGACAGCGTTACACAGTTTTCCAAGCGATAATTTCTCGTAATGGATCGTGGAACTAACTCGTAGCTGCTTGTCCAGGTGGAGCTAATAAAAAAGAATTGTCCTGTCTCTTAGCCAAGTTCTCCTCTTTCCAAAGAACGAGAAATGTCTCCACGAAGTGCTTCGCGAATTTTTTTTGTACGTGGCGTTCGGTCACGTTTTGCGAAAATCACTAATTTTGTCACCCTGTACAACGTGGAAATCTGTCAGGTAGTTTTTGCGTAATAGGCTTATTGCTGTAACAGGCAAACAAACAAACAAATACACTGTGTTGAAGCACAACTTCCTTGGCAAACGTGGAAATCTTTCAGGTAGTTTTTGCGTAATAGGTTTATTGCTATAACAGACAAACAAACAAACAAATACACTGTGTTGAAGCACAACTTCACTGGCAAACGTAAAAATAACTAAAATGAGTATGCCTCAGAGTAACCCTAACCCTAAACCCATATTTTGCTTTGCTAAGTGTGCTATTTTTACCGTGCCATTTTTACCTGTGCCATTTTTACCTATTTTCAAGGTTTTGCACCTAGGGGGTTTTAGATCTAAGGAGAGGATGCTTCTAAGTTTTTCTAAACACCCCTACGCTTTTCAAAGATTTTTGCTCAATCCTGAATTTGGTTAATTCACACAATTTATAAGCAAACTGGTCTCTCGTTTTCGACAAAATTGTAAATACAACGTGTATATTGTCTTATCCACACGGGGGCGTTCTTCTGTTAGCCAGATTTACTTTATATCATCGGCTCAGTAAGCAGACTCAAAGTAGGCCTGCCTTTATCATCTCCACTTCAACTAAATGCTCCATTTTTGTAGATTTCTAATTTCAAATCATGGCCACTTCTGATTGTTGCTGATAGCAGTCAGGCTGACCGTGAAAACCAATGTCATCGCCTTGTGTCAGTTGATGATGTCTGTAATTTATTCTTTGTCGCGACATAAACAACTGGACACAATGCGTTGTAAAGTCATTCAGCTTAACGGCTGAAACAGTTTGTAACGCTCGTCACGCATTGTCATTAATTTCAACAATGAAATTTTCAAAATCTGGTTCATACTGATATAGTTCTTTGCAGTCATGGTATTTGATAACTAGGTCTTCTGTATCAATTTTATTAATGCGTAACAATCGCGGTTACTTAGACTGATTGCTGTAATATATCTATGACCTACGTAAGCGTCTACTACTTGCCCTTAGATGTGTAACCAGTCGGGAAAGCAAGGCTAACTCTGTTGTTCTTCGAGGTGACTAGTAATTAAGGGTGGGCATCGAACGTTCGAATCCGATTCGAATGCGTTTTTTCAATTCGAATTCGATTCGAACCTAAATTAATAAATTTGAATAATTTGGTACTTCAACCAATACGTCCTTTTGTCATCAAAACATCTTAAACGCAATTGCACAATTTAGTGGCGATTTTTGTGCGCAATTTTTGAACTAATTGTTAGTGGTTTTATTGCAGAACAAAATCGAGTAATAGGGCCTATGCATGATCTTTGTACAATTGCTTTTTGCTGAGAGTTCGAAAACTTGTTCGAAAATCTTTCAGGCTCAATCCTAATTCGTTTCAAATTCGAAATCCTGAAATTCGGTTTGATTCGAATTTGAGTCACAAATTCGTATCGATTCGAATTCAATTTCTGGTAGAGAATGCTAACCCTACTAGTAAATTTTATTTTATTATTATTTTATTTTTATTTTACGTTTATTTCAGTACAAGTGAAAAGTACCATACAATAATAAACAAAGCTTAGGTAAAAATCACAATTAAAAATATTACTGCACGACAAAAAAATAAATATTTACGCATCTAATAAGGTCACGGGAAAAAAAGGCACGGAAAAAATCACAGGAAAAATGTCAATTAATTTTAGCTAGGGCTAAGGTTAGGGACTAATATGGTTAGTGTTCTTTTTTCCTGTGACTTGTTACCGGTGGTTTTTTTACCTGAATTCTTTCTTCGAAATTATGCCTTAGTGTTAAGAGTGGCTCCAGTTTTTAGTGCACTCGTTTTGTTTAACGGAGTTGTGATGATGATAAGCCTTTATTAGCCTCTTTTTGCAGGCAAAAATATCTGTTCTAACATTATACAATTTTACATAGACACTATACAGAGTGAATTCTACAATATTACATTTACGGATTCTGTAATTAGCTTTTCTAATTTGTGCGCATAACATTTCTTACAGTGATATTAAAGTATTGAAGTGCATGCTAAAATCAAGGTTATTAATGCAGCAAGTTTCCTGTGAAGTAACATAAAAATGCAGATAAATTGATATACCAAATTATTAAATTCCAATTCAATATTTAAATTCACAAGAGTTACAATCAGTAATCTCAAGAACTACACAAATTTAATCCCTATTTTACTAAGAATTAACAGCAGGATCTTAAAATAAAAGGGACCTTTACAAAGTAGGTTAGTGCCGACATTAAATTTTCATTTTTAGTCCAAAACAGAAGATTTAAATTTTCATTTCCCGGTTCGTTTAGTAGTACATTTCGCTTATTTGCGTCGACTGGAGGACATCGGTATATATAACGGAGTTAGACTTAGCTAAAAACAAAACTATTGGTTTTCATTCGGTCGGTAACACCACAAAACCGTGGTCAGGCAAGCCTGAAGAAGCAGAGGCTATCTCTAGTTCAATTGGTGGATAGACATTGTCATTATTCAATGATATATAGTCAGCCTGTTCATGGTATATGGGTCTAGATGATAGGAGTAGCTAATGTGTGTAATGTAATTTTGACCTGTTGGGTGCGCCATGTTAATACAAGGCAAGCCTGGCGCATGCGCACTTGTCGCACCTACAAGGTTAACTTGTTCTAATAAACGAGTGTGCGCATCATGCAATAATGTTAATGACCTCTAAACCCAGCTTACGGCAAAGCCTCTTTTCTAAAACTGGGTCTACTTTACGTGAAAGCTAGTAAATTCACTAACTTCTTTGTATACGCGACCTAGCTTTGGCAGAGTCGTAAACAGCTGCATACGTCACTGTCCTCGTGTGCTGTACATGTAATGCGCTTATTGTATGCAATGCATTTACCATAATAATTATCTCTGTTTCGAAAGCTGTTGATCGAACTTATTATGTAAACTATCTTGTCTCTGCCTGTTAGGCGTGAGCATCGAACGTTCGAGTTTGATTCGAACGAGTTTTGTTAGTTCGAACCTAAATCCATAGATTCGAATAATTCGGCAATTCAATCACATATGTTCCTCATAATTAAAACGATTGAAACATCATGCAATTAGCCTAATTTAGCTGTGATTTCTGTGCACAATTTTTAAACAAATTATTGGTGGTTTTACTGCAGAACAAAATCGAGTAATATGCATGATCTTTGTAAGAGTAATTTTTACTGATGATTCGAAAACTTGTTCGAAAATCTTTCACTCTCAATTCGAATTCGGAATATTGAAGTTCGGTTCGATTCGAATTCGAAAGTCACAAATTCGAAACGATTCGAATTCGCTTTCTGACCCCTACTGCCTGTGCGGTTTTTCTCAAGTCCACAACTTCTGTGAAACTAAAGCAGAATTTACCAGTGGCTCAAATAGTTTTGAACGACAAAAAATCCTTTACGTACATTCGTCTTTAAATTTTATATACAGTCTTGTTGTGCGCAGAGTTTGTATCGGCAGCAACGCTGTATAAAACGCAAAAATTTAAACTCCCACGATGATAATTAAGCGCAGCTGTTTTGATGGTAGGTCGTTTGAAACGAGTTAAGATAATTTTGCGTAAAGTTCAAAAAAATAATCAGAGGTTTCCTAGCGCACACTTTGCTACCCGAGAATATGTATAAATTACTATAAGCTTGTAAATGAGCTTAATAATTATGTTTTTGGGGAGTCAATGGTGCACACTGGGTAGGTGAGTCAGTGACGTTTTACCAATTAGCGCAAGCTTTTTAGATTACAAAAAAATTTCTTTTCTAGTTGTATAGGTCTTTCAAGCAGGTAAATGTGATGAAAAGTAATATAATTTTGCGTGAAAAGTTTTCGGGACATGCTTTAAAATTGCCTTTTCTTCCCCCTTTAGACAATTTTAACCCATCTTACAGATTGCAGAAGGGTATCGTCACTTGTCAATCTGATTGGGTGTGAATGGGCATCAAACTCTGTAGTCCTTTCTATATTGAAGATCATTTGCTGCATCACTACTATGGAAGATGCTCTCCAAACCTCTCCTCACAATTTCTCAACTCCAACAGTTTGTTCATAATAATAATAATGGATATTCCTAGATGTTGAAAATCTCTGAGCCGAATTTTCCTTCGGGCTTCTTATCTGTGGAATTTACTGCAATGAAATTCTTTCACTGAAAACTACAACGTCTTTCGATTCTTGAGATACCCTCTATCGCTAGCAAATTATGTACTAACATAAATTTTGTTTCTCTGGGTTATGCGAATTAATATCCTTCCTTTCTTTTGTCCCTTTCATTTTGGCCTTACTGTCCCATTGGCCATGTTTGAAGCGATTCGTGTATAAAATATTTGTTTTACTATTTCGAATGAATTATTGCCATGGTACTTTGTTCAAGAGAGAGTCAGAACCTATCGGAAATCGGTATAGGCTACAGGAAATCATTGAAATTGCAGCAACTCCAAATACAAGCATTGGACGGTTATGAACAGTGCAATGTCTAAGCGTTTCAAACGTTATAATCAGATTGCGATAATTCTGTTTGCAAAGGAGTGTTGCAATTTGTAATGTCTGGTATCGCAAAATTCGTAAACAGTTTAATGTGAACAATAAAGAGCCCCATCGAAGCGTGCTGAGCCCGATGTACAGGAGAACTAGAAACTAAAAAACTTTGTGACTTTTTCACCGGGTTCTGCTGTTACGTTTTGCATAAGAAATGAATAAACTATTCGTTACTATTGTAGTCGAAAGCTTGGAAGTTGTTTTGCCAAGTACTTTTATTTGTGTGCAAAAATATAATAAAATGAAAAATATTCAATGAAACGCAATCAGATTGGCATACGTAATTATATATAATCTATAAGTAACTGAATAAACTGTGGAACAAGTGAAAAAAATCAGGTATAACTAAAGAAGTCAGGCAATAAAGGAATACATACGAGTAAGTTCTTGAACTGTATATGTGTAACCTTAAAGGAAAACCGAACGATTGTTTACATTCAATCTCATTTTAATTTACTGTCCAAAATATACATTTTCTTGCCTATAAAAGTTAACAATTGTTTCTTGTATTTGAATAATTAGCTTAGAAAGTTAATTAACGGCAACCAAACGCAGCTATTGCTTACGTCAGAACCTAACCACAGTTTGTGCAATGGCAGGCATCTTCTCTTGCGCATCAAGCACGTTTGCGTTACTGCTTAAACGCGTAATGTCACGAAAATGGGCTCTACATCATATGACGTCAGAAACTAACATTGCAGTTCATGGTCGTGGTTATCACGGTACCGCCTTCTATTTGTCGGCCACGCGAATGTGACAAAAGGCGTCGCTGCCAATCTTAGTAGATTCACTGAGCCGCGCGTAGCTTTGAAAGTTTAACAAAATTTGAGTATCCGAGGTAATTATTATTGAATCTAAGCTTTAATTTAAAAAAGGTATTGTAGTTTTCAATACTTTAGAACATTCTTTATTCTGAAATCATGTTTACACAATCATGTGGTTTTCCTTTAACAATAACAATAACAATTTCGTATTGATGTAAAATTTTTGGGTGCAGTGCAGCCGTTTTTCTTTGCCAAGTGTGAGCCTGATAGTCAGTCTATTATTTCTCTATTACACAGTTTAACCTGCCAATTTTGCGAAATTTATAGTCTATAATAATAATAATAATTTCGTTTAGGATATAGTCCAAGGATGACACCTGACGTAGCTCAACACTTATTATCAAGGTGGTCTGGATTTTTATTACCCGCTTGGTCGAAGGATCAGCGGTAGTTTTTTCAAGTCTTTGGTATGACTCGGTCGAGAGTTGAACCCACGATCTCCCGGGTGGTAAGCGAGCACGTTACCATTGAGCTACGCCACGCGGTATTAGAAATACATATGACTACCGAATGCGTTGCTTTGGTTTGCTAGCATTGTTTTGCGGAATTTTGTAGGTTATCATATTCAACCGAAACTGTAGAAGATGATTTTAGCGCATTTACAAACAGACAACTGCATACTGGTGATTATTTAAGACATAAATGTTCCCATTGAAAGTTCAAACATCGTATATCTTGTCATATCAACAGTAAACAGGAAATGAATGTCATATAGGGCCTACTTAAGGTGTGCCTTAGAGCTGATTAAACTTTCAATAAAAATTTTTCTTTACATCTAGAGCCCGTTTGTAGGTCAGGCTTAGCTATGCATATGGCTTGTGAAATAATTTTGGACACACTGCTCTAGGATAGACTTTTAGTTTTTTTACGCACTGGTCTAAGACTGTCTAATCCCTTTTTCACAATTCGGAATTCTGTATTCAACTTAGTCGATATCCTCCCTCTGCCGTGGTAAGTCTATTCGAAATCAGCACGTTCTGAAAAGAAACCACCCAGAGCGAGAATCGAAGTGGTCCACTCATCCAGTCACCGACCAACCTCGGCGCCATTTAACTTCGGTAGTCAAGACGACGATGCTACCGCTGTGACTGGGCCATGTACCTCGCCTCACCTGTCCTGTTAATTTTGTGTCGAGCCCCCGAAATCCTAAATTAATGAAACCCATAATAGACCCTTACCTGTGTGCTGTCTTATTACATAGAGAGCTTGCCTTACCAGTAACGTCGGTTAAAACTTATAAATTTAATCCCTAATGATGACAGCTGACAGCTACGTGCAGCCATTTTAACTGTAAGTCATTAAGTTTAACGGTAAGTTCATGTAACATTGCGTAGTTTGAAAAATATTCAAAACATTCGTAGCACACTTCGCTAACTAAGCGAAAATTTAAATGACTTTATATTGTCAATAAGATCGTAATGTGTTTTTGGTGAGCCAGTGTTGCACACTGGGATGCTGAGTCAAAGCCGTTTTACCAGTTGACGTGAACATTTTAAATTATTGGGAACTTTTTCCAATTACATAAGTCTTTCAAATAGATAAGTGTAATGCTAAGTAATATAAGTTTGTATGAAAAGTTATTTATGTTTTACTTTAAACTTGTACTTTCTTCTCCTTTTATCCTTATCCAAAAACGAGCAAAATTTGATCAATAGCATTCTTGCTTTTCCCTGGGTGATTAGAATGAAGAAACAATGAAATACATAATGTGGCGTGGTTAATGCTAAGCTGAAGTTTTTGTAAACCTGATACCGGAAAAGAGAAAGAGAGAATCAGGTTTACAAGAGAATTCATGAATATTTCACTCGTGTCTTTTGTGAGCTGAAAGTAGAAGTTCATTATTTGAAGAAACTATGAATTTCTGTCCATGATACCGAGTGAGTTTAGTTTTCCTGTAAAAACTGTTTTAACATAGAAAACGCTGTGTACGGGCAGGACCGGATTATGACCTTTTGGGATCCAGAGGCTAATGAAGTTATGGACCCCTTCAGACGAAGCCGCCCTCTAGGTCGCACGCACTCACTCGTCTTGAATATTTTTTTACTCGTGATATATCTTAATGGCATTTACGTAGCTCGAAGTAAACTTATTGCAAATTCTTTAAATAAACTAGAACTGGTAGCTTATGTTTGTCAATAAAAATATCTTTAAGAAATACGACTATTTTACTATTCATTGCAAACCAAACTGCAACATATTTCAACAAAGCCGTAGTGAAAAAACATTTTTTTAGTTAGTTTTAACATAATTTATTATAGGATTGAATCAGACAGTTTCAACAACATGATTTAAGATCCTCACCACAACAGTCTATACACACTATTTGCAAAAACATTTACAGTAAGAATAGACTATAACTACTCAAGCTGACAAGTTTTACTACAAGATTACATTAGGCATTAGTAGAAAATGACGGTTAGAAAATATTAACGTACGAATATTTAAGACTGATGCATTTCATATCAGATAGAAACTACTGGAAGCGTTTAGTACGTATTATAAAGTCATGTATGCATTGGAATATTTTACAGTTAGTAACATAGTCAAATTCATCTTTACCGAATAATAACAACTTCAACAGATCATTATTTCCTAAGGCAGCTATGTTAAGGTTTTCGGGCAGAAGTATTTCATTTAATTTATCAAACATAACAACCCTAGTTTGTGGATATAATGGGCAGTGCAACAAAAAGTGTTCAACAGAGTCAAATCAACCGTTTTTTTACCATATATATTATGTTACCAGAGCTTGAAGAGCCCTAGGCTGCAGCCTATACTAGCCTGTAGGATAATCCGGGCCCTCATTATAGGATATGGTTGTATACTAGTTTTATTACTGCTCTGTTAATCGTTCATAACGTCGCCGACGCCTGTGCCCCAGACTTCACCTTGCTTCATTCTCCGACAAGGGCACCGAGCGAACACTGAACTGAAAAACTGAAAAAAATCAATAGAGCTCAGCTAACTTGGTTGTGTGAACACAGAGAGAAAGAATCGTGTCAGTCGAATATAAAAATACTTGCGCATTAATGACATTGTCCATAACAAGGACTCTAGATGATCATAAAAAATATTGCAGTTGTAAACAGAACTGGTCCACTTAATTTAGCACTGACTAAATTAGTCCCCACTGAGCAAGAAGACGATAATACGTATGAGCACTTTTCATTATCGCGGTTTGACTAGAAGAAAGAGAAACGAATATAAAATGATGCTAGCATTACCGTTTCATCCACCTAGTTATGTTAATTTCATAAACAGTAAATTGTTTTGGAATCATTAGGCTGTGGCAAACGCATGGTAGCTTTCGCGAAAAGGTGAGACGATAAGAGAGAAATGGAGAAAAAGAGGGAGAAAGTTAGTGAGAGAGTGGGAAAGAGAGAGAGGGAGAGAGAGAGAGAGAGAGAAACGAGAGAGATAGAAAAAGAATGAGAAAGTGAGTGAGAGAGAGGGAGAGAGAGAGAGAGAATGAGATAGAGAAAGAAAATGAGTGAGAGAGAGAGAGAAAGAGAGAGGGGGAGAGCGAGTGAGAGAAAAAGAGAGAGAGGGAGAATGAGAGAGAGAAAGAGAGAGAGAGAGAGAGAGAGAGAGAGAAATAGAGAAAGTGAGTGAGAGAGAAAGAGAATGAGAGAAAAAGAGAGAGAGAGAGAGAGAGAGAGAGAGAGAGAGAGAGATTTGATTTGATTTGATTTGATTTAATTCTTTATTTCAAACATAAGTTCATAATATAAATTACATATATACAACATACAACATCATAAAAACAAAAAACCACTACAAACAAATCACACACAAACTTAGTTAAACATGAAAATTACAATAATAGTCTCCACCATTGCTGTCTTATGTGCGATGTAAATTTGGCATCGCTTACTAAAATTTTCTGGCACATTAAATTATCACTAGTATCAAATCTTTTCATTAAACTTAACACAGATTTTCTACGTAATACATCAAAATACATCACGTGAATTTCAACACTCATCTCACGAGCACTGTAATCATATGCATATCCGAAAAATAATCTTTTTGACACATTGTGCGCAATTTTAAGTTTTAAGATATTACCATTATTAAAATGTCTCCAAGTAGACATGCAATAGAATGTATTACAGTAAGCATTAAATAGATATCTTTTAACATCAACAGAACAATAGCAGAATTTTATAATAAGTTGGTTTGTACGACAGTAGTATAGGGATCTTTGATTAATAATGTCAAGGTCATCTCGGTTATCATTTGAAATAATATGTCCCAAATATTTTTCATTATCACAGGTACGTAAAACATTATTATCTAGTTTGATGTTACCAAACATAAAATTTCTCATGATGTTTGAATTAACAGACATAAGTTTAGTTTTAGCTACATTAATTTTTATGTCATACTGTTCAGCATACAATTTATACACGTCTAGTAGTTGCTGTAGGGCCGTAATCGTTGTTGCTAACAAACAAACATCGTCAGCGTACATCAGGTGGTTCATAACCATGTTCGACACATTGCAACCAAGTTGGGTGGATGAAAGCTTAACACTTAGATCTTTAAAATAAAAATTAAAAAGAAATGGTGACATCTTGCCACCTTGGCGTACTCCATTTCCAATATTAAAAGTTGTAGACTGACTATGTCCCCACCTGACAGACATGCCTTGCTGCGTGTAATAAAATGTGAGCAAGCGGATTACAATATACAGAGAGAGAGAGAGAGAGAGAGAGAGAGAGAGAGAGAGAGAGAGAGAGAGAGAGAGAGAGAGAGAGAGAGAGAGAGAGAGAGAGAGAGAGAGAGAGAGAGAGAGAGGGAGATAAAGAGAGAAAGGAAAAGAGAGAAAGAGAGAGATGTTAGTTCTCTGCTTGTTAGTTGACGGCGCCACGTGCTTAGAGCAGCGTTGATACGCTTAATACCTATATCGCCATCTGCTGTTATTATACTGAAACAATCGAAAGAAGCTAGTGTTTTACCGCCCACAATAGTAAAAAAATCAATATCAGTCAGTTTGCAGTACATAATTTTATGTTTTTGTTTTCAGCTTAGGGTACGAACATGGATACGAACTCGCAGCCTTCACAGTCACCCCTCGATCGTTACTCTCTACAGTCTTCGTCACCACCAAGTGATTATTCTTCTAATTCGCCCCCTAGCGGTGATATGCAGAAGCCCAAGAAGAAGACGGAGACTTACATAACTTCTGCGTTTAACTTATTACCGCCTTGTAGTGTTTGCGGCGAAAAATCATCAGGAATGCATTATGGCGTCAATACCTGCGAAGGATGCAAGGCAAGTGTTAAAATTTGGCAAATAACTCTCTTTTTTTCACTTTTGGCGCCAAGTTTTGTTCTTTTTTTCACTTTTGGCGCCAAGTTTTGTTCTAGGTTTGCTTATTTTACCTTCTGCGGGGCAATGAGATTGCAATGCAAAGTGAATTATGAGACTTTTGCCCACATTTAAAAACTGAAATCAAGGTAATATTTGATTGCAAGGGCGCTTTTTGTGAAACTTTCCAATTTGAAATATTTATATTTTTTATAAATGTTGTCGAGAGAGAATAACAAACAATCGGATTATAACCTTTAATAATAATAATAATAATAATAATAATAATAATAATAATAATAATAATAATAATAATAATAATAATAATAATAATAATAATAATAATAATAATAATAATAATAATAATAATAATAATATTTATTTAAAGTCGGCTTTTGGGTCGACAGTTAACGTTAGCTCAAAGAGCTATTATCGCCGACTGTAAATAACAACCTACAACTACATAACAGACTATTATTACCCCACTTTTACCCTAAATACCACACGTCAGGCAGGGCAACAGCAGGTGCCATTTTTAAAGTCTTTGGTATGATCATTACCCCACCTTTACCCTAAATACCACACGTCAGGCAGGGCAACAGCAGGTGCCATTTTTAAAGTCTTTGGTATGATCATTACCCCACTTTTACCCTAAATACCACACGTCAGGCAGGGCAACAGCAGGTGCCATTTTTAAAGTCTTTGGTATGATCTGGCCGCTGGTTCGAACCCACGAACTCCCAGACGGAAAGCGGACGCATTACCACTAGACTAAACCGTCTGGTCGTATAGATACCTACTTAATACCTTTTGGAGTTCCTAGTCTAATGAAATTATTGGCGCCCCTCAGACGGAAGGGAGGGGGCCCTCTCCTTAACCTCCCACTAACTCGCCCGCTCCCATCTTGAAAATTTTTTACTCGTGAAACATTTTAGCGACACTTCGTAGCTTAAAGCAACGTTATTGCGAATTCTTTAAATAAACTAGCTATTTTTTGTTTGTCACTAAAAATATTCCTTTTAAGAAATGCGTACTATTTATTGCAAACTAAATTAGCACATTTTTCAAGACAACCGTTTTGAATAAAAAAGGGTTTGTTACCAAAGCTTGAGGGGGTCCTAGGCTGCAGCCTGTAGTAGCCTATAGGACAATTCGGCCCAGTCCGGCCCTGCTACATGACCACTAGCCAATAATATCGACTACAAATTTTAGAAAAAAAATCGTGAAGATGAACGCTGTCGCCGTACTCGAAACAGGTGACGTTTTAGTGGTTACATGAAAATGCGTCCCGTGTATGCGTGAATTTCTATTTATAATGGATCCGGATTCCAGCGCCGATCCGGCTCAGGATGTATAGAGCGGCATACAAGTTATGAAGTACTACAGCAGACGAGAAAAGTAAAAAGAATACGAATGTAAAATAAACTTTAATGCACAACCAGTAGCTCCATGACATGTGAACAGACTTTTGTAAAAAAATCAGCAAACCTACCGCATTCACCTTTACAGACAGAAGAGCCAGGTAGGAATCGTCAAATTACGGCATGCATTCTGTTTTATACAGGTACATTTGCATTACTGGGCTTCTCAACCATACCCATTACTAACATTATGGGGTTAGTCAAAATCCGTCTTCGTAACAATGTTATTATCGTGTGGTTGCGCCTGGTGTAGTTTCTGTAGAACACACGTTGCTCGCACGTGCTTGCCTGTTTGAGAAATTTCTTGGATTACTTTTATCGTTAAAATTAAAACAGATGTTATTAGTCATTAAGTTAATGAAAATCGTTATAATAAATTATAATAATTTACTTTATGAATTTGTACGTCAAACTGGGTAAACTTTACAAGATGTCAATCATTTACGGCAAAATAACATAGCAGCAGCACGTCTTACTTGGTGCTAAAACTAAAACTTTTGAAAGTAGTGTGTGTAACTTGTTTGAAAGCTTGGTTAAAAGTAAGCGAACTGAAAATAATATTCTTAGCAGCGTAAGTAGTTCGTACCAATGGCCACGAAGGTATCATGACGTTAAAGGAAAACCGCATGATTGTTTAGACTCAATCTCATTTTAATTTACTGTCCAAAATATACGTTTTCTTGCCTATAAATGTTACTAATGTTTCTTATGTGTTAATAATTAGCTTAGAAAGTTAATCAATGGCAACCGAACACAGCTGTTGCTTACGTCAGAAACTAACCACAGTTTGTGCAATAACAGGCGTCTTCTCTTGCACGTCAAGCACGTTTGTGTAAGTGTTACATGTTTAAACGCGTGATGTCACGAATATCGGCTCTGCATCATATGACGTCAGAAACTAACACAGCAGTTCATGATCATGGTTATCATGGTACCACCTTCTATTTGTCGGCCACGCGCATGTGACAAAAAGGCGCCGTTGCCAATTTTTAGTAAATTTACTGAGCCGCGCATAGCTTTGAAAGTTTAACAAAATCTGTGTATCCGAGGTAATTATTATTTAATCTAAGCTTTGATATAAAAAAAGCTATCGTAGTTTTCAATATTTTAGAGCATACTTTATTCTGAAGTAATGTTTACACAATTGTCCATTTTTCTAACGAACTACAGTACGATTCAAACATAAATGCATCGGCATCATGGTGTGTTGGTGCCCTAAGTACCCCAAAGTACTTGGTACCCTAGCTCCTCCTTTGCCCAACGTTACATCGTGCCTCAAAAATCACGTGTTATGTGACATAAATTATGTAACACAATCTATAAAACGAACTCCATTGCTCTATTGTGCCACTCATATTCTTTATTGACTACAGTATGAAATTTAGTTAAATAATCAGCTACAAAAACAAGGTATCATACCTGCTTACACCAATAAAATCTACATTAGTGTTGAACAAGAAGTTAAAAGAAAACCGGATGATTGTGTAAACATTACTTCAGAATAAAGTATGCTCTAAAATATTGAAGATTACAATAGCTTTTTTAAATGAAAGCTTAGATTAATAATAATTACCTCGGATACTCAAATTTTGTTAAACTTTCGAAGCTACGCGCGGCTTGTTGAATCTACTAAGATTGGCAGCGGCGCTTTTTTGTCACATTCGCATAGCCAACAAATAGAAGGCGGTACCGTAATAACCATAATCATGAAGTGCTGCGTTAGTTTCTGACGTCATACGATGTAGAGCCCATTTTCGTGACATCACGCGTTTAAGCAGTAACACTTATGCAAACGTGCTTGACGCGCAAGGGAGATGCCTGCCATTGCACAAACTGTGGCTAGTTTCTGACGTAAGTAATGGCTGTGTTCGGCAGCTGTTAATTAACTTTCTAAGCTAATTATTAAAATATAAGAAACAATTACTAATTTTTATAGGCAAGAAAACGTATATTTTGGACAGTAAATTAAAATGAGATTGAGTCTAAATAATCATCCGGTTTTCCTTTAAGATGACCCTCTGCACGAACCGTTGGTCATGAAACTTCTTGCTCTAGCACCTTAGTTAATGGCTTTTGCACATGTTGGGGTTACAGTGTTGCCATCGCAATTGGTCAAGGTGATAAAACGTGAAGACCCTTCTATGGTGTTATATAATGATACGAAAAACAACCCAGCCAAGTCGGATTTAGGAGTGGGTTCAAAGGGCCTGGGCCCTCCCTTTCACGGTAACAGTTACAACACACCAAGTTAATGTTTTCTCTGAATTATAAGTATTAGAACAATTTGCTAAATTCTAAAGGTTCTAAACTAATATCTGTAAAAATCATGTATCACAAGAAAACAGGTGATGCATTTACATCATGCATGCTGTATAGTGCATATCAGTATATTGGTATGTAATTTTGAGTTAAATGTGAGGTGATACCTGTTCTAAACTAGTGAGCTTCCTTGAAGAAATTGTTTCTAGAAGGCAGAGAAGTGGTCTAAAATGCAGTAAAATGCATTGTTGTCCGGGTGGACCTCGCTGGGGAGCTTAAACAGCTCTCCCAGACCCCCTTACGGCATTTCTGTTGGGCCCACCGTTGTTCTAAAACCTGTATTCGCCCCTACCGTTGTTCTAAAACCTGTATCCGCCCCCGCCGTTGTTCTAAAACCTGTATCCGCCCCTACCGTTGTTCTAAAACCTGTATCCGCTCCCACCATTGTTCTAAAACCTGTATACGCCCCTACCATTGTTCTAAAACCTGTATCCGCCCCCACCATTGTTCTAAAACCTGTATCCGCCCCCCGCCGTTGTTCTAAAACCTGTATCCGCCACCACCGTTGTTCTAAAACCTGTATCCGCCCCTGCAAGTTGCTTCGTTCTCCTGTAGTTCTGTTTTATATTTTGAACTGAGAACAACTGTTAGGATCTTAACATACAGTCTACCTCTGATATAATAGACACCTCCGGACCGGAAAAACCGTCCCTTATATCCGATGTCCCTTATAGCCGAAATTGAGTCAGACCAAGGGTGTGTGGACCTGTGCTTTTCTGTACTTTTACCCATATTTTTTATGGATTGTTGCTACACATTCAGTGCAAACGGTATGTAGGAAGCTCCTTCAGTGATGCGAGATGTATGTGACCGCGGAAACCGAGCTGTTTGAAGGTGGAGTTTGCGAAAAATTGAGGTTAAAAATCGATCAATTTCACTTTGATCATAGAGTCCACCATTATATGCGAGGTAATTTACCTGGGTTTCTATTACGCGGGACCTGAAGATGTCGTCCCTTATAACCGAAAGTCCATTATATCCGAGTACCTTATATACGAATATTTCTACATATGAAAAATTATCTGAAAAATCGGGACTGGTGTTGGTAGTCCCTTATAAACGAATGTCCTTTATAAACGAGTACCTTATACCCGAGGTTGATTGTATTTTATTAAAATTGATCTGTTTTCAATTTACTTTTTTGCCAGCTTGGTGTCTTGAGCCTTGGTGTATTAATCCAGTACTGTGTCAGTATAGTTCAGAGAAATCACAAGATTAGTATCACTCAGCACTACAATGTTCTCCTACCCTGTACAATACATGTGTGAACATTTTAGCAGTGAATAATAGAACATGTTTTCAATTTCATAACAGATTCTAGACCATTAAAAAACTGGCGTCTAGCAACTTGCTCCCAGCAATTTAATAAGTTTCAAGGTTTCGTAGAACGCTGTTCACACGCGTGAAATCTTCGTGCACACCCTTGAAATAACGTCAGATAACAACATCAAGGTGATTTTTGGGTCACTCGCTTGAAAATAACTTCGTATGGAGGCATAATGGAGCCGATCATTATTTTAGTGAATTGATTTCGTGTGCACTGTTTTTTTTTGTATCATATAATTATGTAAATAACATCTATGTGCATTTTTATAGCTGTGTGCTCTGCTTTAGCGTAATTTAAGTAATTTTTGGTCTTATGTTTTATTGGTATAACTTGAACGTAATTTAGGGCCTATGACTGTATAAGTTTATGTTGCTGGTCTACATAAAAGTGATAATTTTAATGTAATTATATAAGTGAAAGCGTCTTGCATCCCATTTAACTTTCAACATCGCATCCATTTAAAAAAGGCACAGAGAAAAAAGAAATAACCCTAACCCCAACTTTAACCCTAACCCTAACCCCTACTAACCCTAAAATTAATGGTGACTTTTTCCCCAGCCAAAATTATGACTTCTTTGCATGACTTTGTCCTGTGACTTTGTTACCGGACGCCTCAATATCGCGTTGTAATAAACCACACCAATAATTTGCTGCTTATGTTTTTCACTAGATTTATGAAAACCACGACTTACGATGGTTCTTTTTTCTTAGCAAATTTTTGCGTTCTTTTCACGCAGGGTTTCTTTCGACGATGTACACAGAAATCGACGCCTGATTTTCAGTGTATATTTGGAGATGGAAAGTGCGTAGTGCAGGGAGCCAGCCGAAACAAGTGCCAGTACTGCCGCTACAAGAAGTGCATAACTGCTGGAATGTCTAAAGGAGGTAGGGAAATGGTACAATGTTTTCTGTAACGTCAGTGTGATGACGTACCTGGGTCTTACCAAAGATGGCAAAACGTAAGGTTGGGATCGTGGGAGAGCTAACGTTATACGTCGAAGGTCACCAATATATATATATATATATATGTGTGTGTGTGTGTGTGTGTGTGTGTATTTTATATCTTTTATCTTTTTTAAAACGACAGTCAAGCTTCTAGAAATCACATTACAAGCGGCTGAAGGATCTTAACCATCTGCACGGATTAGTTCATAATGCATTTGGCGGATTCATTTTATCCTATCCCTTAAGATGAAAGGCTGAGGAAGCTAAAATAACTACGCACGTATGTTAGCAGAGAACGCGCGCCGGGTTTTGCTACTGTCCGCAGTTGTTGCCATGGTTACCGGGCGAGCTGTCCGTGATAATGTCACGATGACCTAGCTTTGTAACACAACACTAACGAGATCGTACTGCTTGGCGAATGTCAGAATGCCCTCAACAACGAGCAAACCTAGGTCGCCATGACTTATGCAAACGCAATAGCTAGGTCATTGCGTCCTGTGGTGTAGGTTAGCGTGTTCCATTTGCCGATCAATCGTCGTGTAGTGCTATTATTACATTTCACTCGAGTGTGGGTACTGTACGTGTACCAGGCAGCCTGGTACTGTACATGCAAGATAAGATATTAAATTATTAATCAATTTGCTGTATCTGTGTACAGATCCGTATGCCGTACGGAATGTTAAAAAACCCCTCATACGGTATTACGTTGTATTTGGGGTTGTCAAATATCCTAATAAAATATTTCTAAAATTGGCAGGAATTTGTGATACCGGAAATCTTTTCTAACTGTGTTAACAAACTTAACATCCGCCCTAATCTAACTTCGTATAATCGGAAATGTACTTACGAGGAAGCAGGCTACAGTTTTATATCCAGCTTTTGTAGTATACTTAAACCTGAACCCCCCGGTGTGGCCGTTATCTTAAAGAAATCCAAAGTCGATGCTTTCAGAAATAGTTTGTCACTGTGAAAATTACTCGCTTTGGAGCTGTATTCATACTTTCCTCGTTTAATATCTCCGAAGCAAGTCAAAACATATCTCTGTAGCTCTTGGTTTGTATTTACGTTTGAAATTTTTTGAGGTATCGTCTGTATTGACCGGTGCGCGGTGAAAATGCACGGGAAAAATGCACAAATCGAAAAGTAGGTAAAATGTCGCACAGAACAAAATGGCGCAAACGAGAAAGTAGGAAAAAATGACACATAATTATGTTATTTTGATGCAATTGATTTCTATAATGGAACTAGAACGTTCTCAGTAGGAAGCAGCTCTCTACCAAAGCTGAATAGTCCTAGATTTATTCGTCTGATTCTTATTAAAAAATATTTTGTTCATTAAAAAGAATTATAATCAATAATGCACGAATATTCCACATAGTGTTTATCTACTTTTCTTAACCATTCATTTTGGCGATGGTAATAGACTGACATATATACGTATTTACATATCAAGTCAGCTTATAAGGCAATGCGCATTAATGAGCAAAGGTTAAAGATGGCATTACACAGTTTGACAAGCAAGAATTTCTTGAAATGGAACCTGGAACTAACTCGTACTTGTTTGTCCTGGCGGAGATAATAAAAATAAGTACCAAACACTCCCTCTGAGACTTCCATGAAGTGCTTCAAGAATGTTTTTGTGCATATGGTGTTCGGTTAAGTGTTGCGAAAAACACGCCTTTTTTAACACCCTTTACCGCATGGAAATCTGTCAGGTAGTTTTTGCGTAATTGGCTTATTGCTATAACAGGCAAACAAACAAACAAGCACACTGTGTTGAAGCGTAACTTCCTTGGCAGAGGTAAAAATAACTAAAAGAATTATCCTCCACAGCAACACTAACCCTAAACTAATATTTTACTATGTGTGCCTTTTCTCCTGTGCCATGTTTTACCTGTGCCATTTTTACATACATCCGAATGAACCTTGTCGTAGCCTGTGTTAAAAATAATTCTTTATTCTATACGAAGGTAAAGTTGTAAAAAAGGTAAAGGTTGTAAGGTAAAAAAAGTCACAGAAAAAAGTCAAAGGAGAAAAAGAAATAACCCTAACCCTATCCACAGGAGAAAAAGAAATAACCCTAACCCTAGCCACAGGAGAGAAAGAAATAACCCTAACCCTAGTCACAGGAAGAAAAGAAATAACCCTAACCCTAGCCACAGGAGAAAAAACCCTAATCGTAGCCACAGGAGAAAAAGAAATAACCCTAACCCTAGCCACAGGAGGAAAAGAAATAACCCTAACCCTAGCCATAGGAGAAAAAAATAACCCTAACCCTAGCCGCAGGAGAAAAAGAAATAATCCTAATCCTAGCCACAGGAGAAAAAGAAATAACCTTAACCCTAGCCACAGGAGAAAAAGAAATAACCCTAACCCTATCCACAGGAGAAAAAGAAATAACCCTAACCCTATCCACAGGAGAAAAAGAAATAACCCTAACCCTAACCATAGGAGAAAAAGAATTAACCTAACCCTAGCCACAGAAGAAAAATAAATAACCCTAACCCTAGCCACAGGAGGAAAAGAAATAACCCTAGTCCTAGCCACAGGAGGAAAAGAAATAACCCTAACCCTAGCCACAGGAGAGAAAGAAATAACCCTAACCCTAGCCACAGGAGGAAAAGAAATAACCCTAACCCTAGCCACAGGAGAAAAAGAAATAATCCTAACCCTAGCCACAGGAGAAAAAACCCTAATCGTAGCCACAGGAGAAAAAGAAATAACCCTAACCCTAGCCACAGGAGGAAAAGAAATAACCCTAACCCTAGCCACAGGAGAAAAAGAAATAACCCTAACCCTAGCCACAGGAGAAAAAACCCTAATCGTAGCCACAGGAGAAAAAGAAATAACCCTAACCCTAGCCACAGGAGGAAAAGAAATAACCCTAACCCTAGCCGCAGGAGAAAAAGAATAACCCTAACCCTAGCCACAGGAGAAAAAAAATAACCCTAACCCTAGCCACAGGAGAAAAAGAAATAATCCTAATCCTAGCCACAGGAGAAAAAGAAATAACCTTAACCCTAGCCACAGGAGGAAAAGAAATAACCCTAGCCGTAGCCACAGGAGAAAAAGAAATAATCCTAATCCTAGCCAAAATTAATTGTGACTTTTTTCCTGTGAGTTTATTACCGCCACCGTAGGCCAGGACATTATGTACAAGCCGTAGTTTAATCTCAACCTTTTTTAATTTTCAGCGATCAAGATTGGACGTTACACAAAAGAGTTGAAAATCAAAAATATGGAAATAGCTCAGCAGGCTATAGATGTTGAGCCGTTGCCATCCATTGTTCTTTCGAACACGCCAATTTCGCGGCTAAGCCCTCCTCCAGAGTACCAAACTGATGACAGTATTGGCAACCTTGCCAGAAATTTATACATGTTACACAAGCAAACCAATGAATACACAGAAGATAAGATGTCCGACTTGCTTAGGTGTCAGATGGAATACATTGTAAGTATCAAGTAGTTTTCTTTGAAATTTGTCACTTGTATTTTTTTCTAATGCAACAAGTTTGTCTGACATGTTGATTCAAATATGCTGAAAGTGTCCACATCTCTCATGTTTGTTGGTTCAGTTGTGCTGCAAGTGTCCACATCTCTCATGTTTGTTGGTTCAGTTGTGCTGCAAGTGTCCACATCTCTCATGTTTGTTGGTTCAAGTGTGCTGCAAGTGTCCACATCTCTCATGTCTGTTGGTTCAGTTGTGCTGCAAGTGTCCACATCTCTCATGTTTGTTGGTTCAGTTGTGCTGCAAGTGTCCACATCTCTCATGTTTGTTGGTTCAAGTGTGCTGCAAGTGTCCACATCTCTCATGTTTGTTGGTTCAGTTGTGCTGCAAGTGTCCACATTTCTCATGTTTGTTGGTTCAGTTGTGCTGCAAGTGTCCACACCTCTCATGTTTGTTGGTTCAAATGTGCTGCAAGTGTCCACATTTCTCATGTTTGTTGGTTCAGTTGTGCTGCAAGTGTCCACATCTCTCATGTTTGTTGGTTCAAGTGTGCTGCAAGTGTCCACATCTCTCATGTTTGTTGGTTCAGTTGTGCTGCAAAAGTCCACATCTCATGTTTGTTGGTTCAGTTGTGCTGCAAGTGTCCACATCTCTCATGTTTGTTGGTTCAAATGTGCTGCGTCAACACCTCTCATGTTTGTTGGTTAAGTTGTGCTGCAAGTGTCCACATCTCTCATGTTTGTTGGTTCAAGTGTGCTGCAAGTGTCCACATCTCTCATGTTTGTTGGTTCAGTTGTGCTGCAAGTGTCCACATCTCTCATGTTTGTTGGTTCAGTTGTGCTGCAAGTGTCCACATCTCTCATGTTTGTTGGTTCAAGTGTGCTGCAAGTGTCCACATCTCTCATGTTTGTTGGTTCAGTTGTGCTGCAAGTGTCCACATCTCTCATGTTTGTTGGTTCAGTTGTGCTGCAAGTGTCTCATGTTTGTTGGTTCAGTTGTGCTGCAAGTGTCCACATCTTTCATGTCTGTTGGTTCAAATGTGCTGCAAGTGTCCACATCTCTCATGTTTGTTGGTTCAGTTGTGCTGCAAGTGTCCACATCTCTCATGTTTGTTGGTTAAGTTGTGCTGCAAGTGTCCACATCTCTCATGTTTGTTGGTTCAGTTGTGCTGCAAGTGTCCACATGTCTCATGTTTGTTGGTTCAAATGTGCTGCAAGTGTCCACATCTCTCATGTTTGTTGGTTCAGTTGTGCTGCAAGTGTCCACATCTCTCATGTTTGTTGGTTCAGTTGTGCTGCAAGTGTCCACATCTTTCATGTCTGTTGGTTCAAATGTGCTGCAAGTGTCCACATCTCTCATGTTTGTTGGTTCAGTTGTGCTGCAAGTGTCCACATCTCTCATGTTTGTTGGTTCAGTTGTGCTGCAAGTGTCCACATCTCTCATGTTTGTTGGTTCAGTTGTGCTGCAAGTGTCCACATCTCTTATGTCTGTTGGTTAAGTTGTGCTGCAACTGTCCACATCTCTCATGTTTGTTGGTTCAGTTGTGCTGCAAGTGTCCACATCTCTCATGTTTGTTGGTTCAGTTGTGCTGCAAGTGTCCACATCTCTCATGTTTGTTGGTTCAGTTGTGCTGCAAGTGTCCACATCTTTCATGTCTGTTGGTTCAAATGTGCTGCAAGTGTCCACATCTCTCATGTTTGTTGGTTCAGTTGTGCTGCAAGTGTCCACATCTCTCATGTTTGTTGGTTCAGTTGTGCTGCAAGTGTCCACATCTCTCATGTTTGTTGGTTCAGTTGTGCTGCAAGTGTCCACATGTCTCATGTTTGTTGGTTCAAATGTGCTGCAAGTGTCCACATCTCTCATGTTTGTTGGTTCAGTTGTGCTGCAAGTGTCCACATCTCTCATGTTTGTTGGTTCAAATGTGCTGCAAGTGTCCACATCTCTCAGGCACTTACATAAGGCTTCTTTTTTCAGTTAGTTCTAACTTAATATTGCTTCAAATTTTTGAAAATTCATGATGGGGAAAAACGAATTCTTAACCCACTTAAGCAAAGACATGGCTTTTATTCAGACACAACATCTGTAATGTTTTGACACAGTTAAGGTCATGTTCCACGCAATAATCCACCTAAACGAATTGTGCTGGAGTAACAACATAACTTTATTTTTTCAGTATTTTTTGGGTTTGCATCACACGATTACGATTTACTATTTTGTAATTTTATACATGTATTCTTATTTAGGTGGATCGTTGTATGAACGTGACCGTAACGGGTCGAAAGATTGCTAATGTTGTGTCTGAATAAAGACCATGTCTTTGGTTAAATGAGTGCTGGATGTACGTTTTAATTTAAAAAGTCTTTATAGATGACTTATTTGTTATATTTTAGGAAACGCGCAACCACAGTGCAGATGACGTGAGTCGTGGCAAGAATGTGGCTGATCGTATCGCACAGACTATTTTAAAGCCTGGCATTCACAAGGTGATGCAGTTTGCCAAGGGCATACCAGAATTCCTGCAGCTTTCCGACGAGGACCAAGTGTCGCTGTTGAAACCAGCGATTGTGGAAATGTGGTTTATCTGTGTGGCACGAACAATGAGCACTGAACATTGCTGCTATGCACCGTCAGACGGGCCAGGCATAGACAGCCTCTCGTTTGCCGACACTAGGACAGTTATAGACTATCAAATGAAAGTTGCTGCGAAAGTAAAGGCCCTGAATCTTAGCGAGGAAGAACTGAGCGTTGTCAGAGCAATTATACTCTTTTCTCCAGGTAAGCAAGTATGAATGGTTTTCGTTTGTGTAGTCGTTAATAATGGGCTTCCCAGATTTGTGTAGTCATTGAAAATGGGCTTCTCAGATTTGTGTAGTCGTTAAAAAATTGGCTTCCCAGATTTGTGTAGTCGTTAAAAATGGAATTGGATGCAAGTTGGACCCGCAAGTAAATAAAGTTAATTTGTTTAAAAATAGCAGGAAATGTGAATCATTATCGGTTTCGTATATATTAATTACAGCTCCAACGACAGCACCATTTTTGGCGATCTATATGTCAAACAAAAGGTCTCGATCTAGTGTGGTCTCATATAGGTTTTGCAAAACTTATACCTCTTATTTCTAGGGAACGGGAACATGCCGGGCTGTGCTAACTATGGACAGATAACCCGTTCGACGGTGGGTGTAGTAGGCGTATTTAGAATTCACGTGAGGGCCAAGGACATTTTCCCGGACTCACTGACGCAAATTTTGCAAAAAACTTCTCAAACAGCCTTTAGAAAAACTCAATTTGTGCAACTGTTTGGGCACACTGGGAAAAAATAAGCACACTCATGGAAAGAGGACAAAACGGTCCATAAAATGTTGAAGGTTTCATTAGGAGAGGGGTCCACAAGATGAAATGGGAAGAGTGTATTTCAAGGTTCTTTTCCAACCTTCCCCCCAGTACTGCACACTATTTGGAACATCCATTGTCTTTCAGTTTGATAAATTTCGCAGCTCTTCCAGGCATTGTCTTCACCCGTCATTCTACAGTGTTATAGATTATACGTGTAAGTAATCCTATTATAATTTGAGAAGCAGTTAACAAAACTATGTGGAATGCATTCGCGAACATTGTTAAAAGCCTAACCTCTTAGAAGGCTTGGCCTTTCCTTTAAACCAAACTTCCTTTACGAAAAGGTAAGCGTATCAGCGTGATTGATGTTAGGCCTGAAATATGTAGCCATGGTTGGAACATTTGTAGTGATATTCAAAACAATAGCTGCTATCAGCACTGGATTATCCGTTAAGCAAAATAAACACATGCTTAGGGCCTCCGGGAATGAGGGAACCCATACATCTTTTTTTTAGAATCGAATAATTACCGAAAGTAAAATATACCAGAATAAGTGAGGCGGATTCTGTGTTTCTTCACAATATGACGGTACGGATGGGCATCCACATTCTGGCTACTGATGAGCCCTGAACTGCTCACTGCCCAGATGATGACATTGTTTGATTGTATAATATGTCATAATATATTTCAAGTGTGCAATCCTTATAATAAATGTGCTGAAAACTGGGCAGGATAATGTTGCTTTTCAGCTTTGACTGTATGTATTTTATCACATGATGATGATGATGACTACTGCAAATAAATCTTACTGCAAGTTTTTTTTCATTTCGAAAGATAAAATTTCATTCTACAGTTTAGTATTGTTTTTGTTGGAGGTACCATAATTTTTTCAGTGCTTAGAGCTTCTTGAGGTCTTAGTCTGGCCATGGGTGCAAGTGGGCAGAATAATATTAGAAATTTCCTTAAAAAGCTCCATTGGATTTAATTGTTTGTTGATGTAATCAGTTTATTGATGTAATCAGTTATTGACGTAATCAATCATTTAACTTTGGAACTTAATTATTTTATAGATCGGCAAGGTCTGAAACAGCAAAACAGGGTCTCGTTTTTTCACAATCGCCTCGTCGAATGTCTAAAGTGGTGTCTTGCGAACAATCCGTCGAGAAGTTTACCCAACATCGGCACAACATTGACAGCAATAGATGAAGTGCGCGGACTGTTGCTGCAATATGGTGATCTCATCCTCGGAATGAAAGTGACGAAGCAAGACGGCAACGACCTTGAAGACAGACGCATGAGGACGAGACATCATTCTGCAGATCAGCCGGAGCGTACCAAAGTGCGACGGATGTCGGACGAGTCCGTCGTTAACGGCTACGGATGCGAATCGCAGGTGTATCCGATGGACTTGAGGCACCGGCATCCGTCTAACAACAGCAGAGTTGCCGCAGTCTAGGCGCGTAAACCGCCTGGCTTCACATTGACTGAACAAAAGAGCAGCACATGCAGATCAGGTTTTGTTTTACTTGGTGACAGAGTTTAATGTTGTTAGTAGTATAGCAACTAGAAAAGCGGTAGCGGTAGCTCTTACCATATCTCACTAGATTCCAGGATGAATGTAAACGTGTAAGGGTTTAGTGGCGTACTGTAATAATGGAAACAAAAGGACTATATGGACGAAAATGCAAAGTACAACAGCATTTGTGTGTGTCATGTTGATGAAAAGGAAAAGTACAATGATAAATACGCGAAGGCTAGATACTGAAGTTGCTATCTATCTGATTTTGTTTGGGGTAGACAGGTAATGTACATGCAAACGACAGTTTTCATAGTTTCGTATTATTCTTGTGTAAGTATACTGACTGAATTTTACTGGACTAGCTGGCTCCTCACCAAACACTACCTCTATTTCCGTTACCTCCTCGACTATAACTATAGAAGCCATTTTATCTTTCGAAATGAAAAAAAACTTGCAGTAAGATTTGTTTGCAGTAGTCATCATCATCATCATGTGATAAAATACATACAATGAAAAGCAACATTATCCTGTTTCCAGTATCAACACATTCTTATAAGCATTACCACACTTGAAATATATTATGACATATTATACAATCAAACAATGTCATCATCTGGGCAGTGAGCAGTTCAGGGCTCCAATAGTAGCCAGAATGTGGATGCCCATCCGTACCGTCATATTGTGAAGAAACACAGAATCCGCCTCACTTATTCCGGTATATTTTACTTTCGGTAATTATTCGATTCTAAAAAAAAAGGTTCCCTCATCTCGAGGCCCTAAGCATGTGGTTATTTTGCTTAACGGATAATCCAGTGCTGATAGCAGCTATTGTTTTGAATATCACCACAAATGTTCCAACCATGGCTACATATTTCAGGCCTAACATCAATCACGCTGATACGCTTACCTTTTCGTAAAGGAAGTTTGGTTTAAGGAAAGGCCAAGCCTTCTAAGAGGTTAGGCTTTTAACAATGTTCGCGAATGCATTCCACATAGTTTTGTTAACTGCTTCTCAAATTATAATAGGATTACTTACACGTATAATCTATAACACTGTAGAATGGCGGGTGAAGACAATGCCTGGAACAGCCGCAAAATCTCAAACTCAAAGACAATGGATGTTCCAAATAGTGTGCAGCACAGGGGGGTGGAAAAAGAACTTTGAAATACACCCTTCCCGTTTCGTCTTGTGAACATCTCTCCCAACGAAACCTTCAACATTTTGTAGACCGTTTTGTCCTCTTTCTGCGAGTGTGCTTATTTTTTCCCAACATGCCCAAACAGTTGCACAAATTGAGTTTTTCTAGAGGCTGTTTGAGCAGTTTTCTGCAAAATTTGCGTCATTGAGTCCGGGAAAACACCCGTCACCTTGGCCCTAACCCGAATTCTAAATACGACTACTACACCCACCACCGAACGGGCTATTCAATAATTACCAACATCACCCAAAGCCCTTCCCGATCCCTAGAAATAAGAGGTATAAGTTTTGCAA
>JAQGDQ010001047.1:0-67800 GCA_030141605.1 Tubiluchus corallicola
TTTAGCATGTTCTGAGATAGTTACAGTACAGAAACATGATTTGTAAAAGGTTGGATCGTTCTGATTTATCGGGACTGCAGTATAAGATATGAAAGCATACACTTTTAAGGCACTTGGGCAAAGATGCTACACTAACATAATTTTGCCGAAAGATTCGCTTATTAAAAGTTGGATCTGGGGTTTCCAAGATAATAAGGTCCCCGAACAATTAATTATCGGTTCGCACCCATCATTGTCTAAACAAGCTGCTACACCGAGCGCGCACACGGGAGCAGGATGAGTTTATTTAAAAGAGTAAGCGTTCAGTAACAATCCGTGTGCGGCAAGCAAAACTCGCGTTACTGAACGCGCACACGAGCAAAACGCATACAACTGGATGTACCCAGATTTTACTTCATGTTATGGTGGGGACAAGGAAGAAAATATGCACGTTCAAATATAACACAGCTAAAGCACCTGTGTCTCCTACTCTCACTTAAAACCGCTTCACAACTTGCATTAACGTGCAAAACCGCATGAAAATGCGAATTTTACAAACGCAGCGAACAGCCCTATATGAAATACCATCACACCAGTACGACAACATACACACTAATCCAGAATTCATATACCCACGGCCATATTAATTAAATCATAGTTTTTTTTTCATTTTTTGTGCATAGTTGTAAATACGTTTGATTTTATTCGTCGTTACTTTCCATTACTGCACAGTAGTTTAGATTGCACTGACGCATTTGCCTTTAGCAGTGTAAGTTTTTATTAACTAACACTGATTGATCATCTCTGTAAAGTTTTTATCAGTGATTATCAATGTATTTTAATGGCAAATAAAGATTATTATATATATATATATATATATATATATATATACATATGGTTGTTCTTTCAAATTTTTTTCATTCTCACCAAAGTCGCCTGAACGACCAACACTCTTATAACATTGTACGAGTACATTGTACACTGGAAATACCCAATGAAGTTAGTCTCATGAAAATGAAACCAATTGAAAATAACTCGTGTATTGTACTGTGAAGAGAACGAAATAAAATAAACAGATTTCAATAAATCAAAAGGTAATTGGTTGAAATTTTCAGTAAATATGGCGAAGATTACTCGCGGAGAGGTATTTTTCCATGATAGTACAACTTCGTAAATTATAACCTACACCGGTTCTCCTTTTTAGGCATTTATAGGCCTTGCCACCACCTCATGGAGCCGCAGAAATAGATACCTGTTTTTTAAAAGCATACTAACTCCAGTTAACCCATTAGTAAGTTAAACAGCTTTGCAACAAAAGAAGAACGCGTGCCCATCTTACTATTTGCAGACTTGACAACCCGTGTGTTGGAAAAATAGCTTTTTTTGTAATTTACAGCAAAAAAACGTGTACATTTATTGAAAAAATTGCTCCACTACATTGTTTTTATATTACGATCTGCTTTTGCAAGTTTGCAACTCAAATTTGAGCCCCAGCCACTGTCTGGAATATTCAAAAAAGCAACAAAAAATTTGCCTAAGTCTATTTAATTTCTAATTTACTGAGCCTGTCTTCTTGAGGAAATTAATGCGACTCTCTAGATGGTTACTATGGAAGAACACTTGCGGGCACTATACCAGTTTTAGTCAATATTTTACAACCAAGACGAGAAACAATCGAAGTAGCTACAGCATTTTTCAATTTCTGACGTTGCACGAAATTTGCACCTGTAAAAGTCATCAAAGATTAAAGTTAAAAACGTAGAAAAAATGTCGCACCGTTTTTTCCCGTCCGCGTTCTGTGTGATCCTCGCCTCCATGTCTTCGTTGAAGTCACTTTATTTTTTAATTCTGAGTAAAGCCTTGGTTATTGCTTGTGCACTAATGTATTGACGACTTGTTCGATCTATTATGGTAACACTGAACGACTTTCGTTCTTCGCTAAGCACTGTAACCGTGTGCATTATTTACAATGCCTCAGTGCTGGCAATCCAATAAATAATAGCAACCTAGAAAAACAATACTAAATATTATTAAAAAAATCATGTTATCAACGCGGCACAAGATTTAGAGTCTGAGTGTCTAGATCATTAACACCAGATACGGAATCGTGAAAATGACATTAATATATATATATATTAATTCTTTATTTGTCATAAAAAAAACGGCTCACTCATTACAATAAAATTGAGCTAGCCTCAGCGCAATGTTAAAACAACCACACTGTTCAAGACAAATGCGTCCAGTGCATACTAAAAAAAACTAAAGTGCAAAACTATATACAATAAATGAACATATTTACAAACACCATATTAAAATATTTTTACAAAACAATTATACGAAAGTACATTAAATTTTACATGACATAGTGTACACTATTTATACATTTAACATTACGAAACACGAAACTAACATAACACGTATTACATTACATAATTTTTTTAAAAAAAAAATCATTTTTAATCGTTATATGGAGTCAGGGGCGGGGGTAGATGAAAGTGGAGTCTGTGTAATTAGTATCAGATGCACAATGTGGAAGTTGAAACCTGTTATATTGATATTCTTTTAATTTCTTTTTAAATTCAACAGACTTTGTACAAATACAACGCGAATGGTTTAAAACGAAAACGGACATTGACATGGACAAAATTCAGGTATAGTGAAATTTACCTAAAGTTGATAATTAAAATAAACATTTCGGGTAGTGTATTTCACGTATGTTGTAAAGAAAAATGAGCAAATGTGGAAATTTGGATGAAAATGTGGATAAAAGAATAAATTATGCCTGGAAAAAGAGCGCAGCCGCAGAACTGTAATTTATCACGTGACACGTGTGCTTCCCTTAGTAGAGGGAAGATTCTACTTCAGAAAAGATGGAACTTCTTACCTTCTTATAAAGCCCGGGATTGTCCTACTCCAAACCGTTATTACTCCCACGTTAATACATAGCAGCACTGGTGGCAGGTGTAAAACATGTGATATCACGCAGGTACCTGTAAGTCAGCACGTAAGAAATACTTGTGTTATTCATCCCCCGAGTATCACGCTACATGACTGAGGTGGCACATTCAGTTTAGACACGTCTCGCTTGGCTGGACAAAATCACATGCGTCGTTAGCATTGATAGTACAACGACACAACGATACAGTTCCAACGTGAATTCCTCGTTTATTTAGTGACTGTAAGTTCGAAGAAGGATATACAGTCGTTTTCGCCTTTTTTCGTCGCAGTTCGCTGGAACAATTCGCTTCCCCTTACCAAATTCAAGTTCTGTGAATGTACTTGTTCAAGGTTGAAAGGAGGGGTGGCAGAGTTGGAACCGATTTCACCATGGCATTTCTCTGAACTTAGGCTTTTATTGATTTTGGATACTCTGTCTACCCTTGGATTAGGTTGAAATATGAAGTTGGAACCGTACATAGGCCTGCTTGGACATGCGCTAGGTGGCTGTATAATCTCGTTTAGGTTTAATAATGCAATAAACCGACGCATTAACTTTGCATACGCCCACTAAGTGTACACAACAGGCTCTCTATCACCATCTTTCGTATAATCCTTGTAGAAGTATCATGTTCCAAATAGATTTAAATGTTTAGTTATTTAATTTAATACGTGACGTAAAAATGCGGCACGATAATCAAACAGAACACATCCTTCAGAAAAAGTACTCAAGTACAGGACGCTTTTGTCCAGTGAGATAGTCTAAGTAGCTCGCACTCTTGAGATGTTTAAATACACCGATTAAACTGAGATGTTTATTATAATCAAACTTACTCAGTTCGAGGTCTAGTGGTTTATAGACTGAGAGTTCAAACTACGCAAGTGCTACTGTTATGTACAATCGTCCTTGAGCAAGCACCTAGTTTTACAACAATCTGGTTATAATACGAAGAAGGGTGCCCAGCGAAATATTTTACATGTATAGTCACAAGCGCGACTGCCATTAGTAGTAATGAATCTGCTAATTGGGAAGTGAAGTGGAATCAGGAGTGTATTTACCAATGAGCTAACTAGGCTGTAGCCTAGTGTGCCGAATTTTGAAGTGCCAGTGCTAAAAAATTCTTGCTCTCCTGGGAAAATGTATATCCTTTTATATTCATATAAAGCGCGTGTATAATAACACACCACAAGCAGTTACTCAGTCCGCTTTTATATGAGCGCTATTTAACAAACTATTACAATTAGTACATAAAAGCAGTACACCACAAACGGTTAATACCCAACTTCTAAGTAATGGTGCTACTAATACACCACTAGTAGTTGCTTTTTGTGCTCCCTATATGAATTACCACAAAGCAGGAGTGAATTACTGTCATAATACGCGTCTGCTTGGAATGAAACGACTAGAGAATTTGCTACAAGGTTAATAATTTTGCTGTTTAGTGATTGTTTCTATTTAAAGTTTTTTTTCTACGAAAATATTAACACATTAAAATTTAATGGATTTTTACATTTTATTACATATAGTTCAGACATACACAGGCCATGACTATCTTTTTTCTCAAGTTCAATAGGAATGTTAGTTAGTATATATATATAATAACATAAGAAGCAGAATAAACTCATATGATTAATTAACAACATAATTATAATATACACAACGCCAAATAACAATTATTAATATTAACTAACTACAGATCTGCCTGTACAGATTAAGTTGTTTTGAAAATAATGACTTTTCAAAACTAACCCACCTCCATATAGTAACTAAACTACAAGAGCTGTAAATAGACCGAACAGCTTAAAAACATTCTCAAACTAAAAAACTCTTTGGCTCCACAGATGAGATAAGGGCCTAGCTGTTTTCACACAACACAATTTCATTTTAAACAAGCTCAGTATCACAATGATGCATTAGACATTTTCCCTCTATTGAGTTTTAAATCCTGACATTAAAATAGCATAGCAATTGGCTTTGGCATAGCAATTAAAATAATAATTATGTTTTCTGTAACCTACTAATGTTGTACTACATGGCTGTTAAATGGGACTGGTAGGGTTGCCAGGTAATGTTGTACTACATGACTGTTAAATGGGATTGGTAGGGTTGCCAGGTAATGTTGTACTACATGGCTGTTAAATGGGATTGGTAGGGTTGCCAGCTAATGTTGTACTGCATGGCTGTTAAATGGGATTGGTAGGGTTGCCAGGTAATGTTGTACTACATGGCTGTTAAATGGGATTGGTAGGGTTGCCAGCTAATGTTGTACTACATGGCTGTTAAATGGGATTGGTAGGGTTGCCAGCTAATGTTGTACTACATGGCTGTTAAATGGGATTGGTAGGGTTGCCAGCTAATGTTGTACTACATGGCTGTTAAATGGGATTGGTAGGGTTGCCAGCTAATGTTGTACTGCATGACTGTTAAATGGGATTGGTAGGGTTGCCAGCTAATGTTGTACTGCATGACTGTTAAATGGGATTGGTAGGGTTGCCAGCTAATGTTGTATTACATGGCTGTTAAATGGGATTGGTAGAGTTGCCAGCTAATGTTGTACTACATGACTCATAAATGGGATTGGTAGGGTTGCCAGGAGCGTAACTTATCCAGTGCTGCCGCTTTTTTCAAGCGTTGGCAACACAGTCTCTCAGCATCCACTTTCATTTTAGAGACGGGATATCGGCTAAAATTTACCCGCTACGATATCTGATATACACTGTATATGCATATACACCTAAGTGTATGCATACATATCAGTATTGCGGGACTTTTATTTACAAAAACAATATGGCTGCCGCAACAGAGTGTCTCGCAGGGAACGGCATTGATACAAACCAAATTTGGTGATTGTTCTTCTCCACACATTCAGTATTTCAGTCACATAATTGGTTTACTGTAGAGTCCATCAATTTGATCTAGCTATTGTTCGATTTAGTTTCCAATTTTACACAAAATACGACATAATATCATTAAAAAAGCATTTTGAACAAAACACATTTTTCAGTTGTGCAGCTGAGCTGAAATTTTTTTATATATTTAACTAATGAATTTACTACAATACACTTAATCATTGAAATAGTACACTTTATTTACTAACGCTAAACAATTCTTTAAATTAGCCTTCTGCTTTGCGATATTAGACGTTATGTTAACTGAAATTTGCTAAAAAGAACGATAACCCAGACGGTTTATTATGACCAGACGATTTAGTCTAGTGGTAATGCGTCTGCTTTCCGTCTGGGAGGTCGCGAGTTCGAACCAGCGGCCGGGTCATACCAAAGACTTTAAAAATGGTACCTACTGTTGCCCTGCCTGACGCGTGGTACTTAGGGTAAAAGTGGGGTAATAATAGTCTCTGTTATGTGGTTGTATTTTAAGCCGACTTTAAATAAAGATTATTATTATTATTATTAAAACCATTTTAAGGAAAGAGACAGATGGCTCAATATCACACCAACTAAACTGCAGCAAATGAGTAATAACTATTGGACATGATGATTAATCTTACATTAGCAGGCCACTCTATGTGTGTGATATCGGTAGTCTACAGCATTTTTCTCAAACTACCCCATTAAATTCACAAATAAAATCTGCAAATTAGTCTAATAAATTGCAACGAGGTTTTGACATCTTCAACACGTTTTATCTAATCTAAATCAGTGAAAATATTTACATAAAGTGATTTTATTAAGTTTATTAGTCCTTCGAGCAAGTTTAAGAACCACTTGCTGGTTTCCTAAAATGAGTTTTTTTTTGTTTGCTGTTTTTGAAATGCTGGTGTTTTTCTTGCAAATAGTTTATTGCATTCGCCAGGCACAAATACAAGCCTCCCCCTCCCATTGCCAAAAATACACACACGAGGGCAGTTTTTTTGGCCTGCGCCTCTACATATTTTTAGGATTAACAATTCTGCCTGGCTATGCTGGAAAATTTTTCACTTTTAAAACAGACAACAAGCAAAATGAGTAAGTGTAATGGATTAAATTTGAATCAAGTTATTTACATGAAAATTTCTAATTGTGGTAGAGACGAGTGGAAGAAAAATGACAGTTCAAAATCGGGCCACGCCAGTTTCAGTTTGCAGAAAATTTTTTCCGTCCCTTTTGTAAAATCTAATCTCTAATCATCTGAAGCTACAACCTCAAAATAAGTTAATTTTTTCATTCTATTAACGAGTTTTTCATGAAGTGAAGTGATTCAGAGAATAGGGATGTAGCTGTCAATCTTTGCCCGATGTCGTTGCGCAACGCACTCGGCAATCCACACGATGTTTCGACACTCTTGTTCCTTCAGCTTGACATAAGCAAAGAAAACTCCGAAATGGAATTGTTGAAGGAATGCGTATACATTTAGCTTCACCTGAAACACAACAACACTTACGATGAGAAGATTACCGACATCCCATCCAGGGATGAGAATGACAAATTGCAAAAGACTCTGAAACAGGTCGGGGGTTTTGTGGCATGGAGCCAACAACAAATTGATATTTTGTGACCATAGAGAGCCTCTAAGTGGACATAAAATATCAATTACCTTGTTTCATGCATAATTTAAAATACCCAACTGTCAAGGATACATGATACCTAATTGTCTCAAAAACGTCTAAGTACTGGCTGCTCCTGTGCAAAAGTATATAAAAACTGTCTGCAATTGATTCAAATAACTCCGCACAATTGATTCTATATTTTTATACATAGAGATATACACGTGGTTACACTGACGTACGTGATGTAAACAAAGTGACGGCCTGCCAACTAGCGGTCAGTTTGTGAAATTATGTACTGGGTCTGTAAAAATTTTCTTAACGAATTTACGTGATCAAAAATGGCACTACTAGTCTTCCAAAAACTCAGAATTCTGTGTATCCGCGGAAAATTCTCATCCCTGCTCCCATCAGAAAATTTTGTACGTAAAATTGTAAAATTCACACAGGGCCGGATTATGAACTTTTATGGCCCTTAGGTTAATGAAATTATGCGTCCCCCTCAGAAGACGCCACCCCTCTAAATTTGCTCACACTTGTCTCGAATATTTTTTACTTGTGTATATATTTTAGCAAAATTTGCATGGCTGGGACCCAATATTTGAAATAAAGGGCTTCAAAGACGCCCTCTATCTCAAACAAGGGCCCTTTGTCTCAAATAAAAGGCTGTGGAAGTTGATATTGTACGTTGTAGTTAGGTGCTGCCATCTATGTGCTAATCCTGTTACATTCTACCAGTTGACTTACCTTCAGTATAATTGTATGGTCCAGTGAATACATACACACTGGTCCCTCTCCCTATCGTAAATTAACGGTTGTTGTGAAGCCTGTGCAAGTCTGCATAGCTCAAGTTCTATACCTGTATACTGGCCGTGAAACAGGTTTTACTGACTGTTTTTTGGATACTAGTTTTGCTCAATGTTCAGTGCAGCAGTTTTCCTATTCATGTTTCCATAGTTCAATAAACACTTTTCTGTTGTGTGCAGTGCAAATATTTATTATAGGTGCTTTATTCCTATCCATAGTTTTCTGTGTCTAAACTCAAGTGACTGAACAACAACTTCAAAAATGACTTTTACAAAGGCCTTAAACACGGAACCTTTATCTCAAATGAGGAGCCATTTTGAAATTGGATTTTCAGAATTCCTGGCCTCTCTTTTTTTAAAGCCAGGAATGCAAAGTACGGCCTCCTCAAGGGTCCTAAGCTGCAGCGTATATTAGCCTATAGGGTAATCCGGCCCTGGATAAACACGAGCATTCAGGAGAAAAAGGTTAGATGACAAATTGGTGGGCTCTAACAGAATAGCTCTACGGAAAGATATAGTAATTAGAAATCTCAGGAACACATGTCAACCGTCACACGGAAGCCTTTTACTGGCAATAGGATAAGTAGCTTCAGAGAAACAATGCAAACTGTTCGCATGGACGTATGCAAAATGAACGTACGCGTTTCCACCACAACAGTTATTTCATCATTGGGAGCAGGGCGGAGAGGAGAGGTTTAAAAAGATAGAGGTTACCTCGTGTTCAAAGAACTTGTCTTCCAGAGTTTTATCGCCCGGATTGTTCCCCGCTCCCTCAAATAATACCTTGTATTGCTGTAATAAAAAATTTCAAATGATAGTGTTATAAATAAGTGTTATTTATATATAATTATTTCAAATGATTGTGTTAAAAATATACTACGCTATGTTGCACTTTTTTAACATCAATACAAAAACAATTTATTGGCTCTAGTTCTTATTCGCAAAAATTAGTTGTTGTTCTCAGTCGTCACTAGTGTCTCAGAATTTTATTGTAATAAAATAATATTAAAGTAATAAATAATAGAGTAATAAGTAATATATTAATAATATTATAATTATTATTATAGTAGTATCATAATAAAGTACAGTCGACTCTCGTTAAACCTGACCCCTTTAGCCCGGATATCAGACAAGACGGACAGCATTCGTGGTAAAGGAAACTGACCGATTTCCGCCCGAGCCGGAGCGCTAAACACAACACGACCTACCAATTGTACAATAATTTCTTTATCCTCACAGGTTAACTATTTTAAAGTAATATACAGTATAGTATATAGTGCAATGTATATAGGCCTTATTAAGGTGATTATTCCTGTATAATATAGACCATATATAGGCATATCGGATAAATCGGACAATCAGCTAAACCGGACCCCCCCCCAATTAGTCTGGTTTAACGAGGGTGACTGTAATAATAAATAATGAGTAATAAATAAGTAATAATACACAAAGATTGGCTTATCTACACATCAAAAATAAATTACTAGTGGTAGACTAACTGATGAAGTGGTGACAGCGCACAAGAAAATCCCACAATTAGACTGTGAACTATCAGCCATTTTAATAGTTTAACAAGTTAAGCAATGCTGTAAAGTAGCTGGATAAGTGATTCCAGGAGTCTGTGCCGAACGCTCTTTGAAAGGTCTCCAAAACCTGTATAGGGGATGGAATGCAATAATCTCGTCGATTGGCTAAAAGGAGGGTAACCGTGGTGACGACTGACTATAAACACAATTCAAACACGCTCATCTTTTTTCCAAATCCTGATTTGGTTCACAACAGTTTAGCATCTCCCTTCTTCCTTAATTATCAGCCTCCTGGTTTTAACAGCTACAGTTATTTGTTGAATTGTGACAACCAATCAAACAGCTAATAAAAGTCTTCTCCATTAGACATGCAAAAGAGTTCATAATATCAGAAACATATCCGCTCTCACCAAAAAACGAAATGGCTCTTAAAAAGATGAAAAGTAAAGAACTCACGGCATAGTAGTCGGCAACCGCTCGCACTTGTTCATACTCGTCGGCTCTAGCAAGTGCGGCTAATCCGTCGGGATGCAGCTTACCGCAACGAGGATACAACTTTGCACGGTCGTCTTTCGTCAACTCGGTGCCAAATGAGTTGATGGTGATGATGAAAGCTCTTCTGTCTGCCTCAAACTGGAAGGAGATGCCAAATTGCACGAATTTAAATCATTAGTAAATCGTATTTGTAGTTGACAGTCTTGTAACAATGATTTAGAACAGTGGTTCTTCAGCTTCCCAAGGCACCAGATTTTGAAATTCCATCCTGTAAACCTCAGCACACAAAACAAAAGGAAAGCGTTGAATTTTTGAGTCAAATTTAAACAGTCACTGTTAAATTAATTAGCTGGTGCAATTAATTAACTGCTTATTAGCACAGACTCGTGAAAATATAGAAAATATCATTAAAGCGAAATCATTTTAATGCGACCTTTGCTCTTGCTTTTCTTTGATAATTAACGACTTGTGCAAACAAACGGTAAAGAAGCCCAGTGAGATTCTGACAACATCAAACAACAGGAAATTATGAAAGAATGGATGATGAAGAATACGATTGAAAAATGTTATTTTTCTCGACCCTTTCCTCACACCCCAGCTAGGGCCTCCGATTTGCCGTGATTGGGGAAAATGAACAGAATTCACGGAAATGGGCAACTGTAACGGAAATGGCTAAAAAAAGCGAAATTTCTGACTTTTCTGCATATTTAATGCATACTGGAGACGGAATGTTCTTCACATGTTTCTTTCCGCCAAAACTAAGCAGTTTTTCAGTCGTTGGCGACCTTAATAGAAGTTCTTCGCCGAGTTTTATTTTTTATGCAACTTGCGTTCCTACGTTCACTTTGTTTTTACATTAAATATGGGAAATCCTTCCTAGCGTGAGCTTGCAGCGAATAGCAGTACAATTTGTGGAAAGCTTTCCCCTATTCACACAAACAGAGCCAGGGAATTTTCCGGTGATTTGTACAAACATGCTAGGATTTTCTGCTGTAACTTCTGAGTACGAATTAAACGTTGGCATTAAACTGGTCCCTACCTTAGGAACTAAATCACACACCCCCCGAGGGCCCCTGCACCCCAGGTTAAGAACCACTGATCTAGAATCTAGTTGCTGATGCTGATTAAAAGCAACCTAAAACTTACTGCAAGAATTTCACACATGACTTCGGCAGTGGCGCCACCAAGTTCTTTGCAATACCTGTAGAAATCTTCTAAGTACGCCTGAAAGAAAGGTAAGCAAGTTATTGTATTACCTGACAGTTCCAATCAAAGGCGACTTGCCTCCTTTGTGCCCTTTTCATAACAGCATAAAGAACGATGCAAATCTTGATGCGCACAAAATTTTGAATCACTTGTGGTAGCAAAAATAATATCAAGGGTATGTTAAATTGATAATTATTGAAAATGTGTAATCACTTAATTCAATTCAATTCAATTTATTTATTAACTCTGCAAGAATTATCAAAATACAGTATTAGGAATACATGCAATTTTATGTAACAAAGGAGAAGAGCAGCGAAGAACCCGTAGGTTATCTAGTCAGCCACCCTCAAATAGCTAGGATTAAATAAAATTAATTTTGGCACCATTCTCAATTTAAATTTGAATTCTGTTGACATGTGTAATTGGCAATTAAATGACGGGAAACAGTGTCAAACAAGTATAATACTAAAAAAAAACCTGTGTAAAGTTTCAAATGCATCAAGCAAGCGTCAGCATGATCATTAATTTCGAAGGCAGTGCCAATTTTACTAGACGAAAATTACTTTTGCTCGTGTGGTACAGTTAAAATGCAAGAAAACCCTCCACTTACATAAAGCTCAAAAAATTTGTCTCGAAATTTTATGCCACTTATATACTACCTTTTCGTATGCATGGCTTGCATCGGCTGTGACACTGTATAAAATGTGTAAATTTAAACTCCAGCGATGACCGTTAGGCGCAGCCATTTTAATGGTATGTCGTTTGAAACAAGTTTTGATAACATTAAGTAAAGTTTGAAAAAATAATCAGAGCATTTGTAACATACACGTTGCTAATTAAGTAAAATTTTAAATTACTGTATCTTGTCAATAAGAATAAAAATATGTTTTTGGCTAGTGAGTGGCGTACCCTGGAGGGTGAGTCAGCGACATTTATCAATTGGCACAAACATTTTAAATTATTAGTCTAGTTACATAAGTCTTTCCAGCAGGTTTGTGAAATGCTAAGTAATATAGATTTGCATGGAAAGTTTTTTGGGTCATAATTTAACATTGTGTTTTCTTCCCGTGATTTACGTGGCGTAGTGATGCCATGTAATGGTGCGGTCGCAACAGTTTTGCGGGAGATTTAAAATGAAAACAAACGAAAATTCCTTTCAACGCGATATACGATACATGCATAAAATTGTTGTAAAGTAGTATAATGTTTTAATGCGATTTTTCTGAAACTTACTTCAGGCGCCCCTTTTCTTGTCCTCTAAGGAAAATAGCAAATGACAAACGTGAATTAAGTTAAGTACCTTGTATAAAGTGTTACGAATGATCTCTATGTTCATCTCATCCAGATCCTGCTCAGATATGCAGTCGACAAAAAATGGAGCTTAAAAATGAGAGTGAAAATGAGTTAAACTTGCAACTGTCATGTCAGAATCTTTGTAACTCATAGCTAAACATTAGAATATGTTCCACAGGGTAACACATCGAATGTTAACTCATTAAACGGTCTGTGAAAAGCAGCTAGAGTTTCAAAATAAAACCACCAGCCACGCAGGCAAGTGATTAAAGGAAGACCGGACGATTGTTTAGACTCAATCTCATTTTAATTTACTGTCCAAAATATACATTTTCTTGCCTGTAAAAGTTAGCAATTGTTTCTTATAATTGAATCATTAGCTTAGGAAGTTAGTTAACGGCAATCAAACACAGCTATTGCTTACGTAAGAAACTAACCACAGTTTGTGCAATGGCAGGCATCCTCCCTTGCACGTCAAGCACATTTACATAAGCGTTACAGTACTGTTTAAACGTGTGATGTCACGAAAAATGGGCTTTACATCATATGACGTCATGAAATTAACACATTAACAAGTTATCACTGTACCGCCTTCTATTTGTCGACCACGCGAATGTGACAAAAAGGTGACGCTGCCAATCTTAGTAGATTCACTGAGCTTTGAAAGTTTAATGAAATTTGAATATCTGAGGTAATTATTATTTAGTCTAAGCTTTGATTTAAAATAAGCTATTGTAGTTTTCAATATTTTAGAGCATGCGTCATTCTGAACTCGTGTTTACACAATCATCCGGGTTTCCTTTAAAAGTCTAGCTACTATAATTTCTTGAGCAACACGATTAACTGCAGGAAGCAAACGGGTGACAGAGTCATTTACACTTATGCACCTATGTAACTGATCAATACAGAAAAATTTATGTAATTCAACTTTCGAAGTAATTATTCCTTAAAGAAAGTTTTTAATAGAACATTTGGGCTTCAGGCTTCCTAAATTCAATTCAATTCAATTTTATTCTCTCAATATCAGTTAAAATTCGTGATAATTATTTTTACATTTCATTGCAGCTGAGAAGGAGTAGCGAAAGACCTATTGGTCACCTATGAGTTTATTCACAGGGTGATGACATTTTTTAGATGTTTGTGTATATGACAAAGGCAAAAGCAACAAAAATCAACTCAAAGCAGAAATGCAATTCAAATCATTACAAGGAATAACATCAGGCAAAAAATTAATGAAATTCAATGTAGAGCAAAAAATAACATCAAACAAAAGCACCAAAAATCTACTCAAAGCAAAAATGCAATTCCACTCAGAATAAAAGGAAGTTATCACAAGCAATGCAAAACGGAATTTGACTTATAGCAGAAAATTATATCAAACAAAATGAAAAATTAAATTGAAAAGAGTAAACAATTTGAGTTCTAGGTAATAATTCTGGCGTTATTTTCCTTTACACTTATCAGAAAACAAAATAAAAATAGCATAACACATGCACCACATGTATGTTATACGAAGGAAATTAAAGTAAATATGTGAAAGAAATGTAGCAGACGCTAGTAGTTACCTAATGGCGTGTCCACCAGCACTGCATTATATAATTCGGCAGGCGTAGAAGCTATGTGGATGGCCTCCATTTCCTCAAAACTACCGAGCGGATGACATTTAGGAATCAGTTCAGTTATGGGTCGCTGATGCAGTGTCCCCGTGATCAGCAAAATTATGTTGTCGATCATATAACTGTACCTATAATAAAAAAATTTGAATTGAGTGTGCACGTCGCATGGTTTTTAAGTCTAGAAGTGAAGTAAGTCCACAAGTAAAACTATCCAAAAGAAAATTTTTCACTTGCAAAAAAATCAGTAAGTTGAATAATGCACGATCTTCTACACTAGAAAAACACACATACGGAAATACACACATACACACATCCAAATTACCATACACACTATGCAAACCAGATTGAAAACCGTCGATGATAAAGTAAAGATAAGTTGCAAATAAAACACCTACTATGTACGCCTACTAAAAAACATTCCTATCAAAGCTGTTTCTATCTGAATCTCTTCACTGGCAATTTTCTTTGGTTATTGAAATTAGAATATTTGTACAGGGATGAGAATGACAAATTGCAAAAAACTCTGAAACAGGCCGGGGGTTTGGTAGTTTAAGGGGGCGAAGCAACAAATTGCAATTTTGTGACCATGCCTCTAAGTGGACTTAAAATATCAATTACCTTGTTTCATGCATAATTTAAAATACCCAACTATCAAGGATACATGATACCTAATTGTCTCAAAAACGCCTAAGTACTGGCCGCTCCTATGCAAAAGTATATAAAAACTGTCTGCAATTGATTCAAATAACTCCGCATAATTGATTCTATATTTTTATACATAGAGATATACACGTGGTTACACTGATGTACGTGATGTAAACAAAGTGATGGCCTGCCAACTAGCGGTCAGCTTGTGAAATAATGTACTGGGTCCGTAAAAATTTTCTCAACGAATTCACGCGATTTACAAAAATGGCACTACTGATCTTCCAAAAACTCGGAATTCCTCGTATCCGCGGAAAATTCTCATCCCTGTATCAAAGCTGGTTCTATCTGAATCTCTTCGCTGGCAATTTTCTTTTGTTATTGAAATTAGAATATTTGTACAGCTAAATATACTTTTGATGGAACATGCAAATTTTGTCTCACTAGGTCCATTTTTCTACAACAAGTTTTTTCTAGTCTTACAGAGTCTTCTTTTGAGACAATTTTCGCCACAAAGAAGTTAAGACAATGCTGCCTTGGATCAACCAAATGCTAGCAGTCATAAGACTACGGAAGGTGAAACTTTGAATAAAATATACAATCATACAATCACGATGTTGTTTTAATTCAAGCAAATTAGAACTGTGTGCAACTTCTTTAACAATGACCGTCTCTTGGGATTACATGACAGTTTTTCAGACACAAGACTAAAAAGTATTGCTCATTCGCTCAAAAATCTCAGTCTCTTACAATCTGATTTAAAAGCAGTATTTATCCTCCTGGAAAAACTTAACAGACGGCCTTGAATAGTAAATGGCTCATTAAACATTGCCAGTCGTTACTGAATGTGCCTAGACCTATGTTGTTACCAAATTTGAGTGTCTGTGTATGCCAGGCTTCAAAGAATCTGCAGATTTTAGTGTCAAATAGACTTAAAATAAAATGCAAAATTTTGGCTACATAGAATCTTGAATCAAATAGTCAATGCTTTATAACATGTTAAAAATTTACAGGTAGTCGTGGACTCACGACCACAACCGGTCCTGGCATACTGTCGGTAAGACGAATTAGACGCAAGTCGGATCCGTATATTAATGTATACATTCAAGCGGTGCCCCCCTACAAGCAAAGACATTGGGCATGCATGCACGTGTGGCGGCACCTATGTTGAGTTTGTTGAAACAGATTGCGATGTAAAGTTTATTTGTTTTGAAAAAAGGAAATACGACTCATAGTCGGTTGCGTATAAATAAATAATAAACTAATTAAATTGCGGTCGGGTCGTAAAGTTGAACAGTCGTAAGTCGCATAGGTCGTAACTCAACAACTACCATTATATGCACAATTATAAACAAATCCGGAAAAATCTTACGTAATATAATCAAGAAACGTAGCCAAAGGTTCTACAGCACAATTACGCATATGCTGGAATTCTACCACCAACTTCTCCTTTAGTTTGTCATCGATGACAGAAACAGAGAGAGGACTAGGCTCATTAGCTAAAAAATTCCCATAATCTGTGCTTGCTAAGTGTAACTTTAAATCTGAAAAAGCCAGAGTATACATAGTGTTTATTATTATTATGAAATTATTAGTTATTGTGATAGTAATTACACGTGTGCTTGCAAACCAAAATTGTCCATAAGTCGGCCTAGTTAAAACTACGTTATGATGCTTCAAAACAGAATGCATTAAAAATTTCGTCAAATGTCAATTTTTTGTTTTTTTATAAAAACAAGTGCGAAATATATTGGACTTTAATATTTTAGCATCAAATTGTCAAGAAAATATTTAAAAGATATTGTTGCTAACTGTTTTGAAGAAATGCATTAAAAAACAATGGCTAACTTGAACAGAGATTTGCTCAAGATTATGTTTTTCATTGCATAGCCTGTGCCTTAGTCTTCAATGTGGATTATCTCAGCTTAGAAATAACATAGAGCGATGAACTTGGTATCAAAATGATCTTCATGAAATGGAGATCCAGGACACGTGAATAACTAGAAAAGCTTAATCGCCAGCTTATGGACGATGGTGCTATGCAAGCATACATATATTAAATTAATTATATTAATGTTATAATCAATATTAATATTAGGGGCTACCGAATCATATATTAGTAGGGGAAACAGCTCTGAAGGAGTTTTTTGGCAGTCACTCATGCTGTCATACATACATTGTCTAGGGTGAGCATTGTTTCACTTGATAGAAAATCATTAAAGGAAGACCAGACGATTGTTTAGACTCCATCTCATTTCAATTTACTGTCCAAAATATACATTTTTTGTCTATAAAAGTTAACAATTGTTTCTTATATTTGAATAATTAGCTTACAAAGTTAATTAACAGTAACCGAGCACACCTATTGCTTGCGTCAGAAACTGTGTGCATTTACAGATGAAATGAAGGCCAAGTAACCGTGTTTTCGCGCAGGTCGATATTACTGGGAAGCCGAATGCTCGACATGTAGTCCTCTTTTTCAACTCATATGGTAATCCTGAGCCTAAGCAAATATGAACCACTTACCATCCAAAGTTTCACACTGTACTAAGTTTAAGTAATCATGTTGTTTCAGAATGCCACCTTTAAAACCTCTTACTAGTCCTTCTAAGTATCCATTGTCGATGTTAAAATAAAATTCACTCATTTTTGATGTGACTGAGATGTAGAATTTAGTAATATTGCTATCCGAAACGATAACCTGTCCACCATTACAAGAAAAAATTGGCAGGTGGCAGCACTTGAGCGCGTACAGTATTTAACTAGAAAGAAAATCACGTGTCACTCTTTCTCAGGAAAAGTACAGCGTGAGCAGTTGTTGGAGGTTTCAGCGTGCTAGTTCAAATCTTTGGTTTGTTTGTTGGACGGAAAGAAATAATTGAAAATGGCAAAGAAACCACCACACAAGATAGGTATGCTATATGTGACACATAGTACGGTTTTCAGTTAGCTTAATTATTTGGTGGTTTCTGTCTCAGCGTAATTCCTCTATGTTAGTTCATGTCCTTTGCTTTTATACATTTTTGATTTTTTGGCGTTTTTTAAATACATTTGGCTTTATATTACTAAAAATTATTTTGTTCTTGTAGTTTCATTTTTGAGCAGCTGTAGTTTAATGTAATATTATAAAGTTATTATAATTATGTTTAAGCCGACATTAGTTTAGCTGAGTTTGGCAGAAAAGAGATCACATTGGCTGAAAATGAGATGCCAGGTTTGATGCAAATGAGAAGAAAGTTTGGACCTAGCAAGCCACTGAAAGGAGCTCGCATTGCTGGCTGCCTGCACATGACTGTTCAAACTGCTGTACTCATTGAAACATTGTTAGAGCTTGGAGCAGAGGTTTGTTGCTTTACATGATCACTTTCTAATAATCTTTGTGCATAGCACAACTGCTAGTGTGCAGTATATAATGATGTGGCATTGTGCATTTTTAGGGATTGTCTGATTTGTCACATGATACCAGTAACGAGCAGTGTCCTCTAGTTTTATCAGTAATAACTTTTCATAACTGATTAATTGAAAAGAGTTGCATTGGTGTTTAACGGCTCGTAAAAATTATTTAACAAACATTCTAAAACACAGTCACTACAGTGTGTAAAAATTGACTGTACTGTGAGATGATATGGATAGAAATACAACAGAGATATATAATGAATCTGAGTACTAAAGTAATCAGTATCAGATACATCGTTTCGGTTGGCAATGTAATGCACTATGTGGATTTTTGTGCAAATTCTAAGAAATTTCGTAAGGGGCAAATGGCTTAATGAATGGGCAATGTTGTATGATTGTTCAAGTTTCTTATGCAGTAGGGTAGTCCGCAAGTTGAAATTTCATTGTACATAGATGAGATTTCTGTTTCAAGTGGAGCCTGGTTAATCTAGATGCTTATGGCAGGTTGGATTTAAGTTCATTATCAAGGGATAACCTTCCAGCATGAGATTCCAAACTAACTTTTGTCCACGTACCCTCATTCAACGAGGTCCACAGCCTGGGGTCAGCATAGCAGATGCCAGGAGTAATTTTCGTGACAGTGTGTCACATATCCGTGCTGTAATAATTGGCAGATTTTAAATAATATTGTTGATGAAACAAGGCTACAGATATGATTTGCTGGACAGAGATTAAGTTTAGCTCAGTACACTCAGTTTTTTACGTAGTGTGGTGATGGTATATTAAATTTTTTCCTAAAAACTATTACATTTATTGCAGGATCATTTGACTTAGAGAATCAATTAAATTTTTATAATAATCTTAGCTTTTTCTTTTGTTGCTCCACTCAGCCATTTATCCCCATATGTGACTGTTTTCTGTGTTAATCTGGACACAGTTTCAGTCATATCTCAGCTACGGAAACTGAACTCGCAGATATTTTTTAATAAAACTAACATGGTCTTTAGGTATTCTTAAAAAGGTATACTTATGTCGATGAAGTGCCTTGGGCAGTACAGTATCAAAATTATGAATACATTTTTCTGATTAGCGTAGTAAATCAGGTTTCGTAATTGATCCAGTGAGCTACACGTGTTTCCATTCCAAAAAATCTTCATACTGTTTTGTGGAAATATTGTGTTTCCTGATATACGGTGCAAATTCTTAGTTTCCGCAGGTATCGCTTCTGTAAAATTCCACAGTGATAAAAAAATGTGATGGCCGCCTGGTCCAGTCGAACTCTGAACATAAGTTCAGCAGGCAAGCGTAAGATATATATATGTGTGATAGCAAGTGAGTTTGTGTGCAAACTACAATAAAGTTTGCATAGTAACAAGTAGCAGCTCTTACACGCACTGATTTACAGTGACAGTAGAAACTGAATCTAGAAGTATACTGCACTTTGACCCTTGGCGGCTGATATAAGTTATTGAGGGCTATATTGTCTAGCATTTCAATCTTTCATAAAAAAAGGAATAGTGTAGTGGAACTTGCAACAGAATTGCCAGAACTGTTAATTTTTACAATTTCACCACAAGCGACTTTCAGTTAAAAAATGAATAGTAGAAAATAACGAGTTTAGCATTCTAATTTTCTTTATTGGCAATTGTTGTGAAGCTAAAGTTGTCGCTGGGGCGTTTTGGGGAGAGCCAACAACCGACATTGGCAGGTTTATCAGACTGTTTTTGAAGTTGCGATGTTCGTGTTAAACAGATGAAATCACTGGATGAAAACATGGTTTAACTTTGCGATCTGTATTTTACTCAAAATCATAATCTCATAGTCAGTACACATATACAAGAAAAGATAAACATAATCAACAGTAGTAAACAAAAGTTAAAGTAAATCCATCAGCCAGTATATCATGGCACCTGAGTCCAAAACGTTATTATAATCACACAACTGTTTAAGCCTATTGCTTGTCCTCTAATCTTGCTACCAAGTTTGAAAAACTACTACATTCACAGAGAAGCCCAGTAACCCAGTTCCATACAAACATATAGCAGTAGCAAGTACACACATATATTGGAAACTTCCAAGTGTACAAATAGATGTCAGCACTGACTTAGTGGTAATGAAAAACTAAAGTTTAAAACTACAAATCAGGATTAATAATAAACTGTAAATTAAATGATCGCATCTGCAACAACAATTGATTATTTGCTGTCTTGGCAGACACATTAAAGTTTGTTTGACATTAAAATTTGTTCTGCCTTGAGAGTTTAAACTATTAAAGCTGGAATATTTATTCAACAGGTACAGTGGTCAAGCTGCAACATATTCTCCACGCAGGACCATGCGGCAGCGGCTATGGCTAAACGAGGTGTTGCCGTGTATGCCTGGAAAGGCGAAACGGATGAAGAGTACATCTGGTGTATTGAACAGGTTCGTGTGGCTTATGGGTCTTGATTTTAAATGGACAAAGGAAACCATCTGGGTAGTTAGGCTAATTTCAATGTTCGCGAAAAATATTAGAAGGATTCACTGATGAACGTGCAATAATCTCCCCCACGTGTATTAGTAAAATGACTATAATTTCACGATTATTTAGTAGTTAATGTTCCTCGGTTGAACAAGACAGTGACAGTGGCAGCTCGTAGCTAAAATTAGTGGGGTGCGGCTTCAGAAAATGTTTATCCGTTGTTTTGATACTGTGTAAAACAAAACGAGCAAATATAATTTTAATGTTGTGATTTGTAATTGTAATTTTAAACAAACAAACATATGAAAGTTTATATATAAACTTGATAAAATCCTAAACAAAAATGTTTTTTGCTTACTAATAGCCTAAATTTTTGCAGTTCATGCTTGAACCATTCACGGTAAATGCGTTACAACTGACAACAAACTGTGTGAGTGACAGTACTTTCTCTACCTGGGCTGAGACGTGTGCTTGGCCACATGTGTACACCATGTTTCTGGCGCGCTCTGTGCTGCCCTGTGAAACAAACGGCACTACCCTCACGTGCTCTGGTTCCATACAAGTATAAAGAAAGAACTAAAGAAAAAAGACTTATTATACTGAATATTATCGATAATATCGAGTGAAAACAGGGGTGCTGCAATTCCACAGTACCTATACACAGGCCACCACTATGTGGGTGGTAATAAGAGATACCTTTGCATCAGACATGATCAACACTGTAAACGAGCAGCTACAAGGAAGAGTTCAAAATAATTCGTTTTCCCATCACCGGTCAGTTGCTAACGTAATAACGCAGTGCTATGATTATGCTTATGTTATGTTTTGTTACAGACTTTGGTCTTTCCATCCGGTGAAACGTTGAACATGATTCTTGACGATGGCGGTGATCTCACAAACCTGGTCCATGAGAAATTTCCTCAATACCTAGAAGGCAAGATTCAAATTAAATATTGACAATTCTCTTATTATATTTTCTTTATACACATTTGAGCATGCTGTATACCGGAGAGCTTACTCAAGGAGATGGTTGTGACACTCTTAGCTCCTTTCAGCAATGCTCCTCTGTTTTGAGTAGTTTTTTCATAGTCATATGTTTGCTTTCGCGATAAAAATATGTACAGTAAGTCTGCGTATCGACTCCCCGTTTTGCTACGTTTCAATTTAGTGACGCTGAACATTTGACACGTTTTTCTCATTTAATGTTTCGTTTTAACGACGATTTTTTTTACTGCTCGAAACCATTTTTTATTTTATGAAAAACTTTCTTACCTAATTTGAGGCATTAAAACGGTACATATTGCAGTGTTCTGTTCTTGTAATCTTTTGTAACCATTTGGTTGCTAAACAGTGCCTTCGTGCAATGTTTAATTGATATGTTTTAAACAGCATTGATTTTTTGTTCTGGAACGTATCTCAATTCTTTTACATTATTTTCTATGGAAGTTTTGGTTTCATTTAATGACGTTTCACTTAACGTTGCTGGAATGCATTAGAGTCGTTAAGATACTTGTTTTTGATGTCTTTTATCGTTATCGTTTTTGGTGTCGTTTTACTTTAATTACTATGTTTTAATTATTTAATTTAATGTACATTTTTTGCATATTGGTGCATATGTGCAAGAAAGTCTGGAATGTAATCTCAAGGTGAACTTATACATGAATACGCAGAATTGCCTTTTTGCTATTAATAAAAACTTGTTAGACCGTTACGTCATGCCATAAACTCTAGTTTTTCATCAGGCCTTGCAGTAATTAAACGTGGGTGGTAAAAAAATGTAATGAACTGCTTTCATGTAGTGCTGCATAGATGAAGCAACCTAAGCAAGTTACACTAATCAATTACTCCTCATTCAGGGTATTCATACATAAATTATTCATATTATTGACACTAGAGTTCTGCCACTGAGTTATCAAATTTTTATGTAATTGCAGTTAATTTTGTTACTTGCTGTATGTATACTGTACAACGTTTGCAGCCAGCCACATAGGAATTTGTACAGGAGGGGAAGGGGGCAGCACTAATACTTGTACTGTACAGTCTAATGTAGTTTGCACTCCCGTACTTGCTGTAGGTATACTGTACAACGTGTTTTGCAGCCAGGCACATAGTGAGGAATTTGTACGGGAGGGGGGGTGGCAGCACTAATACTTGTACTGTACAGTCTAATGCAGTTTGCGCTCCCGTACTTGCTGTAGGTATACTGTACAACGTGTGTTGCAGCCAGCCACATAGCCAGGAATTTGTACTGGAGGGGAGGGGTGGAGCACTAATACTCGTACTGTACAGTCTAATGCAGTTTGCGCTCCCGTGCTTGCTGTAGGTATACTGTACAACGTGTTTTGCAGCCAGGCACATAGTGAGGAATTTGTAAGGGAGGGGGGAGGGGGCACTAATACTTGTACTGTACGGTCTAATGCAGTTTGCACTCCCGTATCACGTAAACAAATCGGTTTCGCCATGTGTAGTTAAAAGTAAAGTTTTATCACCAAGTTGTATTAATGGTGGCGGTTACTTATAAGTACATTGTAATTACAATAGAATAAATTACAAAATTACTTGTAACTGTAGCTTATGAAATAATGCGCATATTTTTGACGTCTGCAAACTCCTGTATTACATTTTCCATGTCTATTTCGTCATTGTTCAGGTGCATCTGGGCCGAGTCATTTAACCTCTCTACCCCAGTTCTGGTACGAATCAGAGTTTTCAACAGACGTAATGCAGAGAAAGCTCCTTCTGGTGTGCTCGTAGACACAGGAAGGATGACACCAATTGTCAACAGTGAATACAATATAGGAAACTGTTGTTTGTCACATCCTTTCAAAAGCTCTCGTGAAAGAAGCATTTAAGTTGTATTTTAAAAGCTGAACCACAAAAAAAGAGAAACTAACAAATGAAAACGTTACCACATTAAATCAAATGTTGTTTATTCGATTGTTTAATACGATCCTTCGGACAGCTGGGAACTTCCATACAATTTTTTTAAATTCAACGAAAGGGGAGCCACTTGTCCAGTTGCAGCTAATGATATTTCTTGTTAAAGAATTACATTATGAGCTTCTTGAAAATTTCTAAAGACGTAAGCTTAAAATATTTTGTTGCGAAAAGAAAGATGTGCCTTTGTCGTATATTTAGATCCGATTTTAGAGACGGTGTCACTTGATTTAGAATCACTGAGAGTCAAATTCCCCCTGTACCACGTGTGTTTGGAACATGATTATTCAAGATGCCATTGGAATGTTCCAGAAATGGTTATAATGATAAGAAGCGATCATAATTGTGTTATATTTATAGTCTTTTACCAGAAAGCTGCATGATATTATTTTTGTTTCACTTCCATTACCATACTTTAGTTATGACAAAGATTACCAAGTTTTCCATGTTTAGTTTATATACATTCACGCTTTTGTATACGTATGATACCTAAATTTATTTAAGTTTTTACTTTTCCCTAAACTTACTATGCATTTTTGGTTGTATCCACTCTTAACTTCAAAGCTAAAAGCCTAAAGATTGTCACCTCAAATTAATCAAGCACGTAGTGTTAGGGTAATTAAATTTTTAAAATGACCAGGGACATAATTAGGTGAAATTTAGAACAGACATTTTTTGTCTTTTTGTTTTGTTGATAAACAATGCTTATTTGTTTACTTCATTATAAGCTATGCTTCCGTCGCTTATGAAACAGATAAATAATCGCATTTGTGTCCGTTTAATAAACTTTGTACTTTAACAGCGTGAATGGATTTCACGACATTACAAGTAATAATGCTAGTAAGTTTGTAGTACTAGTAACACTGTGGTACGAGCCATCTCTCATAAGTGCATATAATTATAAAGGTATATTACCAGACCAGATGGTTTATTCTAGTGGTAACGTGCCCGCTTTCCGTCTTGGAGGTTGTGAGTTCGATACTGCGGCAGGTCATACCAAAAACTTTGAAAATTGTACCCGCTGCTACCCTGTCTACCGCGTGGTATTTAGGGTAAAAGTGGGGTAATAATACTGTTATGTAATTGTAGATTACATATTTACAGTTGACCCAAAAACTCTTTGAGGCTTATGTTAATTGTTTATCCTAAAAGCCAACTTTAAATAAAGATTATTATTATGTTGAAATGATTATCGTGTTTTAGGTATTAGAGGTTTATCCGAGGAAACGACTACGGGCGTACACAACCTTCACAAAATGCTCGCTCAAGGCACACTCAAAGTCCCTGTGATAAATGTAAATGATTCCGTGACGAAGGTACGTTTGTTTTTTTAACATTTATCAGTAAAAAGAAAGCTGTAAAAATTTGGGCGTGGAATAAAACGTGTAGTACATTTGTTATGATAGTACCATACCACACTTTCATTTTATCATACCACACTTATATCTCTGTCGAGCTCCTTATGTTTCTGTCAAAAATTGTCTGAAATAATAGAACCTTACTGCAATCCGCCAGAATTAACTAGGCCCCCTTTCGGTTAATGACTATTGATTATTATTATTATTATTCTAGTTATTATTATTATTGTTGTTGTTGTTGTTATTATTATTATTATTTTTGTTATTATTATTATTATTGTTGGTAATTTTTTTTACTAAGTTAATTGTTGAGATCTGTGGAGTTTGAGTATTTAGTAAACTTACTAGTGATAATTGGAATACTTGTCCCGTACCGCAACACTTCTTTCCACTAAGCCAAGGGCTTTTAACTTTTACTGGTTTGAGAATCTGGCAAAACCTGTAGATACTTCACTAGAAAAACGCACCTGTGTATAAGCCACATCTTGCATATAAATGAATCCGATAATTTACTTTGTGGAAAATTGAATATCTAGTGTACAAAGTGCAATTTATAATCTTTGCAAAGCTCTTTTCCATTTGTCGAAAGCAAAAATTGGAAGCGAATAATTAAGACTGCCCTTTCGTGCATTTTTTGCATTTATAATAAGTTGACTTTTTCAGAGCAAGTTTGACAATCTGTACGGCTGCCGTGAATCATTGTGCGATGGAATAAAACGAGCGACGGACATCATGTTGGCCGGCAAGGTGGCGCTGGTTGCAGGTTATGGCGACGTCGGAAAGGGCTGCTGTATGTCTTTGAAAGGCTTCGGATGTCGGGTTATTGTCACCGAGATTGATCCCATTAATGCTCTGCAAGCTGCAATGGAAGGTAGGTAACTTGGGAAAGTGAGTACGGAGGATGTTTGGTCTTGATTTTTCAACAGAGTGTGAGCAAGTAAAGCGAAATGTATTTTATCACTCTAAATGGTTTAAGATGGGCCTCTGTATGTGTTTGTTTAGATTCCTCCTGCCTTTATACATCCATGTAAATGTCATTGTACACATACTAATAAGCCTTTTCACAGTTCTACCAATTGATGATAATCATGAAAAGGTCAGAGGTCAAGTGTACTAGACAATGAATTTGTGTACATTTGACAGTGCTTTGTAGTCCATGCTGTTGTAATAGTAACAGTTTTAACAGCTAGCTAGAACCTTACTTAGTCCATTTTTTCTTGTTCACTAGCAAGATCCTGCTAGTAAATCACTCTACACACAGAGACTAATCTGTAATTAAGTAAAGCCCACGTAAAACAACGGAAGTTACTGAACTGATACGGCAGACGGCTTTGCTTTATCCACATGTCATGTGATGGTTGTAGTTAAGATTCGTTCCTGTGGTACACGTAGCCTTTGACCTGCAGTAACTGCACATATGCGCAACGAAACTATGAAAAGGCTTATTTATACATATTTTATTTGTGACGTGCTACGTTTTTGCGATTATACATCAAAGCAATACGGATGCTTGCTTCCAGGTTACGAAGTGACTACTGTTGATGATGCCGTCGAGCGTTGCCATCTTTTCGTCACGGCGACAGGGTGCAAGAGCATCTTGGAAGGGAAGCATTTTCTACGGATGAAAGAAGATGCGATAGTGTGTAATATTGGTCACTTTGATTGCGAACTTGACGTTGCGTGGTTGAACGCTAATGCGGTGGAGAAAGTGGAAATTAAACCGCAGGTAACTGTGACTAAGCATAATTCTGGGTAATAACAGTAAGTGCTTCTGGTTAGTTAAATAATACGTTAAAAACTAGGTTGGGCAAGACAAACTAGTGATGACATCACAAATAGACATAATTCTGAGCGTGTTGCACATGTTTGTGAAAGTGAAAATTGAAGTGCAGTGCTACTATGCAATGTTCAGTGTGATACACACTAATTCGGCAAATTTAAGTTTAAGTTTACTGGTGTGCTCATGCATGAGCTCTCAACGTGTGACCACAGCACAACCAAACATTGCTGAACTGAGAGGTACAGCACCTGTTTTTTGTTCAACGCGCTAGTGCCTGTCTGAGTAGTGAATAGCGGAAATGCATATAACCACGAAGAACTAGCCATGCAATCATGAAGTTACTTTTCTGTAATAATAATTCTTTCACATAAGTGATTCTTGAAAAAGTTTTATACTTTCTTTCAATATTTTATAGATTAGATTGTTTTGAGTAACAGTTTAAGACTGAGTCCAGTTTTTCTTTAGTTTTTAATTTTCTTTTTATGGTTCTTCGCTTGTGTGCTAGTTGTCAAAGTAATTATTTAGTTCAAAGATATGCTCTAAAATTGTTCTACTGTAGTTTCATTAGTTCACTAATCGTTTCATAGATGGCACTACTAGTGTAAGAACTGTTTAAGGTTATATTGTGCAAAAGCATTAGAGTAATTTGTTAATATAAAAAGTTTGAAGTTTTCTGTGAATTCACATTAATTTCACTTAGAGGTGAGAAAAACTTGATTCGAGTGAAACTGACTAAAAAGTAAGTTAAATAATTTGGTATTGATTTTACAGTATTTTTATTTGTACAAATTTTGATTCTTTACAACAACTGAATGTTTATTTAGGTTGATAGATACAAGCTGTCAAATGGTAGACACATAATATTGCTAGCAGAGGGACGGTTGGTAAATTTGGGCTGTGGAATGGGTCATCCGAGCTTCGTCATGAGTAACTCGTTTACCAATCAAGTGCTGGCACAAATAGAATTATGGACCAATCCCGGAAAATACAAGCTCGGCATTTACCTTCTTCCGAAAAAGGTAGGACAGGTTTAATAGTGAAACTGAAGTACCTTCTTCCTAAAAAGATAGGACAGGTTTAATAGTGAAACTGAAGTACCTTCTTCCTAAAAAGGTAGGACAGGTTTAATAGTGAAACTGAAGTACTTTCTTCCTAAAAAGGTAGGACAGGTTTAATAATGAAACTGAAGTACCTTCTTCCGAAAAACTAGGACAGGTTTAATAGTGAAACTGAAGTACCTTCTTCCGAAAAACTAAGACAGGTTTAATAGTGAAACTGAAGTACCTTTTTCCTAAAAGGGTAGGACAGGTTTAATAGTGAAACTGAAGTACCTTCTTCCTAAAAGGGTAGGACAAGTTTAATAGTGAAACTGAAGTACCTTCTTCCTAAAAAGATAGGACAGCTTTAATAGTGAAACTGAAGTGCCTTCTTCTTAAAAGGGTAGGACAAGTTTAATAGTGAAACTGAAGTACCTTCTTCCTAAAAAGATAGGACAGGTTTAATAGTGAAACTGAAGTACCTTCTTCCTAAAAGGGTAGGACGGGTTTAATAGTGAAACTGAAGTACCTTCTTCCTAAAAAGGTAGGACAGGTTTAATAGTGAAACTGAAGTGTCTTCTTCTTAAAAAGGTAGGACAAGTTTAATAGTGAAACTGAAGTACCTTCTTCCTAAAAAGATAGGACAGCTTTAATAGTGAAACTGAAGTACCTTCTTCCTAAAAGGGTAGGACGGGTTTAATAGTGAAACTGAAGTTCCTTCTTCCTAAAAAGGTAGGACAGGTTTAATAGTGAAACTGAAGTACCTTCTTCCTAAAAAGATAGGACAGGTTTAATAGTGAAACTGAAGTACCTTCTTCCTAAAAAGGTAGGACAGGTTTAATAGTGAAACTGAAGTACTTTCTTCCTAAAAAGGTAGGACAGGTTTAATAATGAAACTGAAGTACCTTCTTCCGAAAAACTAGGACAGGTTTAATAGTGAAACTGAAGTACCTTCTTCCGAAAAACTAGGACAGGTTTAATAGTGAAACTGAAGTACCTTCTTCCTAAAAGGGTAGGACAGGTTTAATAGTGAAACTGAAGTACCTTCTTCCTAAAAGGGTAGGACAAGTTTAATAGTGAAACTGAAGTACCTTCTTCCTAAAAAGATAGGACAGCTTTAATAGTGAAACTGAAGTACCTTCTTCCTAAAAGGGTAGGACGGGTTTAATAGTGAAACTGAAGTACCTTCTTCCTAAAAAGGTAGGACGGGTTTAATAGTGAAACTGAAGTACCTTCTTCCTAAAAAGGTAGGACAGGTTTAATAGTGAAACTGAAGTACCTTCTTCCGAAAAACTAGGACAGGTTTAATAGTGAAACTAAAATTTTTTTATGAAACTGATATCTTCTCTATTTTACATTTTTCTGCAATACTTGAAAGGTAACTCTAGGAAGCTTTGTAACCTAGAGAGAGAAAGCAAGTTTTTGTATAGTGCAAGACACTAATTCACTTTGTGTTTAATGAGCGAGGTTCTGGAGGAATAGAGAGTAGCTTGTTTGTTTGGGAAGCCAACGGTTGTTCACGGAGACGCTTTTCGGTTCAAACGAAGATGCTTCCTTAAAAATCTACAAGCAAATGTCGGTGAGCCATTTTCTCCATAACCAAGACACTACGTAGGACGTTCGCGCCTTATTTTTCAAAATTAACCCTTTCGTTCTTAACTTTTATCTCTGCTAGTAAAGCTGATAAACATATATTGTTTGTTTATAGGGCCTGAGCAGGCATGCTTGGTAGTTGCCATTGCATTTGTCTTTAGAAAGAATGGCGTAATGCAAAAGACAACGTGATAGCCGTGGAACAGTCATTTTTGTTTTCTTATTTATTAACAACAACTGTGTATGTAAAACAGCTTGATAGACAGGCTGCATAAGATTTTGGATATCCATAAAATAAGACCAAAAATCCATAAAATAAGAAATGCATAAAATAAAAAAAAGTTGTAAGCATTGGCAACACTGAAAACGAACGTTAGAAGGAGAGAAAGAGAAAGAAAACAAACTAACAAAAGCGCATTTCCGGATTTGCTATTTTACATTGTTTTTTCTCATTGTCTTTTTGTTATCAAGATGGCGAAGTTTCAACCAAAACTTGAGCTGGAGTTCGGTCTGAAACTAAGTCCTGCGTGTTTAAAAACACGTTTCAAGCACTCCTGTTTTTACTTTTTAATTGATTTTCCCCTGTGCATCTCGTTCCAGATATAGTCCATTTTTTATTTTATTGATATCCATAAAATAAAATTTCAAAAATCTATAAAATAAGCTATTTTATTTATTTTATACATATCCATAATCTTATGCACCCTGCTGCTAGATCTGTTTAGCAAAACGATAAAAAAATTTTGTTCATAATGGTGTTTCACATGTTGAATGTGAACTGAACTTTAGGCTGATACGTGGCGCTGTTCAGGTACTCAGTTCTGTCTGTACGTTCGCAGATTTGGATTTATTAAGCAATGTTGCGTTTTTCAGTTGGACGAGGCAGTGGCCGCTGCTCATCTGGAACATCTGGACGTGAAACTGACCAGACTGAGACCAGATCAAGCCGAATATTTGGGGATCGATCCCGACGGACCCTTCAAGCCAGAAATTTACCGATATTGATGAGCCGATTTCCATATGCAATCATGGTTAAAGTAACGTTGCCATGTGACGTGTTAAAATTAACGTTCCGGCATCTGGTACCAGTTAAAAATGTCCTTTGAAACTAGTTGCACGCGGATGTAGTGTTTTATTGAAAAATGGCGGATATTCATTTTTGCTTAGCTGAAATTTATTATTTTATTAACTGTGATATGTATTTGTAAACAAAGTTCACTTATTTTGCACTGTAGAGAGTTTCTGCTACAATCGCAGAACGCTGTTGGAGCGGAACTGATGTCATGTCATGTGATTTTACAGTTGCAATGACCGTAGTAGACCAGAATTTGCATAGTAGAGGACGTCTTACATCATAAGTTGACCAAGCTGGTAGCATCAATATGTGTACTTTAGTCCGTAACTGGGGTTTTGTCTCGTTTTATGCTACCTAAAGTATTTAAATGGAGTCTCAGACTGTAGTGAAATGCACTTTAACCCTTTCACTACGGAAGGTAGCACGCTGCTGCCTATGTTTTTCATGCAAGGGACGGAAGGCAGTAGACTGCCGCCTAAGCTCAGACACCCAGGTCGGTTTATTTCACTGCTACGGCCACGCAAAACATTGTAGAGACGTTTAACAGCCGTGGGATTGGGGTTGCTTTGCAACAAGTAACACTAACCAACCAATCAACGTCCACAATACTGTACTGTATGGTATTTTCCCATGCAAAATCACTTGTAGATCGTTGATGAAACATGTTCGGTTAACTGTTCTGCATTCTTATAACATTATTGCATATTATGGATTAGTATTGTCTTTTGTGAAAACTGGTTTCTAAATGTAAGTACGTGCTTATTTTTGAACGTGTGCACGTGTGTGTGTGCATGTATGTGCAGAAATAAAACTAATATTTAATATTAGTACTCAATAACGAACAACTGTTTGTTTACTTACAAGATTCTGTTTCAGTAACACACCACAAGAAGTCATTGTCCAATGTGCAAAAGTCAATGTGGCCCAGTTGAAAAGCAACTACGTAATGAAAGGGTTAACGTTATACGCACGATTCTAACTGTTACTGTAAGTGACATCATTTCAGAACCAGAATTCCTCACAGTTTGCCCGTAGCTGAAACTCTCTATTAGCTATTTGCAGTGATATTACCAGCCCAGCCGACAAACCTGGGTAATGGCTTTAGTTGTTTAGTCTGTTTATACCTATAGCACTGTTCAAATGCTATTGAATGAAAATAGCTTACTCTGCTTCAGCAGCATAAGAAATAGTCGAACGAGTTAAGCATCACAGTCAGCGTGCCTAAACTAGAAGAATCTATTGCCCAAAAATTGTAATATTTTTGTTTCATTTTTTAAATTACATATGCCGTCCGTTAAGCACCCGTATTTTCAAGTTTTGCCATATTGTTATGAGTGCAGTGAGTTTCACAGTAGGAATTCTTTTAAACTTGTATGAGCGGTGTTCTTTTATGGCTATTTATTTGCACAAATTGAAAAAAGTACATTTGTAGAATACCCTCCACCATTACTGTTCACTATCGTGTTTTAATCACCAGGTGAAACCACTGCACTTGTATTGTCATGATTAGTACAGGGATGAGAATGACAAATTGCAAAAAACTATGAAACAGGCCAGGGGTTTTGGGACTGCCTAGGCCCCCAATGGGGTTGAGGGGCAAAGCCCACATGGGGGTTCAAGGGGCCTGGGAGCCAGCAACAAATTGCAATTTTGTGACCATAGAGAACCTCTAAGTGGACTTAAAATATCAATTACCTTGTTTCATGCATAATTTAAAATACCCAACTATCAATGATACATATGCCTAAGTACTGGCCGCTCCTACGCAAAAGTATATAAAAACTGTCTCGCCAAAATTTGGTCACTGGCCACCATTTAGGCAGCAAATTCTAATGCGTTTTGAAAGGGGTAATGTCTCAGGGTGTCAGAAATGCCTTTTGGACTTCCTATGCTACAGCTTTCTGGGTAGAGTTGGTCCATTTTTGGGAATGCTGTCAAAAATCTATGTTTATGCAAATTTGTGAATGACAAGGATAAGGTTACATGCTTCACCCGTGTAAATTTTAACAGCTTTTTTTGTCTTGTGTTATACTGTTCACCATTGTAATAGTCTCTGAATAATAGTAGAGAAATTTGAATGGCCCATTTGGGCGCACTACCCTAAACACTGTCGCATCTCAGCATAGCCCCAGAACGTTTTCATTTTTACCAAGCTATGTTTTATCCCTGCTGTAAATTTTTACCTACACTGTGTTTGAGAGTGGTCCCACAGATGGGCCAGTACTCCCCAGAAACCTGTAGGAAAGTCCAGCAAACAGTTTTCTAACATACAGGCATAGATCTTCAAGAAAATTAGAGAAGTAATTTGCCCCCCTGAAATGTTGTTTAGTTCATGGACTGTGGGGGGGGGCTTATCTCTCTAACGCGACATTTGTAGACAACTTGCGATCTCAAAAAGTTGAGATGTCCCTGACTGATTTAGCTTATAAACGGGCCTGTTGGTCCAAAGTTCTTTATCTCACAAGTGTTCCTGGAGTTACGTGAAAGTGTGCCAAGCCGTTTGCTGTAATATTTACTGTTGAAACAGAAACTATTCATCTTAATAAGCAAAGTAAATTGCATTCCATATTTTGATCAAGACTTTTGTATGTCGACAATAATGTACACAAGAGAAATAATCTTGAGAAAAATACTTGACTTTGTGTTATTGTTTTTAGTTTCTTTTTTATACGGTTTAACGTTCTACAGACTGGGATCTAGCAGCCATCTTGATAGTTGGAGCTGGACAACCGGAAACCAGACCGTTGCCGTTGGCAATGAAAAAGGTGTTTTATGCTGGTTTTACACTAACCTACCAGTAGACTAAATTTGCTTGCTGATGCTTAGTACTAGGAAAACAGAAGTAACATTTGTCCACCGCTAATCCATGTTTATGATTGTTGAGGTGTTGAATTATCGAAGTGGATGATCATATGTACTGTAGATGACAAATCAGAACGACTTTACACTTTCTTTGTGAAGAAAGTTTGCGAGAACAACTGCCGTAGAGAAATGATAAACACCGTAAAACTTGCAATCATTCCAGCAAACGCTTTTTTCTGAGCTGTTTGGCTATCTGGAATATTCATCGCATCTAAAGTTTTTACTTGTTGCATTCTCCCACTTGTTCCCATGAACTTATCCTCAAGATTGTTGCAGTTAAAATCACGTAGGCAAATCCGCCTACAAATGGGCAAAATTGAATTCGCTGTGGAAAATGTCAATTTTGGTGTTACATCTTTCCGCACGACAGACTCGTACGAATCAGTCGTTCGGCAGATTAGTATAAAACCTGATGATAGTAGGTGACTGCATGTCATCTTGACAGGGCTTAAGGGTAGTTCACAAGGATATAAACCATGAAGCAACCATGCAGTCAAGCGCACAGCAAGTAATCGTTCAACTACGCTTCATCTCCAAAATCTGTTACCTAAATACAGTGGGTTTTTAACTTGTTAACTTCATACAATCTTATAGAAAATAACTGACAAATTTACTGCAAGTTAAGCTTTATTACATATACAGTACTGCAAGCAAATTGTCACAATATTCTTACAAAACAATACTGAAACACCCCACTCTATAAAAAATTCTGAAGACTAAAAATTTACGAATAAATCCTAATCAAATTATACTTCTAAATACAAATTCATGATTAGACAGCAAATTAGGAAGGAAACATTCTTTTCAGGAAAATTTAATTTTGCTAAAAACGCAAATCAAACGAGAAATAAAATTAATTTTCTTCACTTCGACACTGCTTAACGTTTTCGTACCTAGTGTGCGAAACCTTGGAAAAGCAGGAATTAAATAGCAAATTGAACTTTTTATAAAATAACACAAATATATTATTGCATGTATCACTAAATGTTCATAGCTAAAACACTGATGATAGACATGTACAAAATATGCAACTGTATAATTTCTTCTAGTGTGAAAGACTGTATTTCTCCAGTTTTTCCTTTTATATTGTAGACGACTATAGAACGGCGTGTTCTCCAGTTGATAGTACTCATCTCGTTTTTATCAGAATTACGACAAGCATCATTTCATACACAATTTTCTAATGAAGACACGGTTAACATTTTGTTTTTGCGTGTTTATCGTATCTTTGTAATAACACTGCCTTGAAGTTGGCTTGGTTTGACCATAACTCAGCTGCATACACGTTTAGAGGACTCTCATTGTTTGGCTCTGTAAAAAGTACGAAAACATTCTTAGCTATAAAGAAAGTCAAATAAAACAAACTGGTAGGAACTGAGAAGTCAGTTATTAAATCTGAAATTATTAAATTTGAATCGAAACCGAATCGCATTTTATAATAATTTTTGAATACGAATGTAAACCGAGTCGCATTTTAGAATAATTTTTGAATCCGAATCTCGGTTTAAAATAATTTTTAAATCCAAATCTCAATTTAAAATAGTTTTTGAAACAGAACCGAATTTGAATCGCGTTCTGCTGAAGTAATACAAGAAACATTAACATGTTTGTTGAAACTAGCAGTAAAAATCTGATACTATGCATAATGTGAGAGGTCCCAGGGATTTCTTGAGTTGGACACGCTAAAACTGCATATGGCAACACTTCCAGTAGGACAAAATAAAATATGCAGTGTCGAACTGCCTCTACACCGATGCTAAGCTTTTAATAAAAAACTCCGCTGGATCCGATCTTAAGCAACATTCAGTGAATCGAATAGAAACAAAACTCCGATTCTAGCAGAGATTCGTGAAATCCCTAGATACAGCATGTTGGTAAAACATTTAATTCTTCAGATTGTGAACATAAAATAGTTCTGATTTGGCTCCTGAATGCAGTTCATCACTCTGAAGTTTTTGAACCCCGCATACAACTAAACAGTCTAGATATAATGAAGACCCGAATCTTGCTGATTATCAAGGTTAGCTTTGTAAGACGAGAAGTCAAACTGAAAGATCTAGCTTAGCTGCGTTCTGATGCATATAAAGCCTCTGTCAACCGTGTAAAACCGACCGTAGAATTCCACATTATACAATATTTGAGCAAAGATGTGCATGTTTTAGAAAAACAGAGGAGATTCTTGAATAACTTTTCTTTTCTAGTGTTGGAAATTTCATTTTTATTCAGGACATGAATCGGAAAAATAATTTGGTCAGGGTTGTTTTAAAGCTTTGCCAATACTCAGTCACAATTGCTATAAAAATGTTCAACATTCAAGCTTTAAACTATTCTTTTTTGCAAACGATGCTAAACATTTGCAAACAAAGCTAAACAGTTGCAAACAATGCCAAACAGTTGCCAACAATGCTAAACAGTTGCAAACAATGCTAAGCAGTTGCAAACAATGCCAAACAGTCTCATTGTCAGAAATAAAAAAAATCAAGGAATTTTTTAAAGAAAGCAGTCATGACGTCATTTCTATTGAGAAACCAACATGAATCCATCGTATCTTTGTCCATTTATCGTCCAGTTGCGAATAGCAGCAGTACTAGATATTAAGAAAAGCGTTTTTACTGAAATTTAAATGTTCTTTCTCCAGGTTTTTGCTAGTTTTTACCTACTATTTTTGGTTTCTTCTGTACGGTGGGAGGGGAGGGGAGGGGAGGAGGCAATCATGTACTGACATCATTTATACGCATGCCATAAACCGTTAAAATACATAGAATGTGTTTGTGGCAAGCAACTACATTTCTCATTTGGCCGCGGGCCTACTGTCAACACTCGTGTATACCTCGACTGACTATACAGTCAAAAACTTACCACCGAGAAGGCTTTGCACAGATAGCAATATACTTCGAACATCGTATGAAGCAGACCATTTTTCTTTTAAAATATCCAGACAAATGTTTCCAAAATCGTCTACGTTCGGATGAAAGCATGGGGTCTCAAATTTGACAACAGGAGCTTGGTATGGATAACTGCTTGGGAACTTCAGTGATAACTTGTAAGTCAGTCCTTCGTAAACCTACAAGATCACAAAAATCTAAGGTACTCGTAGGCACTGTCATTATTAAAGTTTGCAGATTTGTTTATTAAACATTAGGCACTTCGTCTGCTTCAGTCTTAAGAACAAAGTGTAAAAAATGTGCACAAAACAATACCAGTGGGGCATCCTCAAGCCCTGTCCAGGGGCGTATCAAGACATTACGACCCTCTAGGCTGACAGTTCAGTCCCACCCATCTCTATTACGGGTTTATGGTTGTTTATATATCAATATAAAATGTAATATATATATATATATATATATATATTACTTGTGATGTATTATTAAGTGCTATCACCTACATAGTTATTGTTAATTATGTATATTTGTATAGCGCTTATACCTATGCAAGCAGTGTAACTGCTTTTGGTGTAGCACCTTTTGTACTTGTCTGTTATATTGTGCTTATATAAAAAGCTGAAACTGTTTGTGGTGTGTCATATAAACTATGCACTTCATATAAATATGAAAATGCATTTTCCGAGAACAATAAGAATTTTTCAGCACTGAGTCCCTAAAATCTAGTGTCCCTCAAAAGTTGGAGCTCTAGGCTACAGGTTAGTTGGAGCGTGATAGTAAATTATACACCCTGGTCCTATCAGATACAACAAATAGGATGAGGCAAGAGACCTACTGACATTCAAATACCTGTTCAGGAGGAATAGTAGCTCTAGCAAAGAATTTCTAGGGTGTTGCTAAGAGATTTGTATTCAGTTATTCAATCTGTACTAAGACGATGCATGCACAGATGCAGAAAGTTTGGCTGGCCATAACCAAAGCAAAAAATAATTGAAAAAGACTTCATATAGGAGCACACCACATTAAAACCCTTTTTAGTTCGTTGGGTGCTTGCGCAGTTGCTGTACATCAAAGGGTAAGTGTACCACTGCAATGTGTCTTAACTACAACTGTCTTGTGATGTCTAGGTAAGGCAAAATCCTCTGCTGCATCAGTTGCTTTATGTGGATTTTACTTAATTATGCCTTAGTCAGTGATTTACTTGTAGGATCTTGCATGGAAACAAAAAAATAATGAACCAGGTAGGGTTCTAGCTAGCTGTTAAAACATGTTAAAATTGTACTGTTACAATAGCATGGGCTGTGAGGCATTGTTAACTGTACACAAATGCATTGTCTGGTACACTTAACCTTTGACCTTGTCACAATCATCATCAATTGCTGGAACTGTGAAAGGGCTTATGAAATTTAGTTAGCCTTAAATATAACCACTGCTGACAAACAGTGTTTGATGTTTATCTGAGCTGGTGACTTGTTTCTGTAAGCTTGCAATATTCAAATGGGTTGTCTAGATAACTAGCATACTGTTAGTACAACTCAAGGATACACTTACAGTTCCCACTGCGCCATGTATAGTTCCAATCCACTTGAACAAATTATCACCTTCTGGAAATGCTGATATAGTTTTGTTGTTTGACATCTGAAACCACACATACATGCAACAGTTTAATCGTTAGCAAAACTTCTGTTAACTAAAACATTAAAATAAATCACTTGTCATCCTCTATTTACTAACTTTTTATCATACTGCTTGTTATTTATTATTTTTTATGATAATTCAGAAATTAGAAATTCCGTTCAATCCAATACTTCACAACTATTTTTGCTTTGGAATGCAGTCTGTCTAACCAAACAAACAAAACTGACACTAAGTTCAATTTTTAATGTTACCAGTTACCATCTCCACTACTGAAAAAGCACTACCACTGATACCACATGAGCAAACACTATGTTTATGATATAATTATCAAGTAAGCCTCTTTTCTGTTGCAAATTCCTTTTTGTAGAAACTTGGAAAGGGCATGTACATAATTATATATACAATACCTTTAAAAAATTAATGCAATTTAGTAGCCTTACTTATCATGTAGTTAAACGTGTAATTATAGTAATTAATAACACTGCGTTTAACAATTATAATTAAATTATGTGGAGTTGAAATTCATACAAACCATTAATGCCATGAGTTCTTGTTGTAACCTGAAAAATATAACCATAAGACATATTTTAATTTTAGTATAACTAATAGGCTTTTAACTAAAACTTTTACTTAACTGATATGAAAAAAATTATGTCTATAGCAGAGAGCATTGGCTTTCGAAACTCACAACCCATTGCTGAGACACGTATGTACAGCTAGAATCTTTGAATCTCAGAACTTTCCTGGGCTTACACTATAAATAATTACTTCATAGATAATAATAATAATAATGAATCATGGAGCCGTCACGCACTCAGTTATAGCCTAATTAATTATTTAAAATTTTAAACCCATCATAGGTAAGTTTCACAACTCGAAACTTAAACTAAAATAACTCCGTTCATTGACTTCAGTTCAGTCAGTTACCTTTTTGTCACAGAACGCCCTTTTTCTGCATTGCTTGACAACCCTTCCACACACGGTTTTGTCCTAGTACTTGCTAGTGATGGATCAAAATTTTGAGAAGCCATAAGTAAAGAATAAATAAATGTTTTTCAGCGTTTTTCACAGCACAAAAATTTCTAAGACTTCTGCCTGCCAACAAAGGCATTTAAACTGGGTAGAAAAATTTGAACCAATCACAGATCTCGAAGCATAAACATATGCAAGCATGGCAACACTGAATGTAATGCATTATGCATCAGCAACATTAGTGCACATTGAAATCTGCTATTAATCTGTCCCTGTCACTGTCAGCCTACAATACCAACGAATAGAGACATGAAAATAGAAAAAACAACATTGTACAGCTTAGACTATAATGTAATAGCATAATTTACAAAAGAAAACAAAAGGCAAAGCAAATTTTTATAGCGTTCTCACAACGCTTAAGACCTCTGGCATTAAATAAACAAGAATGTAATTGTAACAATAATAATAAAATTGTTAATAATACTAATAATCAAGTTTGATTTATTACTGTATAATGTTTTTACATTTAAATTCATTTTATTTATATAATTTATATTAAAGCAGACCGTAATAAATGGGAATTCACCTATTAAAAGACGATTAGTATAATATTAAAAAATGAATTTAAATAATAAAATCATTATTAAAAAAATTGCGGCGACAGTACACCCCAGTTTGATTCGTTTTGGTAAGTTTCGCAATAACTGGCTGGCAACACTAACAAGCATATGGCCAATTGGCCATGTGCACTTTTTGTGCAGTAGGGAACGTCAACAAACATGGCTGCGACCAGTGATAAGAAAATTTCTGAGGGGCTGGAGCACATTCATCAAGCAGAAAAATAGTGGGTATTTATTAGTAGCATTTACCACTTATAAGCAGCGATAATGACCGGCGTTTTGTTTTTGAGGCGTTGTTCCAAATACAAAGATCCGCAGCGTGTACTCAGCTGGTTACAAGTATCACAAATTTGCTCATTAACGGGTGTTATCAGCGGTTAGCTCGAATACAAGATTACCATACCACTTAAAATATAAGAGTGGTAGAGGTTAATCGGGCAAACTCATTGTAACCCCATATCTCGTATCTAAATATCTTATCTAGCTTGTTCTTGAACTTGTTCACTGAAGAAGCTTTAGCAATTTCAGATGTGAGTTGATTCCACTCTCTAACCACTGTTTCCGTGAAAAAATGTTTTCTACAATCCAATTTAGCTCCGTATTTAAAATTTTTTAGAGACTGCTCACTGGTTTTGCCATCACTTACCAGTGCAAATAATAATTAATTTATTTCACTTCAGAGAAAAACCAGGTGAAGAATGCACGTGCACCTCTGGTGGCAATTTGACAATTATTTAGAAAATGTAGTTACCGTTGGCGTTCGATGGGGTGTAGGACTACGCGTGCAACTAGTTATGGGCGCTGTAAGCTCCCCCAGGATTCCAGGCAGCGCCCAACCATTAACGCTTTTTTCTGTATTTAAGGGCGTTTTGAAGGCCCTTAAATGAGCTGTAATCTGTGGTACACAGACTTTCTCAAACGTGAAGTATGCTGCTTTAATAAGTCAATATTAGTTACATTTATCCAGGCAATATTCATGATATTCTATTGTAGTAGCCATTCATAACTCACCTTTGCAGCTACCCCCATCATTTTGACTCTAGTTATGGCTTGAACTTGTTATATTACTTATCGTTTTGGCCCAAAACTGTGTTATATCTTACGCTCAATCTCTAAACAACTTTTTTGTGGCACTTGCACTTTAATTACATATAAACACTTTGACTATATATCTTATAACAAGTTTGTAATACAGTGCAATGCAACGAGCCTACATATGATTCATATAAATAATATATTATATTACATTACATTACATTGTAATTCTTACTGTATGATTGAAAGTTTACATTAAATAGGTTAGGTTAGAATAGCTTTAAAGTACAAGAAAGGGGGTACCTGAAATAGGTTTCAAGGATAATCGCCTTACAAAATTATATTACTTTATAGCAATTTTATGCATATGTCGTACTTGCATTAAAAAGAATTTTTGTTTGTTTTCATTTTAAACTCCCAGCAATACTGTTCCGAAGTCGCCATTACATGAAGTCACTACGCAATGTTAAGCAATGTCCCTGAAAACTTTTCATGGAAATCTATATTACTCAGCTTTTTGCTTACCTGCTGGAGAAACTTGTGTAACTAGAAAAGAAAATTATTAATTATTTTAAATACTTTCACCAATAGATAAAATGTCGCGTGACTCACCCTCCAGGGTGCACCACTCACTAACCAAAAACGTATTTCCAATCTTTTTGACAAAATACAGTAATTTTAAATTTTACTAAGTTACGTGTGTGCTACAAATGCTCTGATTATTTTTTCAAACTCTACAATGTTATCTAAACTTGTTTCTAATGACCTGTCGTCAAAATGGCTGCGTCTAACGGTCATCGCGGGAGTCTAAATTTACATGTTTTATACAGCGCGACTGCCGATTGAAGTCCTGTATGTAAAAAGGCAGCAAGTAAATGATATAAAATTTCAAGATAAATTTTTCAAGCTTTATGTAAGTGGAGGGTTTTCTTGTGCTTTAAGTTAAAATTGCCAGCTGCATTTGGTTACTCTAATGAACATCTTGTATTATTTCAGTATGAAGACATCTTTTTTTAAATGGAAGCCGGACTATGATAGCGCAGCAGATGAATACAAGAAAGCAGGTAAGATAAGAAGAGTATTAAGAAAAAGAAGAGGAAGTGTCATAGCTGTGGTTTGGTTCTTGCTTTTGTTTGTTTTTATTATTGTGTCCTGTATTGAAGATACTGGTAAACTACCATCTGATAATTGTTATTCATTAGTGTGATAGGAGCAGTAGACTGAGGCTGGTGTATGATCATATGGAAATATTGGTGAATGCATGTTCACTCATATCTTGGTTTGCCGCACAAAAGCGAGCAGGCGTCGGTCCGAATTTGCCGATTGTCCGTATTATTGATAATAAACTAATGCAGTAGGTGCCACGTATTAGGCTCACGGTAATGTGGAATTAATTGCCTAATTGTCTCAAAAGCATCTAGTATGGGCCACTCCCATGCAAAAGTATATAAAAACAGTCGGCATTTGACTCAAATATTTCCACATAATTGACTATATTTTCATATGTAGAGATATACACGTGGTTACATTGATATATGTGATGTAAACAAAGTGACGGCCTGCCAACTAGCTTCAGCTCGCGAAACAATGGACTATTGTCTGTAGTGTGCGGAACTTTTTATTGGTCCAGATTTTGTCCCATTCTTCTGATATCCGTAACGGTTAGGTTCAGCAACCGAGATATGAATGTACATGGCGAGATTTTAGAATATAACACAATCGTAAAGTGGATTTATTTTGTCTGGAAAGTCTTGTGAATTCCACAGCAAAACTTCACCAAACAATGGAAAAGTGCTGTTTTCTGATCTGTACTTGGCATAAGCATAACTATTATTAGACAATAACATGATGCGTTTTTGCATTGTAAAAGATTTTTTCTTGCGTAAATGCTTTAAGCAACTTTTCAGATATTGAAGTCTAATAACTGATACTACTAAAAAGTGGCTCAAGTGAGGGATGCGGGCATTGATGTTTATGGAGTTTTTCTGTGATTTAGATAATTGTAATAACTTCATTCTGGAAAAAAAGTAGAGATGCTGTCCTCTTAGTCTTGTACCACACTATGTCACTAATGTTATTATTTAATATGTGTGTATGTATGTATGTCTGTCTGTCTGTATGTATGTATGTATGTATGTATGTATGTATGTATGTATGTATGTATGTATGTATGTATGTATGTATGTATGTATGTATGTTTGTATGTATGTATGTATGTATGTATGTATGTATGTATGTATGTTTGTATGTATGTATGTATGTATGTATGTATGTATGTATGTATGTATGTATGTATGTATGTATGTATGTATGTATGTATGTATGTATGTATGTATGTATGTATGTATGTTTGTATGTTTGTATGTATGTATGTATGTATGTATGTAAGTAAGTCTGTATGTATGTAAGTAAGTCTGTCTGTCTGTCTGTCTGTCTGTCTGTCTGTCTGTCTGTCTGTATGTATGTATGTATGTATGTATGTATGTATGTATGTATGTATGCATGCATGTTTATGACGAATAATTTGGCTTCTTGCTTTTCTTATGTGAAATGATTATCGTTAGAATGTAGGTTTAGTGATACAGTGAATTTTTGATTCATTCTTACAGCAACGGCTTTCAAAAATGCTAAAGCTCAGGAACAAATGAAACACTGCTACACGAAGGCTGCTGATTGTTACCATGAGAACAAGAAGTATCCTTTATCTTGATTGCTATTACGGTTTGAGAGCACCAATCAATTTTATTCTAGCAGCAGAGCAAGTGTGAAGACCTGATTCAGTGCATCTTTCAGTATCATTTTTATTGTTCAGTTACTTTTTCGTTTCTCTGAGATCATTTTCTATGTTATAGTTATCTTCCTGAATTTTACTTTCAGCTTTTATCATGCAGGAAAGTAAGTAAACTTTTTATGTTGTATTGTGTATGTTTATTGTATCTGTATTATATCGCCTGTTTTAAAATAAATTACGTAACACTATTCACTAATTACTACCGTTTTTTCTCTATCAATTTTAGACGTATGTTTGCACCAAAAGTGGAACATAATTTTAGCGTATTTGTTTTTCGATACGTTGTATTTTATTATAACTAGCCATTCTAAAATTTAAAATGGCAGTCACGACGAGCATGAATAATGGTGTATTGATGATTCTATGACTTGAATAAAAGAGGACAGAGATTTTAATTAAAATTAGAAATTTTTGTCTAATCAATTGCATTATGTTTGTCAATAAAGTCGTATTTCTCATTACAGATGCTATGAGGCAGCGGGATTTGCATGTAAAGAGTTGGGCGACCTAGACGAAGCGGTGCGGTATTTTGAAAAGGCTGTTTCGCTATACCGTGAACAGGGAACAACGGATACCGCTGCGCAAACTCTGGAGAAAACTGCAGAGTAAGGATTCGCGTGTACCTTTTAAGTTTGTAAATTTCGTGAATTATTAACAATGTTATGAAGCATCTGCCATAGGTGACTATAGCAAGATAGTAAGATGAGTGAGTTTTTCCCACTTTAATGATTCGCATTGGATAAATTGCATCTCATCTGATCTTCTGTATTTCATTTTTTGGCTTTGTGTCGTCTTGCCGTGTCTTTGTTATAGTTATCACATCTTACCTCGTGTTAGTATCTCATCTTGGCTCCAGAGGGCGACAGGGGGCAATCGCAAGGGTAAAATTCTCCTAGAGTTCAATGACTGTTAATTATTAATTACTAATCGGACATTAACAAAACAATTAACAAAAGTTTTCAAACTACAACAAAGTTGCTTAGTCAAAGATCGTGGTAGTTAATTACTACATAATTAGCTACGTACAGCCTAGAAAATAGGCTAGTGTTGTTACTTAACGACGTGTGTAGGGTGTCGTGTGTGTGCGTGTGTGTGTGCGTGTGTGTCGTGTCGTGTGGCTTACCAGTTCGATAGTTTTGCGAGAAACAGCGGCGCTTCTTTAAATGCCTATTGTATTATTGCGAAAACTGGTTGTTTATCTTTATCCAACCGCGTCGAAAATGGAAGGTCGGGTTTAGGGACCCAAAAAATGCTCACAATTTGTGGCTTCACCCACGAAACAAATGATCAGAACACTAAAAGGGTAGAAGTTTTTTGCCCCGGGGGTGCAACAAGCACTTGCTACACAACTGCTTGGCTTTTCTACTCTGGTTTTGTCCCCGCTGTTATTACCTCTCTTCTTGTCTCCACTCAGTTCATCTTATGTCAGTGTTTTAAACTGATAAAGGAGGCAGCATCATTCAGCATCATTTACTATATTTTTTATTTCCTGTTGGTAGGATGCTAGCAGAGGAGCGACCTGAAAAAGCCATTGAGTTCTATGTGAAAGCTTACGAGGCAATGTCTGTAGGTATTTTGCTTCTGAAAGTGAGATTTTCGTGTTTACATAATTCTTTAATATTTCCTGGTTAAGTTGCATTTTTAATCTGGTAGTTATCAGTTTCTGATTAGATATTTCTGACAGAAATTTATTGGTAAATTTCATTATTTGCTTTCCTTTTTTCAAAGTTTTTACAAATTGTTTCAAAACAAGTGAAAAGTTATGAGAACAATGAGTCACTTATTATCTGTCATATTTAGATAGAAGATCGACCGAGGCAGTGCACTGATTTACTCAACAAAGGAATCAAAATGATGATCAAATACAGAAAGTAAGTATGACTTATGAATTATAATTATATCATTACTGTATTTATTTTATAAAACTTATGATGGTGGTAGAAAATTACTTGACTGCGTACTGTTTTTTGCACTTTTAAACTTATCATTCGCTAGCTATATGTTAGAGTCATCAGACAAGGCATTACTGGGCATTAATAGAATGCATAACACTTGGTTTAGGCATAGCGTATCAGACAGTTGTAGAATGCATTACACTAGGTTTAGGCATAGCATATCAGACACTTATAGAATGCATTACACTAGGTTTAGGCATAGCGTATCAGACAGTTATAGAATGCATTACACTAGGTTTAGGCATAGCGTATCAGACAGTTATAGAATGCATTACACTAGGTTTAGGCATAGCGTATCAGACAGTTATAGAATGCATTACACTAGGTTTAGGCAAAGCGTATCAGACAGTTATAGAATGCATTACACTAGGTTTAGGCATAGCATATCAGACACTTATAGAATGCATTACACTAGGTTTAGGCATAGCATATCAGACAGTTATAGAATGCATTACACTAGGTTTAGGCATAGCGTATCAGACAGTTATAGAATCATTACACTAGGTTTAGGCATAGCGTATCAGACAGTTATAGAATGCATTACACTAGGTTTAGGATAGGTACAGACAGTTATAGAATGCATTACACTAGGTTTAGGCATAGCGTATCAGACAGTTATAGAATGCATTACACTAGGTTTAGGCATAGCGTATCAGACAGTTATAGAATGCATTACACTAGGTTTAGGCATAGCGTATCAGACAGTTATAGAATGCATTACACTAGGTTTAGGCATAGCGTATCAGACAGTTATAGAATGCATTACACTAGGTTTAGGCACAGAGTATCAGACAGTTATAGAATGCATTACACTAGGTTTAGGCATAGCGTATCAGACAGTTATAGAATGCATTACACTAGGTTTAGGCATAGCGTATCAGACAGTTATAGAATGCATTACACTAGGTTTAGGCATAGCGTATCAGACAGTTATAGAATGCATTACACTAGGTTTAGGCATAGCGTATCAGACAGTTATAGAATGCATTACACTAGGTTTAGGCATAGCGTATCAGACAGTTATAGAATGCATTACACTAGGTTTAGGCATAGCGTATCAGACAGTTATAGAATGCATTACACTAGGTTTAGGCATAGCGTATCAGACAGTTATAGAATGCATTACACTAGGTTTAGGCATAGCGTATCAGACAGTTATAGAATGCATTACACTAGGTTTAGGCATAGCGTACAGTTATAGAATGCATTACACTAGGTTTAGGCACAGCGTATCAGACAGTTGTAGCATGTATTCATTTAGTTGAAACAAGGTTCTGTGTGGTTGTTTTTGTGGTTGTTTAATAGATAAAGATGTCAAAGAGCCAGTTGTCTAAGCTTTTGCAAAACAAACGTGAACTTTTTTAATTTTTTGGTTACTATGCCATTATTACTGACATTAATATAATTGTAATTAATTCATTTGAAATTATAAAGTAACAGAACTAGGTCAATGCTTGTCTTTTGTTAAATTCATTTAGGTGCCCACAAATGCCATTGGTGTATTGTTTTTGTAGTTTTTACAATTTAATATCACAGTAGCTTGAGATTACTTTTGATATGTGGAATCCACTAAACTAATTGAAATAAATCTTTAGGTCTGGGAAGAGCTCATTTCTTTTTCGTTTATTTTCAATTTTCTAAATGCTGCTAAAGGCAGTACTTTTCACCATGTTAATTCATCTAGTATATCTTGACAGCAGTTTCTTTGACAGAACCTTGCACTTCCTCTGTGAGATATTTCCTGATGCCTTTATAGAGTTTTGTATATATGAGTTATAGGCAGTAAATTTTGTGTCTTTAGATAAAATGGGAGAACGAGTTGCCCTTTTGTCAAAATATTGCGAAGTTGCTGCTCGCCTCCGCCCATTTAATCTACTTTTTATACCTTTAGTTTAATGTCACAGATTAAAGAGAGACATGATGAATCTTCATATGCTACCTCATTTTCAGATCCAATAGAAACTATGCATTTTAACACAATTAACACTGCAAAAGCGTTGCTAGTTAAATAATAGATAAAAATCTTAATTAACGGCGAGGGAGCCCAACTATTGATGACATCACAAACTAACAAAATTTTCAACAGCAAAAATATTTCACGAGCTTGTTGCATGTGTTTACGAAAGCCAAAATTGAAGTACAGCGCTACTGAAAGATATTCAGTGCGTTGTACTAGAACTAGGCAAGTTTTAAGATAAAAATTAAATTTACCGCTGTGCTCACTCACGAGCCGTCGAACATGTGTAGTTCGTCACAAACGAACACATCTGAACTGAGAGATACAGCACCTGTTTTTTTGTGCAATGAGTTTCCAAAATGCAGGCACTAGTGCCCGTCTAACGAATATCGAAATTCATGTAACGGCAAAGAACTAGTGGCGTGAACACGAAATTGTGTTGGTGTGGTAATAATTGTTTTACATAAGTCATTTTTGAAAATATTGTACGTTTCCTTCTAGTATTTTAAAGAGTAGGTGGTTTTGACCTACAGTTTAAGATTGGGTTCGCTTTTGCTTTACGTAATATTAGGACTAATAACAGTTTTCCAAAGGTATTAATAAGTTGTCTTGTACTTTGAATGTACTAGATTGCTTTTTATAAATGACATTTTACTTAACTTACAGGTGTCGAAATCTTTTGTCAAACTCCAAGGTTTTGTGCATATTTAGTTGCTAATTAATTATATTTTCTTTTAAGATTAGATGAAGTTGTTGAATTAATGCAGAAAAGTCAAGAGATGTACACAGAACTTGATCAGTTGGCGCAAGTCTTCCGATTGACTTTAGCTTTGGCGTTGGTTCACTTGGCACGTGGAGATCTGATCAGTGCAGAGCGTGCGTATGGGGACAGTTTGAAGTAAGATCTTATGCATCACTTTTTAATGTATGACAATAAACCTAATGCAGAATCAGGTAGGGGAGACCCGGGTAAAGTGGATGACTTAAGGGTTTTCGCTCATAAAGTTCAAGACGTTTGATCTGTAACAATCAATTACATGCCCTATTCTTCCGTAGGAAACTCTGCTATATTCATGTGGTAAAAACTTATAATTACTATTACTCGTTTAACAGATAATTCCGAAATACGAAACCAAAATTTCTAGGGCAAAGTGGATCTTTTACGGGCATAGTGGATCATACCAGAGCGGTTGAGCTCAACATAACTAACAATATCTTTTAAATGGATTTTGTCTATTTTGCAAAAGTAAATTGATATGAAGCAGCAATGAACCATCCATCATATGTAAAAACGGCAGCGAATAAATCTGCACTAGGTGGAATTTATCTATAAAATCTATAGAAGTGAAAAATCGTAAGAAAGTGGGTGAAAAACTTACTTTTGTGTACCGCGCTTAGACAAACTTTGCAAAAGTCAAGTTCATTTATGCAGAGTACACAGTTGATGATGATGTAACATCACACAGTGCCTAGACCGCGACACCTTACGGAAAAAAGAGCAAACACATTTGATCCGCTTTGCCCAGTGATCCACTTTACCCGGGTCTCCCCTACTAACTAACACTAGTTGTATTTTCGTCTTTCATAAACTGTATTAAAAAATTTCTGTATTTCAGCGTGCCGGGTTTTGATGGGTCTGATGAGTGCAAACTAACGAAAGTTTTACTAAAAGCTTACGATGATGGTGATCAGGAAGTAGCTGACAAAGTTCTACACGGTTTGTATGTACGACACATGGAAAACGTGGTACGTTATTAAACAGTATTGAGCTGCTTCACTACTGTTACATATCACTACATACAGTGCAACACAAATGTTGAAAAATTTTCTATTAAACACAACGGCCCTTACATATGGAATTCAATTGCTCCAGCTATTAAAAATGCCAACTCGCTGTCCATATTTAAAAAAAATTATAAATTAAACTTACTTGAAACATATAACTGATCACTCAATCATGATTTGTTGTTTTTCATTTTCAAAAACTTCCCCTCTAGTATAATAATATTTTTATTACTTCCCACCCGTATCTATATTTGTATATATTGTAATATTGTATCTGTATATATTGTAATTTTTTTCGTAACTAATTCTAGTGGCCTACCATAAGCTAGCTTCTTAGGTCTCTAGCGCTGAATTCATGAATTGTATCTTAATTTTGTATTAACAAAAACTGATTATCGATGCATAAATTTGTATATATATTACTTCTAGTAATGTACTACAAAATTGAGTACTGACTGTCTTTTTTAGCAATGGCTTGTTTATTTACTAACCTTTTTGTGTCGCATCGTCGACTTCGCTGCATTGATTCCTTTTTATATGTACTGCTGCATTATACACCATTGTAAAACTATTAAATTTTGTATGGATTTAACTTCGTTCAGCCGTTTGCTGTGTAAAAATAATTTTTTTTGCAGCAGTGAGCAGGGGCGTATCAAGACTTTAAGCTGCTCTAGGCTGACAGTTTCGTCCCACTCATCTCTATTGTGAATTTATGGTTGTTTATGTAATGTGCAGGTCAAACAATTACTTGTGGTGTATTAGAAACTCTATTAACCTAGTTTCTACGTGGTCACTATTAATTCCATGTATTAGTATAGCGTTTGTATTTAAGCAGGCTGTGCAACTGCTTTTTGTCTAATACCTTGCACCTGTACATTATGTAGCACTTATATAGAAGCTGCATTCTGTAACTGCCTGTGGTGTGTTATAAAATGCGCCGTTTACATGAATATGGAAGCATACACATTTTCTGAGGAGAATAAGAATTTTTTCTAAAATGGACGCCCCTCATACTTTGGCGCCCTCGGCTTTAGCTTAGTTAGCCTATTGGTTAATACGTTCCTGGCAGGATACAGTTTATGCTGCAAAGTGTGCACCAAATCAAATTTCTGTGATTTAATCTTAAGACATTTCTAATAAATTAAGCACCTACTAACTTATAATCACTTACTGTATCCATTACACTATAATTTATGCTCTTTCACTGACGTTTGCAATCAGGTCTAATCTTTACTCGAGTCTTATTACCGTTTGACATTATTTTTCCGCTTTGTCAACAGTACGCCCAACTGGCTAGGACAATAAGGGTGCCCGGAGAAAAGAGGAAGAAAGAAACTTCTGCCGATCAGCCAGCTGGAGAGAATGAAGAAGAAGAAGAGGCGGATGAATATGAAGGTGGCATATGTTAGATGTTGGACGTATATAATGAAGTGTATATATGGGTTTAAAAATAACATGCGTAAAACTCAAACGGAATCGCTGCCCGGTACGGAGCGTTCTGTAATCGTCATTCCGTAATTATATTCATGATAAACTTTAAAAATATTCTGGTTTTATTGATTTTTTTTATTATGTGTGGCAGCCAACGTGCAGTTGTAAATTTTTCTTTCAATTTTTGTCTAAATGAGTGAAATTTTCATCGGGTGTGCTGTGTTGTGTTACTGTAAATATGTAGTCAATTTTCCATAATTTAACTTGAATGTAATGACCGTCATTTTTCCACAGTTTTTGCTATAATCCTTCCTAATACAGAGTTATGGTCCATTTCAGCTGTTATTAAATCAAAACCATTAGTAAAATTGCCATGTGGTCTATGTATTCATGCATCATGACTAGTGTCATTTCACCTCAAATCACCCAATATTTTTTCTGATAAACACCATTACGTCACACATATTTGGTCATCCATATATCCAACATTTCGCTAAAATAAGTTCACAGATTACACAAAATAGATGCTAAAGCTTGTAAAATTTAAAGATGACTGACTCCTAAACACCAAATATTGAATGGATGCATATATGAAATATATGGTACACATACACACTTTATGAAATATACACGTCACCATGAATTAGGCTTGTACTGGTAAATTCAAATGCCTGTAGAGATTGTTCAAAGCAAAAAACACCTTAGCTTTCTACAGAGTACATGGTTCAGATACTAGGGAATTCAAAAATGTCGAGCTCGGTTCAAGGTCATTTTCAAGGTCAAAGTAAAAGTCAAACGTTCTTGTAAATTCATACACCACCTATCTGAAGTTTTATTACAGATTCTGAAAGCTTATTGAATTCCCTTCAAAATGATACCACTCCGATCAAAATTGAATTTAAACTTTTTGAGTTATGATCGTTTAAAAATTGCAAGTCACGCCGATTTTGGCAATTTTTTAGCCCTTTTGGTCAATTTTAAAAGGCAGTAACTTTTGAGCCGTTGGCCCAATTTCGCTAAAAATTTGGATTTTTGCATTTCTCCATAAGACAAACCAGCGCACCAAATTGCATTAAAATCTGTGACATATAAGGGTGTTTTGCATTGGGTGATTTCACCTGGAATGAGCCAATAGTTAATTCCTTGTTAGTTAGTTAGAAATGGATATATCAAAAACGTATTACTAATTTTAGAACATCGTTAACTTACTCATTGACCCTTATCGTTAATAGAGATTAATCGTTAAGTGTCCATGCCTTGCTGTATCACAATTTTTGATTGTGGAACAGCTGCTTCTTTACCTGTAAAAACTAGGGGTGACCATCGAACAATTCATTTGTATAGTATAGTAAAATGTATAGTATATTGTAAAAGTGTAGAATCAAATAATTCAGCACTTCAACTACAAAGGTTCTTTATCATTAAAAGTCACAATCAGTGCAGTTTAACTGTGATTTCTGTGCTCAAGTTTGAAACAAATTATTGGTGTTTTTAGTGCAAAATGAAATCAAGAATTTTGTTGGTGTTTTTAGTGCAGAATAAGCGCAGAGCAATATGTACGAATTTCTATTTTTTTATTGATGATTCGAAAATTTGTTTGAAAATCTTCGAAATTAAATTCGATTCGGACTCGAAACCCCGAAATTCGGTTTGATTTGAATTCAAAAGTTACGCGCTCATCTCTAGTGAAGCTATTTCATGTGAAAGCACCTTATTGTGTATTTCATGTATTTGTAGTGAATGTCTGTCAGAGTGAAAATTAGTCAAAGTATAACTTCCTTCATTTATAACTATAGCAGGTTGGTGCCTTTGTATATACGATTTAAAATGTTCCCATGTTTAGACATAAATTATTGTTCTTAGTCTCAAGCAATAAATAGTTTATTGTAAAGTATATCTGCGGTTCTTTGTGTTGTGTTTTGTTTCTTTCGGAAGGCTCGTACAGAAAACCAGAAAACAGTTCATCAAATTAAACTAGTTTATTAAGCGAGAATTCTACAACACAAAAGTATGAAGGAACACGAAATGATTACAGTAAACGTGAAAATCTGGAAAACGCTTGAGTGTATCTGAAAATACAAGTATACAAGAGAATGTGTAATTGGCGTCCGTGTGAATCTGCGTGAGTCTCAGCGGCCTGCTTCGCCTTATATAGCGTCCCCGAGAAGCTTCTATAAGTTTTGTTCCAGAACATTCTACAAGGTAAGACGATTATTCTAACGGAACATTCTACAAAGTAACACGATTATTCTAATGGAACATTCTACAAGGTAAGACGATTATTCTAACGGAACATTCTACAATGTTCTAATTAATTCTAATAGATGCCAGCGATCTCCACAACACTTTGTCTTTAGAATTTTTTCGGAACTTCATTACAAAAACTACCTCTGACTAAGAAGATGGTAGAGGTTGTGAGCATAGGATATTAATACAAGTGCAAACACTATATTATTAGTAAATTTAGTTTTTTGTTTTGATCTCGTACCTTCATCTGCCTTCCTGAATTTTGATTTACATGGAAAATAAAAACATAAATTGATGAGACGTTCTGCTTAATCTCTACATTGCCGGGCCATAATTAACTTTTTTCGCTTCACTCTCTTTCATTTTTTGTCTATCACTTTCTCTTCCTTTTCCTCTTTCACTCATACTCTCTTTTTCTTTGTTCTTTGTCTCTTCTTCTCCACCTGCAAACTGTCACTGTTTCGACCTGTGTACCAAACTTTTTCCTGTCCACTTTTTCTCGTTTTTCTCAACCATTCTGTCTTCCTTCCTCCTCTTCTTGACTCCCGCCTCTCTTATCTTCAGTTCCTTTTCTCTTTGCTATTTAGTGAACAAACACTTTTTCAGTCACGTTTGTTTTTTAATTGCATCTTTTTCTTTCTCACCCCACGTTTCTCTCACTCTATCTTCCCCTGCTCTCTCAAATTACCTCTTTCTTTCTCAGTCGTTCTCTACTTACAACCTGCCAATGTGTCAACCTGTCTTCTAAACTGTAAGATAAGATAAGGTAATATTTATTTTCATCGGTATGATATAAAACAGTACATATTTGTAAAACATGAGCTTAAAGCTCGTAAACTGATACCAAACATAATGTATATGAGTGATAACATGGTAATAATATGTACTTCTTAAAATCTTTTGGATGCCACCAGAGGCACTGGTACAAGAAAAATTTAGAACTACATGAAGACAGTAAAAAATTGAGACAGTAAAAATTTTAGGCAGCAACATTCTCTAAAATTTACACAAAAAGCTATCTAGGTCAATAAAAATTTTCCTGCCAACATTTCAGCATTTAACTATGACTTAACAAAATAGGGAAGTTCGCTGAATTTACAAATGGCACATTTACATGATGCACCAGTCCATGAGTTAATTAGACGTTTAAATTCCGCAACATTTTCGGCCATTCGGAGACAGTTTGGTAATTAAACTGTTTTCTGTTTACTCTCTTTCTTGCTTTTGTCTGCTGCTCTCTCTTTCATCTCTCACTCATACTTTCTTCTGAGTTCCACCTTTATTTGCAAACTGTCGATCAAATATTCTCTCTCGTTTTTTGTTTTTTTTACTTTTTTGTTCTTTTTTCTCTCTCACCCTCCCTGTTTTTTACTCTCTTCTCTTTTCTTCATTCTCTCGCTCTCTTTCTCAGATCTTCTCTTTTGGCAAACACTCTGTACAAACCGAACCACGCAGTTCTTAATCCGCTTCACGAACTAATTTTTTATATGGGAAATTGTAAAATTTTGCCTCCAGGATACACGTGGGCGAACTTTTTCGTATAAGTCCTAAGTAGTAGAGAACTTCGTCACAAGATGGCGCCACTAGTAGCCGCGCATTTCACAATGTTCGGCGTAGTGCGTGAAGCCAACACAATTACTGACTGCTATCACTTTAGCTTTGCTATTTCGTCTATGGTAGGTATTCTATTCTGGATAACATTACTAAAGGGTTGAACTGACAAAATGACCCCCCCCCCCTCCCCGACGGTCCATTGATCAATCTTGCTCGTTTCCACATACTGTTTAAGCAGCCAACTTCTTCGTTAGTCTTTTAGCAAAACATGGATCAGGATAGTTGTTGTTATTAGGCTTGTAATCCTAAGATAAACCTAACGTAAAAACCGGCCTAAGCAAGTAAAAAACTGCAATAATAGTGTCGCTGGACAAATGGGTCAAGCACCAAATGACCAATGAGCCGAAGAACCAACAAATTTGGACAACATTGATGTATTCTCAATAGTTAAAAAGTTAGAATTTGGGAAGATTTTTTTTCATAAATAATCCACTGTATAATATATTTCGTTAAACTTTTATTTAAAAAATCCAACGTTTTTATTGCACACTAGGCAGTAACGAAGTAACGTGCAGTAGATACGTCGGATTTTTCTAATGAAAATTTAGTGAAATTTATCCTTACATTGTGTACGAAACGGATATTGTTCTTTTATTATCATTTATTACGTACTAGTAGCATTAGTATATTAAATTATTATTTATACTATTTAAATTAAAAAGAATCTAAACTTTATTTAGGAAGACTGTTTGTCGTTGCTTTCTTTACCTACCAACAGGTGGCGCAGAAAAAACCTGCCAAAGTTTTCATCACTACATTATACAAAGAAAAATGAAATCGTGTGAAATTTACTGCAATGATGTTACAGACGCTTGTGTACAAACACTAGAAATTTCAGCTCATTCCCTTAGATATTCCCAAAGTTTTACAGAACTACTGAACAGCAAGGAAAAAATAAATGCCTGGAAAAAGATTTGAGTCAGTGTTAAAATTTACAGCAAGTGCTCTGTGTGTGTCCACCTTTTCACTCTGCTAACTAGACGAAGGCATTCCTCCCAACAACTGACACAGTTTATTACTAATTGGGGGGGGGGGGGGGTATTTGGTCTCAGTCTTCAAATTTTTGCCTTTACCTCTACGGAAGGTTTAGTATACCACGGTTTTGACTAGTGGTAACGCGCCCGCTTTCCGTCTGGGAGGTCATGAGTTCGATACAGCGGCCGGGTCATACCAATGGTACCTGCTGTTGCCCTGCCTGGCGCGTGGTATTTAGGGTAAAAGTGGAATAATAATACTGTTATTCAGTTGTAGATTACATATTTACAGTTGACCCAAAAACTCTTTGGAGCTAATGTTAATTGTTGATCCAAACCCCGACTTTAAATAAAGATTATTATTAAATTATTGATTATTATATTATACTGGACTGAATTCGACTCAGGGGGTCGAACTCTAAGATGGCATGGCGGTCTTGATATTGCGCACAATGAAGATCCATTTTACTATCGTTGTGTAACTGATTACTTAACTACAATTGTTAATTTTAATTACAAATGTTATCTCATTAACTAAATCAATGTGTGTAAACTAATACCATATACCTGTTATAGCATGTCATTTAACTCTCATAAAATAAAATGCACAAAAATTACGCTGTACGAAGTTTATTATCAGCACTAATAAAAATAGGGAACCAAAATACAGACACACAAAGAAATAACTAACTAACTCAGTAACAACACTACACCCGAGGAGCACCTGTGTCAGAAATCAAGGCTGTAGTGACCTCTACATGTTTGTTTTTATACTGGCATTCCAGGTCAGCTGGCTTCTCACACCACGTGTAGGCCCAAACAAGACGTCTGGACCTACAAGAAATGGGTGAGTCGCTGCTGACGTGGAAGCAGGGCGTGACACCTGACCCGACACAGGTGCCTCCGTAACAATATTATGTCAAACGGCGTTGTACTGCACGACAAATGTGCATTTCCTTTAGAAATTTAAGGTACCTTAGTTCATAGGGTTTAATTAGATTTTTTCTTGACAACAAATTTTTATCGGTACGTTATTTTCTGTAGTAAAGACAACGATCTAAGCTGTCTAATTTGCTGCCGTGTATGGAGTGCTTTAAGCATGTCAAAATGGTCATTTTTCAATTGATGATTATCTCACATTGTTCCGGCATTAAACTTTTTAACGTGCAAAAGTTTCTCGTTCATAATTTAAAAACTACGAAAGCTAATAAACTGCAGTATCACGTTGCGAAATGACAACTTTATAGGACACTCGCTGCTAATGTAATTGCAGTCTAAACGTTGGTACGTTTTTTCTGTTCCACCCGATTTATCTTTCTTCTCTGTTAACTTCAAGCTGTTAATGGTATTTATCTGTTTGACTATTACGACAGGTGCACAGACTGAGGTGTCTTTCAACTCAGCTAAAATCCATCCGCGGGACGATTGCACTATTTTACGGCCCGGTAACCCCGACTCGTAAATTTCAGTTCCTTATGAATATTAATTCCTTATTGTTATTATTGTTATTAGTCGTCTATATAAAGTTTCATATTTATTGAAAATTTGCTAAATAACATAGTTTACTGCAGGAAGTTCAGGAAGTATTGATATTATAGCTTTTGTATCCAAAAACACAAGCTAAATAAATACACATAATATGTTGTGTAATACGTTCAAATTTGCGCCAAACTTACTAGACTGTATCTAATTTTTTTATTCTAATACGAGGAAGCCACAACACTATCCATTCAACAATAATCAATAATGCGCGCATTTTCCGCGTAGTGTTGCTAAGAACGCAATTTGCAATTATTAGTTACTAATAATTTTCCTCAAATGTACAAAAGATCCTAAAATATGCAATTATCAGTTTAGTTTTCTGCACAGACAATTATGAGTTTAGTGTTCTGCACAGACAATTATCAGTTTAGTGTTCTGCACAGAATACTACCCACAAAACATTTCCTATTCAAAATCAATAAAGTTGATTCTGACACCTGTAATTTTTGCAATTCGGAAACAGAAACTATATTACATATTCTCCCGGATTTTAATAAAGTAAAACTCATATGGGAACATTTCAAACAAAATGGTGGGTCAAAGTAAAAGTAATGAAGTAGAAATTGATAAGTCTGTTGTAATTTTTGGAAAGTTTTCGCGTAAAAAATTCCTATGTTTAAATAAGCCCATTTTAATAGTAAAATATTATATTTGGTGTACTCGAAGCAAATTGCAAACACTGAATATTAATCATGCAATGAGCTGGATTAAATATTATGTATAAGGTGGAGAAATATGCAGGTGCCAACCTTGGGATGCTAGAAAAAGTTGAAGATATTTGGTTACCTGTGAAACACACATTCTAATGATTTACTGACTAAATGATAATTGTCAGTGTGTTGTTAATGCGATTACTGATCAAACTAATTACATTCACTGACAGTCAAAAAAAACTAATAATTTTCCTCTAACAAAATAGATTGTACATATGATTTCACCAAAAGTATGATTATGCTACCACTTCAGCATGCATGTACACCTATGACACTGATGATCTACATTTTAAACCCGCCTATGGAAATTTTATAGTGCTAACACATTTTTATAGCTAGCAGTCATGACACGGTTGTTGCTCAGAAACTCTTTATGTAGCGTTCTTCATTTAATAAATTGAACTTTATGATATACAGATATATATAGTACAGTAGTATATGTATCTATCTATCTATCTATCTATCTATCTATCTATCTATCTATCTATCTATCTATCTATCTATCTATCTATCTAATCTATATCTATATAGAATATATAGATATGTATATATATAGAAAAAGAATTCTTTCACTACTGTACGAATAACTAACAATGATTTTAAATAGGTTTAAATTCTAATTTGGGCAGAATAGGTGATCTACTTCTCTTAAATCTGTAGTCATTCGTAGCTTTCCAAACAGTGTGCGAAATATCCGATATAAAAAAATTTGGCTTGTGTTAAATACATAATTAGTGCATAATGTCGTGTTCTGTTGGCTCTGCCTATATAAACTGATTGTACGTTTGTAAAAATTTACCACTGATGATGACAACATTAGCTCTGTCAAAACGTTTGACATGTTTTTTTAACTATATAAATTAAAAGTTTAAATAAAGTTGTAGTTTTTTAACTATAAATGTTTTTAAGTGCCTGTAATAAAAAATTCATTCAAGTACTTTTTACACCTCGAAAATCGAAACACGCGAAGAACTACAGAAAGTTTTAAAATCATAACACTGACCGCCATGTGGAGCTACTAAGCGAAGAGAACTATTTCCTATATTATGTTCGTAGGTATACTGTATATACTGTACTGTACTATATACTGTATATACTTGTATACTGTAGATACTGTACTTATTTTATCAAAAACCATTTTGCCTTTTTGTCTTTTGCCATTTATGTTTTCTTTTTCCATAAACTCGATGTTAGTACGTAGTGCAATCAAAGGCTGAAATTTGAAGAAAAATTTGAAAAGGGGAGAAGCACTGAACGTCCGAGGTTCCTAACTCTTTCTTTAGTAACCAAAACCGAAAAAGTTTGAATAAAAAGAACACGTATTTATATGTAGACTACTGTACTTACTTGTGTTTAATAATTGCCAAAAAACGAACGATTAATTCTAATGCTAACATATGTATTTTACATATTTACATACACAAAGCAATAGTGAAAACAAACAAACAATACTAAACAGTGCAATTATCTATGTAAACTAAACAACATAATAATCTATAATTAAGCCGTGTAAACGGGGGTAATGTGAACGTGCTCTAAGACACAGTATCTACACATTACCAATGAGTTAGTTTGCCAGAAGGCTTTTATAGCGTTTGATATTCATAATATCTTTAAAATAGGTTAGGTACAAGTTTGAGATCACGTGTGCAAGGTCAAAGCGACCCATGAATGGCGGCTTCAGCAAGTGTTTGAAATCACGACTATTTTACACTTGCAACAGTCCGCGAGAGACTATGGCTTTTTTAACACTGAACGCTGCGCATAGTAAGTACATTTCCATGTAGATAAAACACGGTTTAGACGTGACAAAATAACTGTTAAAAGTGCACGTGCTTGTAACACAAATATAGGAAAAAAGAAATTTTTAAAAAGTCTATCCTAAAGAACTTTCCACACAAAAATATATTACTTAGCACTACGGTTACCTGTTTGAGAGACTTATGTAACTGAAAAAGAAAAGTTTTAATAATTTAAAACCTGGTAAAACGTCTCTGCATCACCATCCCAGGGTGCACCAGTGTCTCACAAAAACACACTATTGTTCTTATTGAGAATATAAAATAATCTAAACTTTTGCTCAGTTAGTGAAGAGTATACATATTTACACGTATATACATAATAATCTTTATTTGCCATTGAAATACATTGATAATCACTGATAAAAGCTTTACAGAGATGATGAATCAGTGTTAGTTAATAAAAACTTACACTGCTAAAGGCAAATGCGTCAGTGCAATCTGAACTACTGTGCAGTAATGGAAAGTAACGACGAATAAAATCAAACGTATTTACAACTATGCACAAAAAATGAAAAAATTATGATTTAATTAATATGGCCGTGGATATATAAATTCTGAATTAGTGTGTATGTTGTCGTACTGGTGTGATGGTATTTCATATCTGGTTAATATTAGTGATTTTAATTTTGTTTTAAATGCTGATAGGGACTTGATTTGTTTAACCTGTAATGGTAGAGAATTCCAAAGTAGAATTGCTTGTTTGATTACAAAGTTCGTTACAAATTCTGCGATTATTTTTTCAAACTTTACACAATGTTATATAATATAGAATTTTTTAAGCTTTATTTATGAAGAGAGTAAAGCTACTTATTAAAGGCTCTTAAAGGTTCTGACAAAAACAGACAAGACAAAATTCGTCATTTTTACCATTAGGTCTGAAGTGGAATGATCTTGCTGTACATCTACCGACAAAATTTGATGTAATTTGTTTAGACTAATTGCCCAACCAGCCCATGACCGCACAACACGATGTTGGATCAGCACCGTATTGTGAAGGTTTATTATTTTTCAGTTTACAACAAGATTGAAATTGGTTTAGACCGTATTTTCCCAACAAGCCACACTGAAAAGAGGGCTTTACATTTAGTCGAGCTCCATTTCGAAATCTTTTCAAAACTAGTCCGCGACAATACCGGTGGATTTTACATTTTCTTTCAACTCTTGTTTGCGGTTTACTATTTGTCCAAATATACTCTGTAGAGCATTATATAGGAAAGCAGAGCACAACAATAAAATGCTTTAACCCTTTAGCGCGCTCAGTCTAGCAATGCCAAGTCATTTTACGTCCCTTTTCCTGCTTTTTTTACTAACCAGTTTTTCAGATAAAATGCATTAAAACTGCGGACGGCGTCTGCGAACCATTCTTGTTTGCGTTCTATGTACTATATGAGTGTTCTCCAGCTCTGTATTTGTCATGTGCTTTATTACCCGCAAACCCCGCAGGGATCCCATCTTAACTCATTCACTTCGGGACGCTGCCAAATTCTGTCCGTTGTGGAATGACCCATTTTAACTTCAGATGCTTTTAAAAAAGTATAAGAGCGCGCTGGCATTGTGTATTCGTGAAGGTGCATTTTCTGGTTTTAAACAGCGTGAAATGCGTGTCGGCAGAAGAATAGAGTACAAAATAATACTCGATTACTTCTTAACGGGTTCCTCATACTTGAAGTACAACTTTTTCTACATAAATTATGCTAATTAATATAATTGTGGATAAAATAATTACGACGAGAATATGCAAAAACTGTAAAAACGTATACAAGATTATTTTGTAGACCTATTACGACGTTTTTTATTCAGCAAAGAAGTTAAATTTTTGAATTTTGAATTTAAACTTTTACTTCAGGTTTTCTTCCATACAAAACAGTAGTTAAAAACGTACAGAATAAACGATAAAATGTTATACAAAAATAGTGAAACACACTATTATATACAACTCATTCCATCACGCCTTTCCGGACGTTTAATTCACATTTGCATTATATACAATAAAGCATCAGTAATTGAAAATCAACGCTAAAAGCGTGCATATGTATATATATATATAACTAAATCTCAACAAAAAAAGTTATACTAAAAGTTAGTTATGCTAGCTTAGTTACACACCTACGTTCATGGTTTCATATCCTCAGCAACAAAGTAGTACATCTTTTACATAGGCTGTTTTTAACTCAATAAATACATTTTCGATTCGCGAATTGTAGTGTCATAATGACGCACGTTAAGCTGCACAAACATAAACAAATTTTGCGTTTATTCAATTAATCAGTATCTCATTGGGTTGGTTTTAATTACTAACTAACAAACAGCTTGGTCATACCACATAAAAACATTTTCTGCAGCGAACCTGTGTTTAAATTAATGAAACAATAAAAAATACGATTAATTTTGTACATTAATTAATTACTTTAATTGCTAATTTTATCTTCACTGCTTATTATAAAGTTGTTGGCTACTATTAGGTTGTTTAGTTTATACTACCGGTTAGTAGAAGTAATTTTTAGATGTATTCGTAACTAATTCTAGTGGCCTACCATAAGCTAGTTCTTAGGTCTCTAGCGCAGAATTCATGAATTGTATCACAATTTTGTATTAACAAAACCTGATTATCGTGCACATGTAATGTAATGTATATGTATATGTTTATTGTGAAATAAATCTATTAAAATCTAAAAAAAATCTAAAAAAAATCTATAAGTTCAGACAACAAGGACCTAATAAATCCTTGACAAACGCATGTCACTTTAGATAGTTTGGTCACTCTCATTGTTTGGCTCTGTAAAAAATACGAAAACATTCTTAGCTGTAAAGAAAGTCGAATAAAACAAACTGGTAGGAACTGAGAAACCAATCTTTAATCTGAAATTATTAAATTTGAATCGAAATCGAATCGCATTTTATAATAATTTTTGGATACGAATCTAAACCGAGTCACATTTTAGAATAATTTTCGAATCCGAATCTCGGTGTAAAATAATTTTTAATTCGGATCAAATCCGAATCTCAATTTAAAATAGTTTTTGAAACACAATCGAATTTGAATCGCGTTCTGCTAAAGTAATACAAGAAACTTTAACATTTTTGTTGAAACTAACAGTAAAAATCGTAATGTGATACTACGCGTAATGCGAGTGATTTTTAGAATAATTTTCGAATCAGAAAATCAAAATGGAATTCGAGAAGAAAAGGCGCTTTAGAAATCACGACTCGCCACTTTTATTGTTCTGATATATCTGGATATCTGACGTTGCAATCGATATAATTACATTATAAACTTTATAATAGCGGATAATTCACTGTGGAATTGCCTGAATGCGCGTAGTAGATTTCTATCTTTGGTTCAGTGTATTTGTAACATCAGAAATGATTTAACTTGTTAAACCCTGACAACAATAATACGTTATACTAGCAGTCGTGCATGACTGTCCATAGGCGTGATATTCGGAGGAAAATCAGTGGTTTTGGGGAGGTGAGAGGATTTAATTTGGAATTAGGCAGCGAACGAAATTCGTCAGTCAAAACTTAAAGCAAAGAAAAGATAGTTTTACGCTAACACGTGCACGATACAAATCCGTATAAGAAATTAAAACTTTGGGCAAACAAATAGAACTAATTAGTATTTAGCTGATTAGCAATGACGTCAAAAGTAGGTAACATTTTAAACGCGCAGGCGTACGGGAGGAAGTTTCAGAAGGGGGCAGAACAAATTTACCCTGAAATTTTTCTAAATTGTCCTAGTTTGAGTGATTTTCATATATAGACATATATTTTCGTCTATAGACTGACAAAAGTATCTAAACACAAATTATTTTCACTTATAGGTCTATAATGCCTATGCTTATTTGTATTTATACGTATTTTTATTCAATGTGTCAGGAAATGACAGTCTCGCTATGAACAAAAGTAATCAAAACTACATGTAAATGTTTCATTATAAACTGTTTCTTTAAAGTTCTTTAAAGTTTTTATAAACACGCGAACTTTCTATAACTTTGTCACTGCATGATAGGCATGTACTTAAGAAAAGTATACAAAAGACTTCCGAGGCTTGCAATTGAAATTTACAGCAGACACTAATACTAATTTTAAAATTTTTAAAAGTTTAAAACAATTTCCAAAATTGCTCCGAATATTTTACGACATGTTATTTCGATAAACTCGCGTGCTTGACTAAAGAACCAGCGGTCCCATTTTTCACGTCTTTGGTATGCTTCAGTCGGGAGTTGAACCCACGACCTCCCGCGTGGTAAGCAAGCACGCTACCATTGAGCTACGCCACACGGCGGTTTAACTGCAGCCAGTAAAAACGTAACGCAGTGCGTAAGCAATTTTTAAATATTGAAATATCAAATTTTAAAAATTTGAAACAGAATTATTTGTCGTAAAAATAATCAGCTTTTGCCCTGAAAATGTTAAAGTCAAGATTTGAATATATTAAGACATATTACAGATGTAGACTGACTGATAATGCTGCACAAATGCAGACGACATTAATTTAACATTAAACAAAGCTGACTGACACACAACATTAATATAGACTACATTAACATTGTTGATTATACAATTTTTATAGGCCTATTTTGTTTAACGAAAATTTCAATACAAGCTTCAGGATTACATTTGATGATAGATTGACAAATGCCAAAACTGACGCACGAGTCAGTCGATAATTGAAATTGAACAAAGCAGGCTTATATAGAAGTTATTAGGGGTGATACATAATTAGCACAGGGTTTAATTTCAATTTCATTTGTAAAAAGAGGGGCAATTTAATCGTGTTTAGTTAGACAGACATTTCGTTTCACAGATAGTGAATTTTACGGAATACAAGTGACATATTACATATTTTACTGACGCAATGGCAGTATATGAAAACGCGTAGGTTTTTAACATTTACCAGAAAACAATGAAATTGTTTGCAAAAGTGAAAATTGAAGTGCCGCGTGCTGCTATTCAACATTAAAATTTAAATTGCAAGCCTCGGAAGTCTTTTGTATACTTTTCTTAAGTACATGCCTATCATGCAGTGACAAAGTTATAGAAAGTTCGCGTGTTTATAAAAACTTTAAAGAACTTTAAAGAAACAGTTTATAATGAAACATTTAGTTTTGATTACTTTTGTTCATAGCGAGACTGTCATTTCCTGACACATTGAATAAAAATACGTATAAATACAAATAAGCATAAGCATTATAGACCTATAAGTGTAAAATACTTTGTTTTTAGATACTTTTGTCAGTCTATACACCAGTGGTTCCCAAACTTTCTCGGACCGTTACCCAAATCGGGAAACCCGGTCGTGTCCATTACCCCCCACCTAGTACTACTTCTCCAACTCAAAAAGTAAACACACGTATATGCCACAAGCAAGCAAAATTATTTATGTTTGCTCGTGACATAAATAAATTTCCAGGTGTTGTTGTGTCTCTTCAAGAAGAAAACTACATAAAATGCATTCCGAGCGAAGTTTTAGAGGGGTGCCCGTTACCCCCCCCCCAAAAAAAACAATATTACCCCCGGGGGTAATTTACCCCTACTTTGGGAACCACTGCTATAGACCCTACATAATTATGTGGCCCGTTGTTTGTACTGATATGAAAATGACTTAAACTAGGACAATTTAGAAAAATTTCAGGGCAAATTCATTCTGCCCCCTTCTGAAACTTCCTCCCGTACGCCTGCGCGTTTAAAATGTTACCTACTTTTGACGTCATTTCTAATCAGCTAAATATTAATTAGTTCTATTTGTTTGCCCAAAGTTTTAATTTCTTATACGCATTTGTATCGTGCACGTGTTAGCGTAAAACTATCCTTTCTTTGCTTTAAGTTTTGACTGACGAATTTCGTTCGCTGCCTAATTCCAAATTAAATCCTCTCACCTCCCCCAAACCACTGATTTTCCTCCGAATATCACGCCTATGGACAGTCATGCACGACTGCTAGTATAACGTATTATTGTTGTCAGGGTTTAACAAGTTAAATCATTTCTGATGTTACAAATACACTGAACCGCAGATAAGAATCTACTACGCGCATTCAGGCAATTCCACAGTGAATTATCCGCTATTATAAAGTTTATAATGTAATTATATCGATTGCAACGTCAGATATCCAGATATATCAGAACAATAAAAGTGGCGAGTCGTGATTTCTAAAGCGCCTTTTCTTCTCGAATTCCATTTTGATTTTCTGATTCGAAAATTATTCTAAAAATCACTCGCATTACGCGTAGTATCACATTACGATTTTTACTGTTAGTTTCAACAAAAATGTTAAAGTTTCTTGTATTACTTTAGCAGAACGCGATTCAAATTCGATTGTGTTTCAAAAACTATTTTAAATTGAGATTCGGATTTGATCCGAATTAAAAATTATTTTACACCGAGATTCGGATTCGAAAATTATTCTAAAATGTGACTCGGTTTAGATTCGTATCCAAAAATTATTATAAAATGCGATTCGATTTCGATTCAAATTTAATAATTTCAGATTAAAGATTGGTTTCTCAGTTCCTACCAGTTTGTTTTATTCGACTTTCTTTACAGCTAAGAACGTTTTCGTATTTTTTACAGAGCCAAACAATGAGAGTGACCAAACTATCTAAAGTGACATGCGTTTGTCATGGATTTATTAGGTCCTTGTTGTCTGAACTTATAGATTTTTTATAGATTTTTTTAGATTTTAATAGATTTATTTCACAATAAACATATACATATACATTACATTACATGTGCACGATAATCAGGTTTTGTTAATACAAAATTGTGATACAATTCATGAATTCTGCGCTAGAGACCTAAGAACTAGCTTATGGTAGGCCACTAGAATTAGTTACGAATACATCTAAAAATTACTTCTACTAACCGGTAGTATAAACTAAACAACCTAATAGTAGCCAACAACTTTATAATAAGCAGTGAAGATAAAATTAGCAATTAAAGTAATTAATTAATGTACAAAATTAATCGTATTTTTTATTGTTTCATTAATTTAAACACAGGTTCGCTGCAGAAAATGTTTTTATGTGGTATGACCAAGCTGTTTGTTAGTTAGTAATTAAAACCAACCCAATGAGATACTGATTAATTGAATAAACGCAAAATTTGTTTATGTTTGTGCAGCTTAACGTGCGTCATTATGACACTACAATTCGCGAATCGAAAATGTATTTATTGAGTTAAAAACAGCCTATGTAAAAGATGTACTACTTTGTTGCTGAGGATATGAAACCATGAACGTAGGTGTGTAACTAAGCTAGCATAACTAACTTTTAGTATAACTTTTTTTGTTGAGATTTAGTTATATATATATATATATATATGCACGCTTTTAGCGTTGATTTTGAATTACTGATGCTTTATTGTATATAATGCAAATGTGAATTAAACGTCCGGAAAGGCGTGATGGAATGAGTTGTATATAATAGTGTGTTTCACTATTTTTGTATAACATTTTATCGTTTATTCTGTACGTTTTTAACTACTGTTTTGTATGGAAGAAAACCTGAAGTAAAAGTTTAAATTCAAAATTCAAAAATTTAACTTCTTTGCTGAATAAAAAACGTCGTAATAGGTCTACAAAATAATCTTGTATACGTTTTTACAGTTTTTGCATATTCTCGTCGTAATTATTTTATCCACAATTATATTAATTAGCATAATTTATGTAGAAAAAGTTGTACTTCAAGTATGAGGAACCCGTTAAGAAGTAATCGAGTATTATTTTGTACTCTATTCTTCTGCCGACACGCATTTCACGCTGTTTAAAACCAGAAAATGCACCTTCACGAATACACAATGCCAGCGCGCTCTTATACTTTTTTAAAAGCATCTGAAGTTAAAATGGGTCATTCCACAACGGACAGAATTTGGCAGCGTCCCGAAGTGAATGAGTTAAGATGGGATCCCTGCGGGGTTTGCGGGTAATAAAGCACATGACAAATACAGAGCTGGAGAACACTCATATAGTACATAGAACGCAAACAAGAATGGTTCGCAGACGCCGTCCGCAGTTTTAATGCATTTTATCTGAAAAACTGGTTAGTAAAAAAAGCAGGAAAAGGGACGTAAAATGACTTGGCATTGCTAGACTGAGCGCGCTAAAGGGTTAAAGCATTTTATTGTTGTGCTCTGCTTTCCTATATAATGCTCTACAGAGTATATTTGGACAAATAGTAAACCGCAAACAAGAGTTGAAAGAAAATGTAAAATCCACCGGTATTGTCGCGGACTAGTTTTGAAAAGATTTCGAAATGGAGCTCGACTAAATGTAAAGCCCTCTTTTCAGTGTGGCTTGTTGGGAAAATACGCTGTAAACCAATTTCAATCTTGTTGTAAACTGAAAAATAATAAACCTT
>JAQGDQ010001664.1:0-30606 GCA_030141605.1 Tubiluchus corallicola
ATAGGCAGCAAGCTTTAGGAATTGGTAATAATCAGAGGATTTTTCAATATTAAAGATTTTTACGGATCTGCAACTGGCAACAAGCTTTAGGAATTGGTAATAATCAAAGGATTTTTCAATATTAAAGATTTTTACGGATCTGCAACAGGCAGCAAGCTTTAGGAATTGGTAATAATCAAAGGATTTTTCAATATTAAAGATTTTTACGGATCTGCAACAGGCAGCAAGCTTTAGGAATTGGTAATAATCAAAGGATTTTTCAATATTAAAGATTTTTACGGATCTGGAATAGGCAGCAAGTTTTAGGAATTGGTAATAATCAAAGGATTTTTCAATATTAAAGATTTTTACGGAGCTGCAACAGGCAGCAAGCTTTAGGAATTGGTAATAATCATATTGTTTTTCAATATTAAAGATTTTTACGGAGCTGCAACAGGCAACAAACAGACTAGACTTGGGGCCAAACTGTATCAGAGTGTTGTGTCTGGATAGTTGAAATTTTCTGCATTAGCCGATTTCACGTAAGAGATACCGCGCATTGTTGAAGTGGAAACACTGCAGTTATTGATTGCTTTTTTCAGTCTTTTTTGTCAAATATCGATTTTTAATTTGTCTAAGGTACGCAAATGGATCGCATATATAATTTTGCGTAAGAAACCTACAAAAATTATTGACTACGATGTAATCCCTGCTCAGTAAGAGCAGTTTTCCTTGAACCTATACAAAATGCAGCAAACTTTTATGGTCCTGAAATCTGGAGCTTGAGGGCAGCACTGTGCACTTTGTGCGCCTGTCTGGAGCTTGAGGGCAGCACTGTGCACTTGGTGCGGCTGTCTGGAGCTTGAGGGCAGCACTGTGCACTTTGTACGCATGTCTGGAGCTTGAGGGCAGCACTGTGCACTTGGTGCGCCTGTCTGGAGCTTGAGGGCAGCACTGTGCACTTTGTACGCCTGTCTGGAGCTTCAGGGCAGCACTGTGCACTTGGTGCGCCTGTCTGGAGCTTGAGGGCAGCACTGTGCACTTTGTACGCCTGTCTGGAGCTTCAGGGCAGCACTGTGCACTTGGTGCGCCTGTCTGGAGCTTGAGGGCAGCACTGTGCATTTTGTATGCCTGCTGCTGCTGTGATTCATCTTTCAGTAATGCAGGCAGCATTTTGTAAACAGTTGGGACTTAGTGGTGGCTTCGTTTGTGAGCAGGAATGCAGATACTGTGAATTTTTCCTGGCTGATGAAGCCACACATGTGTGCACGTGACCAAAGACAAAATTTTGCTGTTAAGTGCTAAAAACTTGCGTCCGGTTTTCTAAAATTTGGGGAAATAATTATATGTGTAAAGTGGTTGTTAAACACACAATTAAAGACTGTGTGCACTTTGTTTGTGGCTACGATGTGATAGTTCCTGCAATGCTAACCAAGTGCTGTCCGTGTTGGTCTGTGATGTAGTGAATCTTGAGGTAGTAAAAGATGGCGATCAGCAATTGAACGGGGATTCTGCCATTTCGTGCATAACGTCATGGCTTCTTTTTGCTCATGCTGAAACCCCTGCTCAAAGAGTGACTAGCAGGCGGGCTAAGGTTCCCCCACTCTTATGTAAAGTTTATAGCCATGTTTGTAGATAAATAACCCCAGTTAAACGACAGTTTAGTTGGAATTGGTTTAATTCCAATACCTGATCGAACAAAAGCATTACTTATGCATCTATTGCGGCAGTAGTGACCAGCCAGCCAAATTTAAAAGTTCACTGTTACCTGCTAAAATTCAGTAACGGAAAACTCTAAATTAACACAAATTTGTAAGTCACTCTTTTGAGTTTTTTGTGACTCACGAATTAGTTCGATTTCGCTAAATGGAAATCTCCGTTAATATGTACTTTCGAATGTTTTTGAAATAGAACGATTTAGCACAATTTCAGTTTAAGGTAGTTCTCTTTGTGTTCTGTCTCTGCCATAATAGCAGGCTTTTTCATACCGACAAAACTAGCGGCTGAACGATAATTTGACAAAAATCTTTAATATTGAAAAATCCTTTGATTATTACCAATTCCTAAAGCTTGCTGCCAGTTGCAGATCCGTAAAAATCTTTAATATTGAAAAATCCTTTGATTATTACCAATTCCTAAAACTTGTTGCCTATTGCAGATCCGTAAAAATCTTTAATATTGAAAAATCCTTTGATTATTACCAATTCCTAAAACCTGTTGCCTGTTGCAGATCCGTAAAAATCTTTAATATTGAAAAATCCTTTGATTATTACCAATTCCTAAAGCTTGCTGCCAGTTGCAGATCCGTAAAAATCTTTAATATTGAAAAATCCTTTGATTATTACCAATTCCTAAAACTTGCTGCCTGTTGCAGATCCGTAAAAATCTTTAATATTGAAAAATCCTTTGATTATTACCAATTCCTAAAGCTTGCTGCCAGTTGCAGATCCGTAAAAATCTTTAATATTGAAAAATCCTTTGACTATTACCAATTCCTAAAGCTTGCTGCCTATTGCAGATCCGTAAAAATCTTTAATATTGAAAAATCCTTTGATTATTACCAATTCCTAAAGCTTGCTGCCTATTGCAGATCCGTAAAAATCTTTAATATTGAAAAATCCTTTGATTATTATGAATGTATAAGGTGATGTGCACCTTAATAAAGAAAAAAGTAGTTTGTATGAGTCATCATCCACATTGGCAATATATTTAGTATAGGCAGATGGCAGGAGATGTGATAAGGTTATTATAACGCAGGGTGGGAAGGTAATTTTGTCATGATATCGTTACGTGAATTCACGCTTTTTTCAACTTCACGCTTTTTTCAACTTCAAGCTTTTCTCACACCTATGTGCCAGCAACAGATAATGCTACTGCTGATGCCAGTAGAGTCCACTGATGGTTTCCCGTTAATTAACACGAGTGACGTTGTTGCCTGTTCTTGGGAGGAGGAAGAATAAGATCTACAAAAAGCTACGTTGGTGTGACATCGTTAGCAATATGAGGGGTTGGTAGGTGGCGAGGCATACGATAACGCCATATTAGCGGAAGGCAGGTCTTCGAAATCAGCCGAAAACTTGATATCGTTATGCGTGGATGGCCCCTAACAATGCATTACTAATTTTGCAAAAACTCTGCATCATGCAGTACGGATGGTAAGTTCAAAGTTGCCCAAATGGTAAGTGACAATCACCAATAAGCTTTTTCACGGTTCCGGCGATTGATGATGATCGTGAAAATGTCAAAGGTTAAGTGACCAGACAACGTATTTGTATACACTTGACAACGACCCGTAGCACATGCTGTTGTAATAGTAATAGTTTTAACAGCTAGCTAGAGTCTTACCTAGTTCATTTTCTCCTGTTTCCAAGCAAGATCCTGCTAGTAAATCACTCTACGCACAGACTAGTCACTAGTGCATAATTAAGTAAAATCCACATAAAACAATTGAAGTCACTGAACTGATGCGGCAGATGGCTTTGCTTTACCCACATGCCACTCTGTAGTTAAGGCGTGTTGCTGTGGTACACTTAACCTTTGGCCTACAGCAACTGCGCGCGTGCGCACAACGAAACTGTGAAAAGGACTATTCTTTACTATCCAGAACACATACTATACAATAGTCTTATTACAAATTCGAGCACAAGCTTTCACGAACTGATGCAGCAATGGTTTTGCTTTACCCACATGTCACGTGACATAATGCAGTTAAGATGCATTACTGTGGCACACTTAACCTTTTCGCCTGCAGCAACTGTGCGTACGCCAGCGAAACTGCGAAAAGGATTATTATCAACATTTTCACGCGGTGAGCGGGTGTCATTTCCGCAACAAGAGTGCAATTGCTTAATCGAAGCGTTCTGACAGTAGCACGGCAGATTCAGTAAAAACATGCTAGAGCAGAGGTGTGCAAATCATTTGACTAGCTGGGCCACATTAAACTTTCCCGCAATTCCTGTGGGCCACAGGCAGTTTGATCAAGGAGCCAAGTACAGAAGGGCCTAATAACGAATTTTTTGCATCCGACCTGCGTACATCATTACTACTACACTCAATAAACTATTTTAGAAGTTATTAAAATTTATATTACAAATCATATATTTCTACTTTCGGGACAGATAGTGGTAATTTCATTACAATGCATATTAGTAATGTGTATCACACAGTCTGTGTAGTACAGTGACATTAAGCTACAACCGTCTTGTAAGGGTTAATGGCATCCGATCTAGTAGAAAAAACTACCCGCACTATCTTTGGGATCGTGGCACGGACTTCAGCTGGATACACTCAATTAATCGCCCGGGCCGCACTTTCATTAGGTTGACAAATCTCTTCGTGGGCCGCACAAATTCTCTCGGCGGGCCGCAGTTTGCACACCCCTGTGCTAGAGTACCCACTAACGGATTGAACAAGTGCTGATGAGATTGCAGACTGAGCTCAAAGTGCTGGAGATTACGTTCAATTACGTTACTTCCGTTACTATCATTGATTAGGTTAAGCTTCCCATGTTAATGGAAGCAAAAAGCAAGAGAAAGCTAAGTTTGAAACTGGTAAAGAATTTTAGTCGATTTACGCTAGAAAAATGCATTAGAATTAAGTATTAATAATGACAATTTAGTTTCCGGTACTTTAACTTCAAAAGGAACGGCCGTTGCACGTATATAGGGCCTCCGGTTTTCCGCTCCAAAATCGACCAAATTGCGTTTCAAAGAATCGTCAATTCCGTTTTAATTCCGCTTCACAAAATTCAAAGCTACACGGCGCTGTTTATCATCAAATTATGTGATGCGCAGCGGCCGTGGCTACGCCATTGTTATATTTAATGGAGATCAAATGATCAATAACAGTTTAGGCCTAGAAGGACTACAGAATTAAACCTTTAAATGACAGTTTGGTTATTTCAGGGATGAGTATGACAACTTGTAAAAAACTCTGAAATAGGCCAGGGGTTTGGGGACCGCATAAGCCCCGCATGGTTGTTAAAGGGAGCGAAGCAACAAATTGCAATTTTGTGACCGTAGAGAGCCTCTAAGCGGACCTAGAATATCAATTATCTTGCTTCATGCATAATTTAAAATACCCAACTATCAAGGATACATGATACCTAATTGTCTCAAAAACGCCTAAGTACTGGCCGCTCCTATGTAAAAGTATATAAAAACTGTCTGCAATTGACTCAAATAAATCTGCACAATTGATTCTATATTTTTATACATAGAGATATACACGTGGTTACACTGATGTACGTGATGTAAACAAAGTGACGGCCTGCCAACTAGCGGTCAGTTTGGGAAATAACGTGCCGGGTCCGTAAAAATTTTCTCAGCGAATTTACGCGATTTACAAAAATGGCACTACTGGTCTTCCAAAATCTCGGAATTCCGCGTATCCGTGGAAAATTCTCATCCCTGTTATTTTGGTGTTATTCAATCATTGGCACCCGTTGACTAATTTTACTGATGAAAGCAGGTACGGCTCAACTCGTCCGCCATCGGTGACCAAGATCAAAATGGCCGTACATCAAATTGCGAACACATAATATTATAGTGCTGTAAAGATACACCTAGATCATAATACATGTCATGATACTAACCCCACGATATGATACGCATCACGATACACCCGAGTTAGCGTTTGAGGGTTTTATAAAAAAGTTAGATGAAGCCATTGATAATAAATGCTAAACATATTACCAGATGAAGCCATTGATAATAAGTGCAAACATATCACCAGATGAAGCCATTGATAATAAGTGCTAAACATATTACCAGATGAAGCCATTGATAATAAGTGCTAAACATATTGTATCACTCAACAGTTTTAGGATTGTTAAATGCTAAAATAACTCGATAAACTGTTGGATTTTTAATTATTACATGTGTAATGTGTTGGTTATTGTTTGCATTGTAAGCCTCCAGAAAAACAAAATGTATCGATACTTTAGGTTTAAAAGTTGCTTGTACATTTTCTGGTTCATTTTTGTCACTTTGCAAGTTTACATGTAAACAACATAGTTAACCTGTCTCTCTCTCTCCCTCCCTCCCTCCCTCCCTCCCTCTCTCTCTCTCTCTCTCTCTCTCTCTCTCTCTCTCTCTCTCTCTCTCTCTCTCTCTCTCTCTCTCTCTCTCTCTCTCTCTCTCCCTGTCTCTCTCTCCCCCTACAGAATAAACACCTTGTATTTTCAACCTCTATGACAGCTAGTAGTGTCTGTGTTACGTCAACTACTGCTCACTGCACTGATTGTTACGTATCTACAGTAAACTCTACAGCTGCAGCTTGAATCACTTCACATCATTTTTATCAACATACGGTCATTCGTGTGCTAATTTGCTAAATATCATTGACTCTCATATTATCACTATACGGGAACACTTTGGCAACACGCATATCATAATATAAGATATCACTACGTGTTGATGGATCATTACACGCCTATGACATTACAATTAGAACTTTGAGATTACGGATAAACAAGGTTATGATACGTAAGAAAATATTCTGATATTTCTAAACGGTTTAAGATAGATTTCAACACTTACCAAAAAATTCCCCCTCCTTTTCGCTGTCCGACGATCCCCCCATTTCACACTCCAGTTGCTCGGTAAGCGCCGCGATTTTCCTTTCCGCCTCGGTGGGTCCTTTCGGCTTCGGAGGCGTGATGCTGTACGGAAGAGGCAACTTAGCTTTTTGTCCATACTGTGGCGAGTGAAACTTTTGCACAGCGGGTACCGGCGTCCTCGCGGTGCCGTTTGTGAACCGGTTTGAGGCGTTGTACACCGAGCTGAACGTGTTCGGTGGTTGACTGAAAGCCGTGCTCGTGCTGTGTTTATAAGACGAGACGGGCTGCGGCGGCGGCAAGCGCGGCGACGGCAAGGGCGAGTGATTGATCGAATCAGTCGAATAAAACGTGTCGCGCTGGGGACTGTCACTTCGCGAATTTTGTATGCATCGTTCGTAAGCGGCCGCGGCGGCCGCAACGTTCGACTTCACTTGTGGCTTGGCTTGCATGATCGGCCTGCCCAAATTGTCGATGGGCCGTCCGAGACAGGAGACACTGTTTCGAGGACTAGCGTGTTGAGAGTCCTGCGAATCGACGCTAGATTCTCGTGAGCTCGTGCGTCCAAACGGTCCGGGATCGCTGATGTCAGAATGTACGATCACGCTCGACTGCGGGCTGGAGCTGCCGGACTGCATTATGGACGATCGAGGACTCGACGAATCGTATATCTGATTGACCACGGTTAGCGGTCGAGATGGACTGTGAACCGGACTAGCGACACTTTCTCTGGGACTACCGTGCGGACTCGATCGTGAGATACCGGGATCGAGCCGATACTGGTATCCCGGATGAGGCGGCGGTGCGTTTCCTTTCAACGCACTCGCTCTGGGACTAACGCTGACGACATTGTACCTTTTACTTAAACTAGCCGCTCCGTTTGCAACAGACGGCTGAAATTTGGATGAACCAGACAATGCGTTCCCGTACGAATCTGACTTACTACTCGGAGACGCATGACCATCTACTACTATTCGCGCAAAACGCATGGGGCTGTTACTTCTCGGACTAGCCATTCCGAAGCTTCCCGGCGAGCCGGAACGATAGTCCTGTTCCATATAGTTGTAGACGTCGCGCTTTTTCTGAAAGTCGTGCGAAGAATGAGGAGAGTTTCTTAAAACGCCCTTGGCTTCGGCTTCCAGTATGCTTAAATCCTCCATGAACTTTGTGGCTTCGCGGCCCAGTTCTTCACCGTAGTCCGTCATCGCGAGGATCAACCGAATCTTCAATCTGAAATCAAAATTTAGCAAAAATGCTACTGAATGCTTCATCAATTTGCAAAACACTTTTTTCTTTTACTTGGGAAATCTGCCAGTGAAAGTAGATATATATAAATATATATATATGTTTATTGACTGATAACGAGATAGTCGAACATGATACTTTAGTTCAGTCCATAGATCACTACAAAAAAAGGACTTTTGATCATATAACATGATCACTACTGTCAAAAAATAACTGAAGAATTATTCACAAATTCTCACTACACACTTGTTATCGCCTAACATGATGATTACTGTCCAAAAATCGCTAAACAGTTATTTACAAATTCACAATATGACTTTGGGTTTCCATTGAAAAATTCATGCAAATCGTCGAAGCTCAGTTCAGTGTTATCTTCACGAAGGTGATTCGTAAGTGGCATAGATATGTGAAGAACTTGTACATAAGAATGGCCGAACTTGCAGAAAGCTCAGCATTTGCGGAGCAATTAGACGGAATTGAACAGTAAGACTGAATGAAATGAACAGCATTGAAAGTTTAACGCTATTCGAGTATCCGAGGTCATTTACCATTTCGTGTATTTAGTACATTCTAAGGAAAAGTTTCTTTGCATAAGAAACCGGACGATTTTTTAGACTCAATCTCATTTTAATTTTACTGTCCAAAATATACATTTTGTCGCCTATAAAAGTTAATAATTGTTCCTTATATTTGAATAATTAGCTTAGATAGTTAATTAACGGCAACCGAACACAGCTATAGCTTACGTCAGAAACTACCCACAGTTTGTGCCTTGGCAGGCATCTTCCCTTGCGCATCAAGCACGTTTGCGTAAGTGTTACTGCTTAAACGCATGGTGTCACGAAAATGGGCTCTACATCATATGACGGCATGAAACTAACACTGCAGTTCATGATCATGCTTATCACGGTACCGCCTTCTATTTGTCGGCCACGCGCACGTGACAAAAAGGCGCCGCTGCCAATCTTAGTAAATTCGCTTTTTCGCGCGTAGCTTTGAAAGTTTAACGAAATTTGAGTTTCCGAGGTTATTATTATTTAATCTAAGCTGTGATTTAAAAAAAAGCTATTGTAGTTTTTAATATTTTAGAGCATTCTTTATTCTGAACTCGTGTTTACACAATCGTGCGCTTTTCCTTTAATTATTTTAGATTATACAGTGTTATTTACTGCATGGGATACGTAATCAAAAGAACACAAAATTTCTGATTATAATGTAACACATGTAATGGACAAAAATAATACTGTATAATTATCTAGTAGCATTTGATTTCCGTCATCTGATGCCAGCCCAAACCACAAGAAAATTTAATCATAAAAAGTAAAAAACGTCTACATTACTTGGCCCAACAATACAAAACAGGGATGAATGGAAAGTCGAAGATCAACGAGACAGCAATTAAAACTAAGTGATTTGCATTCTAAAATGAGTTTCATTGGTGTTTTTTTTTATAAGAGTATTAATAGAAAAATAAGGATAGCATCGGCGTCTGATCCAAAATGCATGAGCTTCGTGGATTTAATGATTTGTGGCGTAGGAGTGTAACACACGGCTAAAATGCGTGACTCTATCTAATGCAGGAGACTTGGCGGGTCTCCTATTAACAATCAATAAACAGTGAAATTTTCGATATCTCTGGCAGAAAGTGAGAAATTTAGGCGCTATTACACTTTCGCACCTCCTAGTTTTTTCTAGGTTATTACTCGTTTCTAGGCTCGTAGGTCATTATTCTATTATTCTCACGTCATCAGTGAATGTTTCCGCTAATCTCGTGGTAATTTACTCATATATTTAGTGAATAATTACGTTGTATTCACAGTTCTACACTATACAGTTCGTATCGCCATCTTGTTTGTATGTGTAGTCACGTGACGAATTTCGTACTAGTTTATGCATTATCAGGGCCTAGCTTAAAAGGCACGTGACACACTTTTATCTTAACCGCATTTACGAAATAAAGAAAAAACCTTTACTTTTATAACCTAATAATACTACATTATTAGAGACAAAAGAAGATTATAAGAAGAAACAAAAATTCGGGAAATCTTTTGAAAAAAAGATAACGACTGACACAGGACTATAATGGCATTCTAGGTTTATACACTCATTATCACCACCATTATTGCAGTGTTATTTTTATCATCATCATCATCACTACCACTATTCTGATGCCATTGAAACAGCGAAGATACCGCGATAAATATTTTACATTAATATTTTTGAAGTAGCGAGGGAACACTGTAATACTATACAAACTCCCGTGGCTGCCACCATAATAATCATAAATTATGCAAAGAAACTAAAAACACAGGTTAAGGGCCACATACGTCACTGCGCGAGAGCGATTGCGCATTATTGGTGTAAACACGGTTATTCACGTGGAGCTTCTTGCGTGTTGGTGACGGTAAGTAATGTATGATTTTAATCTGGAATTATAAGGCCTATAAACCAATAATATTATGGGAATATGGTGTATATTACGCCTGTTGGTCTGCTTTCTGGCCTGCAGGCGTGAAAACAAACAATAGGCCAGAAAAAAGTAGGCGGTGCGAAAGTGTAATGGCGCCAAAATTTATGCACGGTTTTAAAGCTTATGAGTAATGGTACCATGAATGATCAAGACAAGTCACTAGTCAAATAATTATTTTAGATTATATCGGTATTCAAACTTTTTTCCATTTTTGCTTTCACTTGCCAAAGCTGTACGAGACCGAGTAAACATACAAAATGACTTTTCTCGACGTTGACGACTGCAGGTGGGAAAACTGCACATCATCAATTCAATTAAGTTTATTTATTTGTTCAAGTATGTGAAGAACGCATACATTGGCAAAATAAGCTATGATTTAACTACTGCACGAATAAATTAAAACACGGATACATACACCGTAGCAATGGCGCTATTACACTTTCGCACCGCCTAGCTTTTTCTAGGTTATTACTCGTTTCTAGGCTCGTAAGTCATCATTCTATTATTCTTACGTCATCAGTGAATGTTTCCGCTAATCTAATTGTAATTTAATAATATATTTAGGTATAATTACCAATAATTACGCTGTATTCACAGTTCTACGCCTATACAGGGCGTATCGCCATCTTGTTTGTGTGTATAGTCACGTGACAAATTTCGTACTAGTTTATGCATTATCAGGGCCTAGCTTAAAAGGCACGTGACACACTTTCATCTTCACCGCATTTAGGAAATAAAGAAAAAACCTTTACTTTTTTTATAATCTAATAGTAATAATACTACAGTAATAAATAAAATTAATGATAAATAACTGTTCCGTTCCAGGCCCACCCGCGATACGATACAAACTCCCGTAGCTGCAACCCTAATAATCATAAATTATGCGAAGAAACTAAAAATACAGGTTAAGGGCCACAAACGTCACTGCGCGAGAGCGATTGCGCATCAGTGATGTAAACACGGTTATTCACGTGCAGCTTTTAATAGCGGCTGTAGGTAAGTAATGCATGATTTTAATCTGGACTTATAAAGCGCAAGAAGCAATAATATTATGGGAATATGGTGTATATTACGCCTGTTGGTCTGCTTTCTGGCCTGCAGGCGTGAAAACAACCAATAGGCCAGGAAAAGCTAGGCGGTGCGAAAGTGTAATAGCGCCGTAGCAAGCTAGCCTACGCCTAAACCATGCCTAATCAGCGTATTACGTATTAAAAATACTTATTATTACCTAATGAATTGACTACTTTTGTTCCGGAATCACAATGTTCTTAAAGCAACTGAGCATTATTTCCGAACATGTAGTTAACTTTACTGGCAAATTAAACTTAAAATGAAACAAATCTTTTCACATAATCTACACACGTAGCTTGGGCCGTGTCCATAAAATGCACATAAATCGCGTAAAGTTGAAAAACAACATTTTTGCTGTAATGAAAAACCTACCACTAGATGGCAACACGTTTTTCCCATTTTACCGACGACCTGCTCGTTCCAACTAAGGCGTTCTCCGAAATGGTGCTGGCAAGTGACAACTGACAAGCCAACTGCATAGCTTTTTGTTGGCGCTTACTGCTGTGTTCTTTTATTTTAGAAATCTGCCTGCCCAATGTCTGCAATTGAAGTAATTAGTTTGTCAAGTAGAGGTCGTCTGCTCAGGATTATAACGATGACTGCTTATTCTTTATGTTTTACAGGTTCCATTCATCACTTTTGTGTCACCAAATATTGTAATGCGTTCTGCAGGTGCCAAAGCAAAATAGTGATATTGCTGAGATGAATGTAGGCAAGGAAAAATGTTTCGCACAGGAAAAATAGCACAAATGAAAAATTAGGTAAAATGGCACAGGTAAAAACAGCGCATAAAACATGTACAGGAAAAAATGGCAGAGCTAAAAACAGCACATAAAACAAGTACAGGAAAAAATGTCACGTTAAAAATGATGCAGGAATAAATGGCACAAGACAAATGACGCAGGTAAAAATGACACAGGAAAAATAGCACAGGCAAAAATGGCACACTTAATAAAATGTGAGTGTTGGATTAGGGTTACTGTGGGTATAATTATTTTAGTTCTTTTTACCTCTGCCAAGGAAGTTATGCTTCAACAGTTTGTTTATGTGGTTGTTTTTCGTCTGTTATAGCAGTAAGCCTTTTATGCAAACAGTTTTGAGATTTCCGCGGTATTTTGGGAAGAAGTTGGGTATAAATTGCCAAAATGGGCATTTTCTCGCCGATTCTTTTTCTGTGAAAACATGTACGAAAAACATTCGTGAAGTGCTCTGTTTGTAGAAGTACTGTTTAGTGTACTTCCTTTTCAGCATCTCCACCAGGACAAACAACTACAAGTAAGTTCCATTTTAAGAAATTTTCGCTTGGAATACTGTGTAATGCTGCCTATAATTTTTTCATTAATGCGGAATTGCGTATAAGCTGACCTGGCATTAAATAAGCATAATTATATTGTCTGCCTATTGCCATTGCTAAAATTAATGGTTAAAGGAAAGTAGATAAACAATATGTAAAATATTTTAAAATTGTTGATCATAATTCTATTTAATCAATAAAATATTTTGAGTGTTTTGCTTGCCTATATAATGTCACGTTTTTGTATGTTTGGTTGTTTTACGTTTTCTTGATCAAAACAATTAGTCGAATATATAATTTTAGGATTGTTCTGTTTTGTGAGTGATCTGCTTCTTAAAGAGCACTTTCTAGTTTTATTATAGAAATTAATTGTATCAAAATACACACATGCCATTTTTTCTACTTTCCGTTTAGTGCCGTTTTTCCTGTGTCATTTCTGTCGGCAAAAAGCTAGTCTGAACGCTCGTTAACTGCCTGGCCTATAATAGTATAGAGAGATCAGAGCACAGCTCTTAGAGAGATTAGAGTACTTTTCCTGTATTTACTACGCGGTAAGCATATTAAGAGCCTCTAAGAGAGCGATGACGTTATAGCGCCATCTGTTGAGTGACTAACCTATTTTTACATCCTGTTGCTATTGCTGTAGGTCAATGACCCAGTTCTTGCGTCCGTTCAACACTTCAGGTGGGTGAGTTTATTATTATCAGCAGCTATTGCGGAGTGGAGAACGTTTAGAGTGAAAATTTGTAGTTCCGGATTTGAAAAATTGTCATTGGCAGACATTTTTAGTGGACGTTTACGATTGTTTTAGCAAAGTTAAAAGCACTAGCGTTCTGGAAGGACAATATTTTTGTGTACATCATCATCGTACTACGGTAAGAGTGATTTTACATCGGAAGTTGGCTAATTTCACAGTCAAGTTCAGGGTTATAATATTAGAACTAAACTTTTAGTCACTATTATATTAATAATGCCATGGTACAGTTTGATCGCAGTACGTGATATAAAATACATTTCTGTGCTGGACATTTTAACAACACACCTACCAGTTTTTGCTAAATATTATAACGCAGCTACCATATTAATGAGCTACATAGTTTTCCAGACGTAGCCGACTAGGTGTAAAAATAAATCAACTATATTTGTGGCATTTTTTATGTTTTCTAGTGTGTGTGTAATTACTTTGGGCCTACTTGTTTGCTTTCTAGACAAATACAAAATGTAAAAACTGTAATGGGATCATTTTTACAACAGCAGTTTAACACTTAGTTTATTAAATGCATACTACGATAACACAGTAACACCAAATTCTGATTTATTTTTTGTTTGCAGTTTTTGCAAAATTAATTGTGCATTTTAAAAATTGCTAGCTCATGATTATCGATAATAATTGAAGGTGATTTTTATTGCAGGTTTCAGTGCGTGTGAATGAGTTAAAAAGTGTGGCTTGAAAAGGATGATGTCTCATCTTCTTGACGAAAAAACTTAAATAGGGAACCCGAAACTGAATTTGCCGTATCCATAATTTTAATTATCGTAATAATAATAATTAGTGCATAGCCGTATTTCAATAAGCTGTTGAAGTTATCATGATCGAAGCCGTGGTCGCCGTTGCCATTTCAGTACTGGCAGCCGTTTTTTTTGGCAGTTTTATAGCACTGGTGTTAGTTTGTCGTCATAAATACTGCCGAAAAGCTGATCACATTACTAGAAATCTCCAAGAAAATAGGTAAGGAAACAATATGTTGCTTTTTCCTTTAATAGTAACTTGTAGCATTCGAGTGATTATATTAAAGGAAAACTGGACGATTGTGTAAACACGAGTTCAGAATAAAGAATGCTCTAAAATATTGAAAACTACAATAGCTTTTTTAAACCAAAGCTTAGATTAAATAATAATTACCTCCGATGCTCAAATTTCGTTAAACTTTCAAAGCTACGCGCGACTCAGTGAATCTACTAAGATTAGCAACGGCGCCTTTTTGTCACGTGCGCGTGACCGTCAATTAGTAGGCGGTACTGTGATAACCACGATCACGAACTGCTGTGTTAGTTTCTGACGTCATATGACGTAGAGCCCATTTTTCGTGACATCTTGCACTTAAGCAGTACTGTAAGACTTATGCAAATGTGCTTGATGCGCAAGGGAAGACGCCTGCCATTGCACAAATTGTGGTTAGTTTCTGACGTAAGCAATAGCTGTGTTCGGTTGCCGTTAATTAACTTTCTAAGCTAATTATTCAAATATAAGAAACAGTTGTTAACTTTTATAGGCAAGAAAATGTATATTTTGGACAGTAAATTAAAATGAGATTGAGTCTAAACCATTATCCAGTCTTCCTTTAAGAAAACATTGACGAATTTTTGCGTTGCCGAATTTTGAATTTCGACGCACGGTAAATTGGTAAAACATGTCAAAAGAAGCGCAGGACATACTCATGCGTGATGTAAGCCATTTTCCACTGCCAGCAGTTGCGATCTGCTTCATCCTGCGTGTTTACCTTAACGTTAACGAAGCTTTTGAGCACAAGAAAACCTTCCGCTTACGTAAAGCTTGAAAAGTGTAAACAATCGTCCGGTCTTCCTTTAATTATGTTAATAATTTATGTGAACACATCTTAAATTGTTTAATTATTTTGAATCTAGAACATTTATTTTCTAGTTGACAGATTTGTTAATTGAGTCAATATTATGTTGGTATAGTGCAACATTTAGTTTTGAACCAAGTAATTTAAAGGACAGCAACACACTTTTCATAAATAAAAGCTTAAAATATTTCTTTAGAATTTTTATGCCCATTTAAACGTGACAAATGACAAAATGTTTCCAGATAGTTTCATTTACCATACCACTTCAGCTATTTTCCAATGCCTCGTTGAGACTGTGCATTTAGTGACTGTAGTTTTCAGCAGCGCTGAGCCTGGTGCGTAAATTGTTGGGTGACAACCGACAAAATTGCTTCTAAGTGATTTCGTTTGCCATACCATTTCAGCTATTTACCACTACCTCGTTGAGACTGTGCATTTAGTGACTGTAGTTTTCAGCAGCGCTGAGCCTGGTGCGTAAATGGTTGGGTGACAAGTGGCAAAATTGCTTCTAGGTGATTTCGTTTGCCATACCATTTCAGCTATTTACCACTACCTCGTTCAGACTGGATAATTCTGACTTGCATACCTATTTGAATGTGTGGTTGTAATAAGACACTACCGCCGTAACAACGTGTTCTCTACGACATAGGTCCCCGTCCCACTACACAAAGTAGGCTCTGCCCGGCCCGCTAACTGATTATTTTATTCTCTTGTGATAAATTTTCAGACCTGAAGTTCATCTGATTGACACGAGTCATTACTCAGATCACAGCGCCGTGGAACTCAACGAAGTGCAACTCACACACCCACACATCGAGGAGATACTCAACGACGAGAGATGGGTCGACGACGTCACGTACGTTTTTCAATTCAATAGATTTATTTCGCAATAAACATCTACATATGCATTACATGTGCATCGATAATCAGTTTTGTTAATACAAAATTATGATACAATTCATGAATTCTGCGCTAGAGACCTAAGAAGCTAGCTCATGCTACGGAGTTTTTGTTAATACAAAATTATGATACAATTCATGAATTCTGTGCCAGAGACCTGAGAAGCTAGCTCATGCTACGGAGTTTTTGTTAATACAAAATTATGATACAATTCATGAACTCTGCGCTAGAGACCTAAGAAGCTAGCTCATGCTACGGAGTTTTTGTTAATACAAAATTATGATACAATTCATGAATTCTGCGCTAGAGACCTAAGAAGCTAGCTCATGCTACGGAGTTTTTGTTAATACAAAATTATGATACAATTCGTGAATTCTTCGCTAGAGACCTAAGAAGCTAGCTCATGCTACGGAGTTTTTGTTAATACAAAATTATGATACAATTCGTGAACTCTGCGCTAGAGACCTAAGAAGCTAGCTCATGCTACGGAGTTTTTGTTAATACAAAATTATGATACAATTCCTGAACTCTGCGCTAGAGACCTAAGAAGCTAGCTCATGCTACGGAATTTTTGTTAATACAAAATTATGATACCATTCATGAATTCTGCGCTAGAGACCTAAGAAGCTAGCTCATGCTACGGAGTTTTTGTTAATACAAAATTATGATACAATTCATGAACTCTGCGCTAGAGACCTAAGAAGCTAGCTCATGCTACGGAGTTTTTGTTAATACAAAATTATGATACAATTCATGAATTCTGCGCCAGAGACCTAAGAAGCTAGCTCATGCCACCAAATTTTTGTTAATAAAAAATTGTGATACAATTCATGAATTCTACGCTAGAGACCTAAGAAGCTAGCTCATGCCACCGAGTTTTTGTTAATGCAAAATTATGATACAATTCATGAATTCTGCGCCAGAGACCTAAGAAGCTAGCTCATGCTACGGAGTTTTTGTTAATACAAAATTATGATACAATTCGTGAATTCTGCGCTAGAGACCTAAGAAGCTAGCTTATGCTACGGAGTTTTTGTTAATACAAAATTATGATACAATTCATGAATTCTGCGCCAGAGACCTAAGAAGCTAGCTCATGCCACCGAGTTTTTGTTAATACAAAATTATGATACAATTCATGAATTCTGCGCTAGAGACCTAAGAAGCTAGCTCATGCTACGGAGTTTTTGTTATTACAAAATTATGATACAATTCACGAACTCTGCGCTAGAGACCTAAGAAGCTAGCTCATGCTACGGAGTTTTTGTTAATACAAAATTATGATACAATTCGTGAATTCTGCGCTAGAGACCTAAGAAGCTAGCTCATGCTACGGAGTTTTTGTTAATACAAAATTATGATACAATTCATGAATTCGGCACTAGAGACCTAAGATGCTAGCTTATGCTAGGCCACTAGAATTAATTACGAGAAAAATTACAATATATTGCTAATGGTTAGTGTGAGTTAGTAGTATTAATTTTCATAATTACGATGTAAACTGATGGTCGGTACAGGGAAATGATAAATGCTTTAACACATTCGCTAAACATTTGTGGAGGAGGCAACACTTGATTAGAACATATGCAGGTGCGCATTGCATATATATATATACGGGTGGGAAGTAATAAAAATATTATTATACTAGAGGGGAAGTTTTTGAAAATGAAAAACAACAAATGATGATTAAGTGATCAGATACATGTTTCAAGTAAGTTTAATTTATAATTTTTTTCCGCGTTCCGTAACGGAATTGGATTAAAAGCGTTAAAAAGCCCAAATTTCATACCCGTTGTATCCCGTGGGATACGAGAATATTTTCTGCCTTTGAAATTAACAAAATTTTAAAACTGACAGATATTTGATCTGTTAATAGTTATTTTGATTTAAGCCAATAACAATAGACTAAAATGGTGACAAAATGGCAAACTAAAAAATCTACATAGCATAAAAAACTGTGCTAGGTAAAAATGGACATACTGAACAAAAGTACCAAGTCAAAAAATTTTTTCTTATTAAAAAAATAATTTGGGACTGAAAGGGTTAAACGATAGCAGTAATGTTATGAATCTATGGCATTTCTTTCAAATTTCGACTCCAGTGTTTTATAATAATAATAATTTCGTCTAGGAATAACGTCTTAATAATCCAACACTTATTTCCAAGGTGGTCCTGATTATTATTATCCGCATGCTAGTTCAATAAAGTTGAATAATTCCACATGTTTAGTTGAAGAACTAATTTTTTAAGTCTTTGGTTGTAGCTGTGTTGGGAGTTGAACCCGCGACCTCCGCCTGCGAGGCGAGCACGTTACCACTCAGCTATGCAGTGACAATTTTCGTCGTTCTTGCTGACGCTTTGATGAGTTTTACAATATTTTTACTAAACTCTTTGCAGTGGTTTGATACCTCACTGTCTGGAAATTCTGAAAGTCTGCCATCACTTGACGGAGAAGCTCGTTGCCATGACGATGGGTAATTCGTCCCCGATACACAATAACAAAAAGTTGGCGGAGATTGTGGACGCGTCGAGACGCATCATTCCACGCGTGGATGACGTAGTGCGCTCCATGTTTCCACCTTTAGATCCACGGTTACTGGATGCAAGGTACTATATTCATGATAGCAACATTAAAGATGTAGTCAACTATATTTGTTTCAAGTCTGTGTTTGGTGTGTTAAAAGAAAAACCGGATGATTGTGTAAACACGAGTTCAGACTAAAGAATGCTCTAAAATATTGAAAACTACAATAGCTTTTTTAAAATCAAAGTTTAGATTAAATAATAATTACATCTGATACTCAAATTTCGTTAAACTTTCGAAACTACGCGTGGCTCAGTGAATCTACTAAGATTGGCAGCGGCGCCTTTTTGCACGTGGCCGACAATTAGAAGGCGGTACCGCGATAACCATCATCATGAACTGCTGTGTTAGTTTCTGACGTCATATGACATAGAACCCATTTTCGTGACATCACGCGTTTAAACAGTAACTCTTATACAAACATGCTTGACGCGCAAGGGAAGATGCCTGCCATTGCACAAACTGTGGTTAGTTTCTGATGTAGGCAATAGCTGTGTTCGGTTGCCATTAATTAACTTTCTAAGCCAATTATTCAAATATAAGAAACAATTGCTAACTTTTCTAGGCAAGAAAACGTACATTTTGGACAGTAAATTAAAATGAGATAAATAATCGTCCGGTTTTCCTTTAAACGATACGTATTTGGTGATACGATAATGACCCTATACGATGGATCTTTTCCAACGATAAAATACAATCAATTATTTCGAACGATAAAAACGAAACCAAACAGACTCCTTGAACAATAACTAATGCAAAGAAATGTTTGGTTTTGTTTTTATCGTTCGAAATAATTGATTCTATTGCAACACACAATTTTTGCAGGTTGTTGTCCAATTAATGTGTAGATACATGTAATTTATGATAAAAGTTCTCTTCCTGTTTTGTCATAAAATAATATTAATATGAGACCAGCTGGAACGGAAGTGGTGCTGACAAGCCACTGGCGTAGCAGTGTCTAGTTTTTTTTTGCTGGATTACTGCTGCGTTTACCTGTCTGAAGGCAGATTTCTTTTAGTTTAGAATTCTGCCTGCCAAATGTCTACAATAGACGTGACGGGCGTATGATGATGATGATGATGATGATGATGATGAGGATGATGATGATGATGATGAGCTGCAACAGATATTCCGTATAGATCTATTATTACATAATACGTGTGCTTGCAAACCAAAACCTTCCATAAGTCAGCAAGTTGGCGTAAGTCCGCAAGTTGGCATAGTTAAAACTACGTTATGATGCTTCAAAGTAGACAGCATCGAAAATTTGGTCGAGTGCCAATTTTTTGTTTTTTATAAAAACAAATGGAAAATATATTGGATTTTTGTATTCTAGCATCAAATTATCAAAAAAAAAATGTTCAAAAAATGCTGAAAATCGTCCGTAAGTCGGCAATTAAGCTTTTCTAGTTATTCATATATCCTGAATCTCCATTTCATGAGGATCATTTTGATACCAAGTTCATCGCTCTATGTTATTTCTAAGCTGAGATAATCTACATTGAAGTTGAGGTGCAGGCTGCACATTGAAGAACATAATCTTGAGAAAATCACTGTTAAAGTCAGCCATTGTTTTTTGTTGCGTTTTTACAAAACACTTAGCAACTGTACAAATGTTGGTTGCTATGCACTTTACAAAAACACGTTGAACAATGAAGTTATGTTTAAATCCAGTAGACGGCTCTTCCTGACGAAGATCTGGTCTTGCCAACAGAAAAACCCGAAGTAAAATGACAGCTTCCAGGAGCTACAATCGGGGTTAAAAATACAAGTTTTTTTTTACAATTGCAGTAATAGTTTCTAGACAGAAATTATAAGGAGTTATGAAAATTAGATTTTTAGTATTTTTTGGCATTTTCCTGATAATTTGATGCTAGAATATAAAAGTCCAATGTATTTAGCATTTATTTTTATAGAAAACAAAAAACTGATATTTGACGAAATTTTTGGTGCATTCTACTTTGAAGCATCATAATGTAGTTTTAACTGTACTGACTTGTGGACGGCTTTGGTTTGCAAGCAACACGTATATTGTTAATGTTAACATCTCTAGTCTGCGTATTTATCGCTGTGGATGTCAAATCTTTTCTCATCTGCATATTTACATTCCTTCTTTCTCTCAGGACTCAAGCGCTGATACTCTGTGTCAACCACCTGGTGGTCGTAACGAAACACGCTTGTCACGCCCCCACCGACGTCGACTGGATCGACAATTCTTTACAGGAAATGGACAGCCATCATCGGGTGAGTTAAACAAACGCGACTCTAAATGTATCTATCGGAACAAGTTTGCGAAAAAAGTTTCGTCCGAGTAATTAGTACAGTAAACTCTGCGTAACTCAAAATCGCGTAACTCAAAATCACGTAACTCAAAATCACGTAACTCAAAATTGCGTAACTCAAAATCACGTAACTCAAAACCGAGTAACTCAAAGAATTTCTGCGGAACGGATGAAATCCTTCGTTTTTTCCAGGAAAAAAACTTCTCTTAACTCAAAATTTCGCCAAACTCAAATAAAAAATTATGGTCCATTTAATCAAAATACATGTAATTTACTTCGCCTAACTCAAAAATGCGAGTTATACTCTAGAAAAATAAAAAGTTTCATACAACTCAAAAAGAGCATCCTCTTTTGGGAAAATTCTGATGCCTCACAAGTAGCTATAATTTTTTATTCTTTATGTAATTGTCATCAAATCTCGTCGTTTATGTGTAGAAGGGTTGACTTTCTGCCTTCTATTTAGCTCCGCCATCTGGAGGAGGGATTTGGAGTTTCTCTGCTGGAAAATGGTCAACATCTCCTAACTCAAAATATCGCCTAACTTAGTGCGGTTGGATTTGAGTTACACGGAGATTACTGTATGTGTTAGTGTCTCTGGGAGGCATTTATGACAACTTCAAAAGTCTCAGTTATATTTTCATGTAAACCACTGATCTTTATTTCTGCAATGTTTAAAAAAATAGAAAGGCAAAGGTGACTGACATTGGCTAATTTAGTTAGATTGTTACATAGTTTAGTGCATTCATAAATATCAGTGAATAAATCAAAATAAAAATTAATAGAAGTAAACTTACATCGTTGCGGCATTTATCTAATGAAAAATTTCACTAGCTTGCACATGACACATGTTCACAGTATAAATGAAAAACGTAACTAGGTCAGTGCCCACACTTTAAACTTTCTAGCTAGATGGAGCCACCTTCGCTACAAAATTAAAATTTATTAAGTCAGGTTCACACTGGCCTTAACAGTAGTATTCTTCGCTGTTTTGTAATGAGTAAAGTTTACTCTCTGGCTCCTGTGTCGTTCTGCTAGTGTGTAAAATTATTAAAAACTGACTGATGTTTCAATCAGTGGTACTTTCAGCCAACTAGTTCAAAAACAGTTTCTCTTCCGTACCTGAACAGTAACTGTGATCAAGATTTAAACTCCTTTTTTGGTAGATTATCGTCAAGAAATTCCGCTGTGCTGCTACACTGGTTTACTTTACTCTAATGGTTTTCAGGTATTGCGAGAGGCTGCCATCACCATGGAAACGAATGCCAAGCGGGCGCTGGATCAGCAGCATCTGCTTAACAACTGTCACGAGGCTTCGCAATTGTAGAAGCTACTTCGCTGAGTCCGAATTTCGATGCTAGGCTCGTTTTTTGCTCAGCAGATATTTTTTATGGCTGTTATACTTTTGTAATTTAGCCAGTGCTCATTTTTTAGTTCTAGAAGCTATGCAACCATTAATTGTCATATGATTTTAACCTTAGGATTACTAAGCTGCATGAAGTAATTAAGTTGGGCACTCCCTATTTTCACTCAGTATTATCGTTAATATTCAATATAATAAGTCTTTTTTCTTTAGTTCTGTCTTTATATTTGTACAGTCCAGACCACGTGAGGGTAGTACTGTTTGCTTCACAGCCCAGCGCAGTGGTATGTTTGGTGGCCATGTGCACATGTCTGAGATAAGCGGGGGTGATGCTTCAGAAAATGTTTACCCATTGCTTTAATACTGTGTAAAACGAAAGAAACATCAAATTATAAAGGTTGTAATTTGTAATTGTAGTTTTAAACAAACAAACATACGAAAGTTTATACATAAACTTGATGATAAAGTCCTAAAAAATATATTTTTTGCTTACAGCTTAAATTGTCGCAGTTCAAGTTTGATCCATTCGCGGGTAAGCGCGTGACAACTGACCATAAACTGTGTGAATGACAGTACTTTTTCTACCAGGGCTCAGACAGGTGCACATGACCGCATGCACAGAACAGCCAAACACCACGTTGCTGGAGCCCACTGTGCTGGGCTGTGAAGCAAACGGTACTACCCTCACGTGTTCTGGTCCCGTACAAGTATAAAGAAAGAACTAAAGAAAAAAGACTCATTATATTGAATTTTATCGATACTATTGAGTGAAAACAGGGGGTGCTGCAGTTCCACGGTACCTATACACAAGCCGCCAGGACTTGTAAATGAACTTTACTGTTTTATTTCGTTTTGTTTTTGTCTTGTTTGTTTATTTTGAAAGGGAGGCTTTAAAAAATCAATAATTAGGACAAGACAACTCGAAAGCCTCGTGAATTTTATTACTTTTATCACTCGGTGACTTATAATGTAAGTATTATTAATCAATAACTTAAATATTTGGTTAGAATTGATTATCAGATGTAAAAACAGCTGAAAGGTGACCACGTATGCAGAACTTGGTTCTTGTAATGACAAGCATATTTTGTAATTGTGTGATATGAAATATGGATATTGCATTCCTCATATTCTTAAAGGAAGACCGGTCGATTGATTAAACTCAATCTCATTTTAATTTACTATTCAAAATATACATTTTCTTGCCTATAAAAGTTAGCGATTGTTTCTAATATTTGAACAATTACCTTGGAAAGCTAATTATCGGTAACTTAACACAACTATTGCTTACGTCACAAACTAACCACAGCTGCGCAATGACCAGCATCTTCCCTGCGAGTCAAGCATATTTGCTTAAACGAAGATTGCTATAAGGCACTGCTGTTCCCGATCGTGCTTATCACAGTACCGTATCATCAACGAGTATCCGAGGTAATTATTATTTAATCTAAAGCTTTGATTTAAAAAAGCTTTTGTAGTGTTCAAGCATACTTGCTATTGAACTAATGTCTACACAATCGTCCTGTTTTCGCTTAAGCATTGCAATAGAATAAATTAGCATCTGTAAAATTAAGAAAATTGATTGTGTATCCGCAACCCGAATCTACGTTGTAACATACCCCCATATTGTATGTGTATTTTGTAATTGTGTGATATGAAATATGCACATTGTATTCTCCATAATAGTTAATGATATCCAATCACTCTTATTCCAGTTGATAGGACGTTTTGTATACGGCGTATTTTTTATTACATAGATAAAATGTTATCTATATTATACCGTGATAACTCATGATTATTGTTGTTATTAAAAGTTTTTATATACGTATATACCCGTGTTGTCCTTATTGTGTTCTGTATCAAACTTGTTGATAATAAAACACATTATTCTTTATTAAATTCTAGTCAATCAGTTTTATTTCTCTTCAATGTGTTGCCTACAAGTTATTGCGTACATAAGTGTAATTCCGGTACAGTAAGCACACAGGAAAAAACGTTGACTAATGATGTAGAATGTAACTTATTTAATAAGACTGTTAATAGTGTTATGGCGTGTTCAGACGTAGGGACTTCTCTCGCAACTTGCTGTGCAACTTCTCTCGATGCAACGTGTTAACGGTTTGGCAAATTTTTGTACACAACTTCTTTCAGAGAGTAAAGTTGCAACATTTGAATGGTTTGGCAACTTGTTGCGCAACTTCTCGCTGAGACTAAAGTTGCAACATGTGAACAACTTGGCAACTTTCCCCACAACTTGTCGCACGTGTGAACCGCATGGCAACTTGTTGCAGTTGCCGAACAATTCGCACTTTGCAACTTTACTTTCAGAGAGAAGTTGCGCAACAAGTTGGGGGAGAAATCACTATGTATGAATGCGCCATCGGAGTAAAGTTGTTAAAGTAATTAAAAAGAATCTGTTAAGGTTCTTGTTAGTATCGGTCGAAAGTCTTGCAAAGGAGCACTTTGAAGAGTTTATTGCTTTACGAACAAATTGAGTTAAATTCATTAAGTCACAAGCATAAAACGTTACTATTCTAATTACGAACTGAACTAATCACGAACAATGAACGGACACATTGTTACACAATCTAGAAGACTATTAACCTGTTTTTGCATCATATTCTGAAATATCATACATCGAAATAAGTCCACTCACGTGACACTACATGACAAAAACAATGGATTACAGTAGTCTCTAGGCTCTACACGGATATCTCGGTTTACCGTACCTCGGTTTTGCGGATATCGGAAAAATCTGGACCGTTAAAAAGTCCCGCATACAATGGGCACAGCCGTTGTCTTGCAAACTGACCGCTAGTTGGCGGGCCGCACTTGTTGACATAGTAACCAAGCAGCGTGCAACAGCAAGCCCGTACCAGACTTTTTTGAGACAATTAGGCGATTGATTCTACATTACCGTGAGTCTAATACACCGCGCCTACTGTATTAGCTTAGTATATTAGCTAAATACGGACAATTGGCAAATTCTGACCGTTTTTGACCGGTCAACCGAGATATGAGTATAGGAGCTTTAGTACTTTCACTGCCATATTCTTACATCTGAAGCTTCAAGCACTGATACATTTGGAAAATGGATTATTTCCATCAGGCGGAAAATATTAGCTACAACTTTGGAATGTAAAGGCATGTCCAGACAGCAAATTAACTCATGACAACTTGCAAGTGTGAACTACTTTGCGCATTACTGTCAGCAAGTTACTGCTAAGTCTTCAACAGTTGCTGGGACTTGGTTTCTTACGAGTTACTGTCTAGTGTGAACACCTCGGCGAATTACTCTTGATCTTCTCGTTGTGAATAGAGAAGTGTCAACTGAGTATCGAAGTCTGCAAACACAGTTGCGAGTTACTTAGTGAGTTACTTGGCTAGTCTAAGCGTGTCAAAAAGCTATGAATAATGGAATTCTGAAAATAAAGCTGCTGTCTTTAGCACGAGGGTATGAAGTACGAACGTAAAGATAATAAATTATCCTTTCACACGAAACCATAATGTGTAATTTAAAGCTACTATTGTCGAGTACAAAGACTTAAGTCTTATTGTAATAGCTGCTGCCATCTAGTATGAAGCCACAGAAGTGACAAAATGGGAACACATAGTTCTGTACTGTAGCATGAACCATAAACTTGGGAGTACATATGTACAGCTACTATCCACTAGCGTAGACGTGTGAAGTAGAAAATACTATGACTCTAACATGTAATTTTTGAAAGCTACCCAGGTCATCTTAAGAATCCAGGCCCCCTCACAAAGCAGTGTCCCGGGGGTCCCTAAATACGCTGCCACTTATAGGAGTAAAAATATAATATGTTTAATAAAATTTAACATTATTTATTGTATTATTTATTGAACATTAAAAAACATGGCGTACAGCAAAGATTAATCAACACGAATGTTTGAACAATGTAACATGAGCCTTGAGAAATGCATACATGGATTAGCATGGACCCCTATGCTTGTGCACCCCCCCCCCCCCCGGGCAACTGCCTCGTGTGCCCATGCGGCCCAAAAGCTACCTTATAGGAAGATTAGTGTTCCCAGTCAAGAAAGTTCTTATCTTATCGTAAAATGGACGAATTTTATATGTGGATTTGGTTGATGGATCATCTTTGCTCCAGTATTTGTAAGACGGAGACGCATCCCTGCTGTGCATTTTTAATCATTTGCTGTGCTTCCGCTTGGATGCGCTCCACGTATTCCACGTCTTGTATGGATTTCAAATTGATGACGACATTGTAGTAAGCACCAAAGACAGACGTCTCTAAACACCTTGCGGCGACCTGTAAGAAGACAGACGGAGTCGTTTAATAATCGCAAGAAATTTGATCAAGAACCAGCATTCAGGGTCAGCCTTAGGTAATTGGAGGCCCTAGGCGAAGTGAATTTGGTGGAGAGAGAGAGAGGGAGAGACAGAGAGAGAGAGAGAGAGAGAGAGAGAGAGAGAGAGAGAGAGAGAGAGAGAGAGAGAGAGAGAGAGAGAGAGAGAGAGAGAGAGAGAGAGAGAGAGAGAGAGAGACAGAGAGAGAGAGAGAGAGAGACAGCGAGAGAGAGAGAGAGAGAGAGAGAGAGAGAGAGAGAGAGAGAGAGAGAGAGGAGACAGTATGTTCGCATAAAGCAAAAACATGTTACCTCGGCATGAGGCCCCCCTGGAGAGTGAGGCCCTAGGAGAATGAGGCCCTGGGCGGTTGCCTAGTTTGCCTATGCTTAAGGCCGGCCCTGCAGCATTGCAGTTTTAATGTTATTGTTTTAAGATAAAGTACCACAATCCTGGTACAGATTATGCAAAACAAGGCATCATTGATAAATCTAGAGCTGATGTCAACATAGTGCAATCTATTATCTTTCTTCCTACCATTTCCACTAACACATCCTTCTACCCTTCCTGTGTGATCTAACCTTTCTCCCAGTTCTTTTTTATTTGTTCACTCATCCATTCTTCTTTTATCGAGTTCACATAACAGTGGGCTTATACAAGCCTTTGCTTCTCTAGCTCACTGCAGTACAATTATTCTTTTTATGATAACGATAGTGTATGAAACATAACAATTTAATACAGTATGATGTAATAATTTTGATGTCACTGTGTGCTTAATGTCATTATATTGTACTGAATGTGATAATAATAATAAATAAAAAAAAATATCAAGTCACTTATGAGGATTAACTTTTAACTGCATAATCGGTACAACTACCTGAGGTAGTCTACGAGCAGTGTTTGACTTATGTCAATTCTGTAAATCTGTACTTGTTGCTCTTTGTTCACTGATGGAGTTGTGCCAATTCTTTAACCATTTGCAGCATGTTGATTGACTTGTGTCAATTCTGTAAGTACATGATTTGTTGCTGCTTGTTGATTGATTTATGTCAATTCTGTAAGTACTTGATTTGTTGCAGCATGTTGATTGATTTATGTCAATTCTGTATTTGTTGCAGCATGTGGATTGACTAATGTCAATTCTGTAAGTACTTGATTTGTTGCAGCATGTTGATTGATTTATGTCAATTCAGTATTTGTTGCAGCATATGGATTGACTTATGTCAATTCTGTATGTACTTGTTGATGACATTTATTTTGATTGACTTGTGTCAATTGTTTAACTATTTGCAGCATATTGATTGACCCGTGTCAAATACGTCAGGTATAGGTGTAAGTGCGAGTTGGTGCTGATGCTTACCACATTTCGGCCAATGTGGGCAAAACGCCAGTTCTTGTTGTTCATATTGTTGATTGACCTGTATCAATTTTTTACCTATCTGCAACATTTTCATTGACGTGTGTCAATCATTTACGCATTTGCAGCATATTGATTGCTTATGGTCTGTCTGGACCACTACACGACGACCATAAACATACTGATGAAACTTTGTAACTGCAAAAACACATGAAAGTAGCTCTTTTTCAATCTGAGCATACCTTATCCCACTTCTGACACCATGTTACACGCTACAATAATATTAGCAACCAGACAAATGTGTGCATAATAAAGTTGTATTTATTAAACTAATTAGGAACTTAAACAAAGAAGATCAGAGCAGCATGACAGTCTAGAATGCAGAACCCTTCTAAGCAATCACCAAGATCTTTGATCTACACAAACCATATCTATGGTATTGTTACAACTTGCATCAAATATGTAGGTACCTGCAAGTCCGACTTGGTGTTGACGTTCGCCACATGAGCTAGTTCGACCAACGTTGGCCACAGTTTGTTAACAGTTCTTGCGAGTCGAAGTGGAACATTAATGGCTTCCTTTAATCCGTCGTCCATCGCTGCTTTTCTTCTATGCAGTAAACAAATTTGAGTTGAATGTTGTAACTCTCGTTGTTGTTGTTGTTGTTGTCGACTACCCTAGATGTAGCTTAAAGTTCTGAAATGTACGTTAATGAAAGCCACGTCTTTCCGATGCAGATGCGAATGCAATGCTATTTTTCTTAGGGTTGCGCTTTGTCAACCATGGTGGGTCAGTTGACGTATGGCAAGAAACAGTTTGAGGCACTGGATACCACGATGCGTCGTCTCATTCCAGTATTTCATTCTGCAACGAGGGATCTTGTACCATTAATTGACGCCGATACTACAGCCTTTAGCGAATACATGGCAGCCTTGAAGCTACCACAAAAGACAACCGAAGAATCTGACGCGTAAGTTGTGCGATTCTTACATCCACGAATGGAATCCTGTAGTTCTTGCTTGCGTTGTTGTTTTTCTTCTTGTGGACAACTTATTTAAAGGACAACACACCTCATAAATAATGATTAATAATTCGTCTTGAAAATTTAAGCAATAAGACGTCATTTACACGCTGTTTTCATATCCGGCCTGGAAAAAACCGTCCCCTATATCCGATGTCCCTTATAGCCGTAACGTTATATAAAGTTGGGTCAGACCGTGGGTGTATCTAGACCTGTACTTTTCTGTACTTTTACCCATATTCTTGTGGATTATTGCTACACATTCAGTACAAACGGTATGTAGGAAGCTGCTTCAGTGATGCGAGATGTATGTGACCGTGGAAACCGAGCTGTTCGAAGGCCGAGTTTGCGAAAAATTGAGGTTAAAAATCGATCAATTTCGCTTCGATCATAGGGTCCCTTATATGCGAGGTAATTTACCTGGCTTTCTATTATGCAGGACCTGAAGATATCGTCCATTATAACCGAAAATCCCTTATAACCGAGTACTTTATATACGAAGATTTTTGCATATGAAAATGTTACGAAAAATCGGGACTGGTGTTGGTGGTTCCTTATAAGCGAGTGTCCCTTATAAAGGAGTACCTTATACCAGAGGTTGACTGTACACTCTTCGTACTGGCGTATAAGTACACAATAAGTACTGTAAAGGGACACCAATTTTTTTTGTTCACAAATTAGTCTACTGCAATTTTACTTTACCTCGAATACCTTACTTACCCTACTCTACTTTACTTACCTCGGTTTTTAGCGTTTGCAAGATCTAAAGTTTTTTACCGCATAGAAAAGCTTTCGCGGGATCTTTATTATTATAGTGAAGCGCGTATTGAGCTCTTTAAGCCGTCCGGTGCTGCCATCTGACAACGAAAATAATACAAAAACGATTTACACTTCTAACTATCTAAGCGAAAGCGAAAACTACAGGCAGGTGACTTTACAGCAATTTCATGCGTATATCGTATTCGCGTTGAAAGGAATTTTTGTTTGTTTTCATTTCAAATCTCCTGCAATACAGTTCCGACGGCGCCATTACATGACGTCATATACGCACAACGAAAATCAGGGGAAGAAAAGGAAATGTTAAACTATGTCCAAAAAATTTTCCATGCAAAGTTATGCTACTTAGCATTTTGCTTACCTGCTTGAAAGACTTATGTAACTAGAAAAGAAATTTATTAATTATTTAAAATGTTTTCACCAATTGGTAAAATGTCACTGACTCACTCTCCAGGGTGCGCCACTCACTAACCAAAAACGTATTTTTAATCTTATTGACAAGATACAGTAATTTTAAATAGAAGAAAATAGAAATAATAATTACACAGATTTGAGGTGCTGATTGACTTTACAATCATCACATTCAACTCAAATTTGTTTATTGCATAGAAGAAAAGCAGCGATGGACGACGGATTAAAGGAAGCCATTAATGTTCCACTTCGACTCGCAAGAACTGTTAACAAACTGTGGCCAACGTTGGTCGAACTAGCTCATGTGGCGAACGTCAACACCAAGTCGGACTTGCAGGTACCTACATATTTGATGCAAGTTGTAACAATACCATAGATATGGTT
>JAQGDQ010000995.1:0-71689 GCA_030141605.1 Tubiluchus corallicola
TCGTCCTGCGTTACTGCAGGGGCACAGCCTTAGGTCGTGTGGGACAGGGGGTTCATGCCAACGTCCTGCGTTACTGCAGGGACACAGCCTTAGGTCGTGTGGGACAGGGGGCCCATGCCAACGTCCTGCATTACTGCAGGGGCACAGCCTTAGGTCGTGTGGTACAGGGGGTCCATGCCAACGTCCTGCGTTACTGCAGGGGCACAGCCTTAGGTCGTGTGGGACAGGGGGTCCATGCCAACGTCCTGCGTTACTGCAGGGGCACAGCCTTAGGTCGTGTGGGACAGGGGGTCCATGCCAACGTCCTGCGTTACTGCAGGGGCACAGCCTTAGGTCGTGTGGGACAGGGGGTCCATGCCAACGTCCTGCGTTACTGCAGGGGTACAGCCTTAGGTCGTGTGGGACAGGGGGTCCATGCCAACGTCCTGCGTTACTGCAGGGACACAGCCTTAGGTCGTGTGGGACAGGGGGTCCATGCCAACGTCCTGCGTTACTGCAGGGGTACAGCCTTAGGTCGTGTGGGACAGGGGGTCCATGCCAACGTCCTGCGTTACTGCAGGGATACAGCCTTAGGTCGTGTGGGACAGGGGGTCCATGCCAACGTCCTGCGTTACTGCAGGGGTACAGCCTTAGGTCGCTTGGGACAGGGGGTTCATGCCATTTGGTTTACATCCATTTAAGGCATCAATGCATTAATTAACAGATATACTAGAGTCTAAAACAGGCATATAAGGTGCTCCAGCAACAGAAACGCTATTTGCAGGATTTAACAAATTTTCAAACTTATGTTTAAATTGATCCACCGATGGCTCTTTGCTGTCAGCTGAAGTACAAGTACAAGTGAGTATTTTTTTTAATTTTTCAAATACTTATAGAGAAGAACCTTGCAGCTTTTTGCTTTATTGACAGCTCTGTATATATAAATAAATATATTTATGCAAAAATGTCCGTAGCAACTTTCTTCTGCACTTGTATACTTATTTGCCAAATCACTTACTTGTTGCCACAATATTGAACTTTTTAAAAAGTCCATTCCGCTTGATTGCAGTCTCATCTTTAACTTTTCCATTTGTGCTGTGATCAACACAGAACTGACTTCGAGATCAACAGAGAACTAACTAAGTGATCAACATAAAACAACCACTATTGTCAGCACAGATCAAACTACTAGATCAGCACATAACTAACTGCGAGATCGACACAGAACTAACTAACTGACCAACAAAGAACTGATTAGGTGGTCAACAAAGTTCTAATTACGAGATCAACACATAACTAACTACGAGATCTACACAGAACTAACAACGAGGTCAACACAGAACTAACTACGAGATCAAGAATGAACTAACTAAGTGATCAACACAGAACTAACTACGAGATCAACACTGAACTAACTACGAGATCAACACGGAACTAACTACGAGATCAACACTGAGCTAAGTACGAGATCAACACAGAACTAACTACGAGATCAACACTGAGCTAAGTACGAGATCAACACTGAGCTAAGTACGAGATCAACACAGAACTAACTGCGAGATCAACACAGAACTAACTACGAGATCAACACTGAGCTAAGAACGAGATCAACGCAGAACTAACTACGAGATCAACACAGAACTAACTACAAGATCAACACAGAACTAACTACAAGATCAACACAGAACTAACTACGAGATCAACACAGAACTAACTAAGTGATCAACATAAAACAACCACTATTGTCAACACAGATCAAACTACTAGATCAGCACATAACTAACTGCGAGATCGACACAGAACTAACTAACTGACCAACAAAGAACTGATTAGGTGGTCAACAAAGTTCTAATTACGAGATCAACACATAACTAACTACGAGATCTACACAGGACTAACAACGAGGTCAACACAGAACTAACTACGAGATCAAAAATGAACTAACTAAGTGATCAACACAGAACTAACTACGAGATCAACACAGAACTAACTAAGAGATCAACACTGAGCTAAGTACGAGATCAACACAGAACTAACTACGAGATCAACACTGAGCTAACTACGAGATCAACACTGAGCTAAGTACGAGTTCAACACAGAACTAACTGCGAGATTAACACTAAGCTAAGTACGAGATCAACACAGAACTAACTACGAGATCAACACAGAACTAACTACGAGATTAACACAGAACTAACTGCGAGATCAACACAGAACTAACTACGAGATCAACACAGAACTAACTACGAGATTAACACAGAACTAACTGCGAGATTAACACTAAGCTAAGTACGAGATCAACACAGAACTAACTACGAGATCAACACAGAACTAACTACGAGATCAACACAGAACTAACTATGAGATCAACACTGAACTAATTACGAGATCAACACTGAGCTAAGTTCGAGATCAACACAGAACTAACTACAAGACCAACACAGAACCATCTACGAGATCAACATCATTACTTGTGTCAGATGTTTTGCTTAAAGATTTCATAAAGTCTAAGAAATTTGAAATGCAAGAGTTAACAAAATCCGTCCCTTAACAATATCATGCTGATTGTCGGTAATCAACCCATTACTGCGATAAAATACTGCCATAAAGCACCCTTAACGAAGCTCTCTAGTATTTTTCCAACCACTGTTAATGATAGTGGCCTATAATTACTGACTTCATCTTTTACCTGCTATATAAATTGGTGTGACATTTAAACTACCATATCTGCACTGAATATTTTAGATCCTTGCACATTAAACAAGATTAGCATTGACCAGGTTCCGCATTTCAACACAGAACAAACTACAATATCAACCTGGGGGGGGGGAGCAAACTTCTAGTTGAAATTTAAAGAAGTTTTTAGATCAAGTCAGATTATACTTAGGATCAACATAGAACGTTCAGCAAAAATAATATGCTGAACACAACAGTATAACAGTTTTAACAGTGATATCATGCAACAATTTATCTGTAAATATTAACTTTTCATCTCTTGTAACAATATAGCGTTTATCCCGTTTCTGGTCTTTCTGCAATTCTTTTGTTATTTTTGAATATCATATAGATAAAAATCAGGATTAATGTAGGACAATCTTTTGCTTTTAGAACATTTTGGGCTTAAATGCTAGGTGGCTATTTAAACTAAAAGTTTACGATTTCACTGATCAGATTCCTACAATGTGTTTTGCAACCGTCTAGTCGCTTCGTCACGAATGGTGGATTACTGCAGTTATCTAAGAAATAAAGCAGAGCTGAGATTGAATTTTGTGTTACAGTAGTTAATACAAAACCATCAAAATTTGAAATTGTGAAATTCGTGTGATGAAGCTCAAGCATTATTTGGTGTTCTTTTTTATTATATATATATTAGCGTTCAACGTGATTGTAAATTATGTCAATGTTCCATTGTTCGATCTCAAACAAGAAAAAGACTTTGTAACTATTCACGTGGCATTAACGGCATGTGATAATAAGCCACATATCCTGGAACAATTTCAAGTCTTGGTAAAGTCTTCTCTGTTGGTGACATCTGAGTTCATTCATTTCCACATCTTTGTTGATAATTTCAATACAAAAACTTCAATTGTTCATATTTTGAGTGAGATGTTAAAAATAAAATTATTTGCGGTAAGTTTTCACCATCCTTGGTATCCTCCTACTGAGAATTATACTTTGTGGGTGAATCCAGGAAGAAAACGTTGTAACACTGCATGGCTATTCTTACCAGACGTTTTACCAAATGTGGAAAAGATTTTAGCATTAGATATGGATACTATAGTTGTGAAACCCTTCGAAATGCTTTGGCGTCATTTTGACTTCATGTCCAAGTCTCAAATGATGGGCCTAACATTTGACTTTTCTGGACCACATACTGCTCGGATGCGTGCTTATTATAACAACCAAAGTAATAGTGAGCAACAAAAATTGGAAACTTTTCTTATGCCACAAAAAGGTTTGAATTCTGGAGTAGCTTTACTGGATCTAAACAAAATGCGAAAGTCAGACTGGAAAACAGAAGTAATAAAAATTTTTAAAATGACTAGCAAATGTTCACCAAGTGAAAGCCTATTTAAGTACTGCCTGATACCTCAGAACACCTGCAATGTGTATTTTCACAGAAACCCTGGAAAACTGTATTTACTTTCATGTGATTGGAATTTCTGGTGGGGACATGGATTCAAAAAGTGGGACATAAAGGATATAAAATTGAGACCCAAAAGTCGACACAAAGTTGTTTCAAAATATTGCAACGCTGCTCGGGTATTTGGTATTGGAATTTTGCATGGAGCTGATGGCAGTTTTTATAAAAATGATAAAGGATGTAAATGGATATTTTATTATGTGTTTAATCTATATAAATCCGTACGTGTGAACGAAACCAAAATTTCGGTGATCAAAAAACTAATGAAACTTCGCAATGAAATGCCTTTTCAGATTGGAGACTCAGCACGAACTTCTACTCAATGCATGTCTGTTGTAGATTTAATTCTCAAATCTCTGATTGGAAATAAATGAACAAAGAATTCGTTTTAACATTTTTTTACTATGAATGAACGGTTAACATAACAGCATAACTACAAAGATGTTCCTGTTCGTTCAGTCTGCCTAATTATTTTTTCCCATAAACCATGAGTTATTTTACAGGCCATCCTTATCCAGGATACAGTTAGTAAATTATTTTTGCGAAAGTAGGAATTTTAACTCCTCCAGGATTGCGGCACTCAAAATAGGTCTTATAAGACCTATGACTTTAATACTACAGTAAGAGCACAGACATAACTAAATGATTGCAAATTTCAGATTTATAAAGTTCCAGTTTTGAGTAGCTATACTACAACTAAAGTTCTGAAGTTACAACTAAGTCGACATGGTACATCACATGGCTCCCAGAATGAGTTCGTTCTCGTCATTTTATAATGAACTGAGTATTGGTACATCAGCAAGTATGTGATAATATGGATGTCTTGTCTATAAACTACCATAAATAAAAGCATTATTTATATATTCAGTATTTTTTATATATTTTATTGGGTTATTACAGTTACAATTACAATTCTCATAATACACACTGATTACAAAGATATAATTACATACACACATAACGCTATACAATCATATACTAAGAATACAATATTACAAGTCAAATTCAATAATTTAAGCTAAAGACAGAACATCAAACTTTGCTGTGTAAACCCAAAGATACAACATAAATGAACATAAACTCAAATTTAATGTAGTTACATACACATAGAGTATTTAATACAGAAAAATGATGTTAGTTACACATATATATAGTTCGTTTTTTTATTGTAATTACATCTTAAAACTGAAACAATTTAAAACAAAATTACCAGCAATTTAGAGAATTTCAGAACCGTTTGAGCCTAATAAAAGCAACAAATCTTTAATAGCCATGCATTGTGCAAATGTTTGTTCCATTTCTTTGAACAGCAATGACGTTTGATCCGAAAGTTTCTTTTTAATTTTTTTGATCAATGTGTTTAAAATGATGCCTTTTTAAAAGTATTTCTAAAGGCTTCACAACAATAACGTCCAAATCGATGGCTACAATTTCGTTTACATTTTGTAAAACGTCTGGTAAGAAAAGCCATGCAGTATTACAACGCTTCTCTCCTGGATTCAGCCACAATGTATAATTTTCGCTTGGCAGATACCAGGGATGGTGAAAACTCATTGCAAATAATTTTGTTTTTCTTATTATCGCTGTCTAGGTATGCTATCCTGAATTTGTCAGTTATTCCATCTAATAATTTATTTAACACCCTCCAAAACAGAGATGGACTTGTCAACAGTCCCAATGGGCTGCGGGTGAACATATAGGACTCCCTTGGGTCACAAATGTTGTCTTAGGCTAATCATCCTTATGCACTGGAATTTGCACGAACCCTTGCCGCAGGTCAAGGCAGCTAAAATATTTAGCCCCCTGCAACTTATCAGTAAAGTTCGACAAGGTCCGGCTAGGGTAGGCATCGAACTTGACACACTTGTTCAATTTACGATAATCGATGACCAACCTTTTACCGTCGGCCTTCTTTACTGATGAACATGGAGAGGTCCAGGGGCTGTTGGCTGGTACTATAATTTTTACTTGCAGAAGATCTCTAATGACCTTGTTCAATTCTTTCTTTAGATTATTGGGGATACGATACGGCCTCGACCTTATAGGTGCATTTGAACCAGTATCTATCCTCATCTTGGCCAATTTTGTCTCTCCTAATTCTAGATCCGTGTTAGCGAACACCCCTTGCCATTTACCCAACAGTATTTCCATTTTTGCCTTATAGTATGGTGTAACTTGGTAATTTCTTCTTAAGTTTACCCGCTTTTTCTGACTCTGCTTTGGCACCGATTCAATTAATCTGTTTATATATTTTTGTTCATTACGCTTCGTCATTTTTGTATTTACACAATAGCCGCCTGTCTCCTCATTTCTCAGGCTCCGGTCGGTGGAGACGCCCCGCCGGTAGCCTAAAGTTTCCCCATGGCTTCCCTGGACCCATTCTTCCTGGGATGAGAGACCCGGGTCTGCAGCATCCTTTAGCAAAGTGCCCTGGTCGCTGACTTCTAAAGCACGTCAGCTCTAGTAGGCCTCCTAGGGGTTTGGGCCCACCTGCCCATTCCCCGACGGCCTAAACCGCCCTGTTGTGGCCTGGGCCTAAGTACCGGTCCTCCCCACATGGGTCATACACCAATCCCTCGTCGTAGACCCTGTCCTGCCTCGGGTGTCTTCTGCCTTAATCCTGGCTCTTCCCGTTCAGGTCTGTGACCGCCCCCTGGGAGTAATAATTGACATAGAGGGCTTTCATTCCCTTCCTTATCTTCTGCATCTACATAGCCTATTTCCATTGGCGTTTCTGTATGCCCCTGATGTGCTACGTGTCTAATTTCTAACTTTGTAATTTCTTGGTTATTTTCCTCTTCCCTACAGCGACTGTAGGTCACCTTTAAAGTCGTCGGATTGTGCTTGATTAGCTTAGCACGCAACTGATCATTCCTCAATGATTCTGTTAACACCTCGGTCAACAACTGCTACGGCAGGCTCTGCGGCGGTTTGTATGCTAGCCGTGCATGGTATCAAATCCGATCAACTAATTGACGCTGTGTTTCATTTTTCTTTTGTTGCAGGTTTTTTAATTCTATCATGTGTTTTGTTTTTTTGCTCTGTTTACATACTGCTACTCCAAAAAGGCAATAAACTGCACCCAATTCATATTTGACCATAAGTCTCTGTTTGCATCTAAATATTGCGTGCATGCGCATCCGATAGTCATGTAGGCTAGGCTCACACACACGCCACCTACATTTTGAGAATCAGGTGATATGCAGAAACCCCGCCCTCTGAATCCACCTACGAAAATTCTCACTACTATCTGCCTCCTGTCCAGTAAATTTTGGGAGGTCAGCTAAGGCACTACATAATCCCCATTGGTCTGTCATGGCCCCTAACTGCGACGATAGCCAACTGGCCTTCTCAACCATAATGGGAACGGACCCCTCTGGCTGTCTTGAGGCCCCATCATCTCCACTCGATGATGCCCCTACTGGGTTGCTGACTCTTGGTTCCACCATAAGCGGCCCTGGTTGTTCAATATCTCTCACACGTTTCAACTGCCACCATGGTTTCTGGAATAATTAGCGTTTTCCAAAAGACGTTTTCCAAGGACGCTTTTATTTCAGAAAGGTGGGGGTAGTGTGGCGGGTGTTGTCAGCTATAAACTGTTGCTAAGTGTTTCATTTTACTGTTCTTCTTTCTTTTTTTTATAATTTTCTTTAGTTAATTATGAATCCTCGCTGTCATAGACATGACACTAAGTAAGCAAATTTGTGCACATATGGAATGTCACGACTATGTACTGTGGCTATGAATTGGTCATAAAATGACATCCACTGGATGTAGTCATCAGTATCAAGTGACAGTCGGAGTTTAGAAAAATCATGCATGCAGGCGTCCCTATGTAGGTGAAAGCGAAATTTACACATTATCATTAGAGTCAAGACAAGAAAGCAAACGTTTTGCCTGGAAAGAGACATTAGAAGCAGTCTCGCTGCATTTTTCGTATTAGCTAGTTTCAGCGGCCACAGCTTCAGGCTCAGTAAGGGTATTCAGGTACTCTTCAGGTATTCATGAAATGTCGAGCTTCCCCAGCCTTATGTGATGTATAATTTGAGCAAACTCATCTTCCTCAGCCTTCGCTTTAGGCTTAGAAAATTCAGCGTAAATGTCCTCAGTTCGGTTAGCCATTTGATAAGCTTGGTATGTAAAGCAGTAGCACAGCTTGGAAATCTTTTGGATATTCAGTCATGATTGTAAGAAATCAGTACAGCATCCGGCTCGAAGGATAAATGTGAAATACGTGAGGGATGACACAACTGCAAGAAATAGTTTTTAACACTGCAAGTCATTGTTTGTGTGTTTATTACAACAAAGTGTAGTACGTTCACATCATAAAATTCATTAACGGTTACAGTGCACTAAGAAACAGAAATTAAATCAAGAATATGTGGATTTAATGAAGATACTCCAGAAAAGCCACAGAAAAAGCTGAACAACAAAATTGCAAAGTCGGTATACATCGGGATTTGTGCGCATAAAATAAGGAATAAAAACGGAATAAGTGCGTGAAAAAATGAAATCAAACTAAAAGGAAATGGAACAGATAAGCGAATACGTGAAATTGATAAGCTAACTGTGCGACTGTGAGCTACTTTTTTGTATGAAAAGCGTAAACTTACTTCATTCAGAAATTCAGTCAGCAGCTGCAGTGACGAATGCAGCTACAATAGCCATGTGCGAATAGTATGGTCACAGGAAACGAACAGTAATACTATGTGAATGCACATTTATAGTGCATTAATCCTTGAGATATGGAAAACCAGACAACAGCGTTTCATCAGATAGCCAAAAATAGATTCTTGATCATATTCGGTTGTTTGGCATTCACAGCAATCGGAGTTTGGAAGTATCAAACTGTGGTCCATGCTGGCTTCAGCTGTAGACTCTCCTTGCGAGATTCCTACGTACCCGTAGAAGAACCAGTTGCAGACGAGCAGAAACGTGTTGCTCACAGCACAAATGGAAAAGTTAAAGATGAGACTGCAATCAAGCGGAATGGACTTTTTAAAAAGTTCAATATTGTGGCAACAAGTAAGTGGATTTGGCAAATAAGTATACAAGTGCAGAAGAAAGTTGCTACGGACATTTTTGCATAAATATATTTATTTATATATACAGAGCTGTCAATAAAGCAAAAAGCTGCAAGGTTCTTCTCTATAAGTATTTGAAAAATTAAAAAAAATACTCACTTGTACTTGTACTTCAGCTGACAGCAAAGAGCCATCGGTGGATCAATTTAAACATAAGTTTGAAAATTTGTTAAATCCTGCAAATAGCGTTTCTGTTGCTGGAGCACCTTATATGCCTGTTTTAGACTCTAGTATATCTGTTAATTAATGCATTGATGCCTTAAATGGATGTAAACCAAATGGCATGAACCCCCTGTCCCAAGCGACCTAAAGCTGTTTCCCTGCAGTAACGCAGCACGATGGCATGAACCCCCTGTCCCAAGCGACCCAAGGCTGTGTCCCTGAAGTAACACAGCATGATGGCATGGACCCCCTGTCCCACGCGACCTAAGGCTGTGTCCCTGAAGTAACACAGCATGATGGCATGGACCCCCTGTCCCACGCGACCTAAGGCTGTGTCCCTGAAGTAACACAGCATGATGGCATGGACCCCCTGTCCCACGCGACCTAAGGCTGTGCCCCTGCAGTAACGCAGCATGATGGCATGGACCACCTGTCCCACGTGACCTAAGGCTGTGTCCCAGCAGTAACGCAGCATGATGGCATGGACCACCTGTCCCAAGCGACCTAAAGCTGTGTCCCTGCAGTAACGCAGTATGATGACATGGACCCCCTGTCCCACGCGACCTAAGGCTGTGTCCCTGCAGTAATGCAGCATGACATGGATCCCCGGTCCCACGCGACCTAAGGCTGTGTCCCAGCAGTAACACAGCACAATGGCATGGACCCCCTGTCCCAAGCGACCTATAGCTGTTTCCCTGCAGTAACGCAGCACGGTGGCATGAACCCCCTGTCCCACACGACTTAAGGCTGTGTCCCTGCAGTAATGCAGCACGATGGCATGAACCCCCTGTCCCAAGCGACCTAAAGCTGTTTCCCTGCAGTAACGCAGTATGATGACATGGACCCCCTGTCCGACGCGACCTAAGGCTGTGTCCCTGCAGTAATGCAGCATGGCATGGACCCCCGGTCCCACGCGACCTAAGACTGTGTCCCTGCAGCAACGCAGTGCAAGATGAAGAACACGGCGTTACTGTTTGTGAATTAACAAAAGCCGTGAGAGAAAAATGCAATCAAAATTTAAGTAATGCTTTCAATTTTTGTAATATCAACCCTTTAACCTGCAGAAAATTTCTAAGCGATATTTTAAGTTATTTACGTAAGTGACAGTTAAGTTAACTAAAATGTTATCACTAAATTGCTATCTGCTTATTAATATCATTTTGGATGTTATAATGTTAAAATTTTTTACTGCCATTGCTGTGTACTTTGCACTATACTTTAGCAAAATTTGTTAACTAATATTTGTGTCGTTTGTAACATTGTGTCGTTTGTAACATGGCGCATTACACGTATCGTTAGTGTAACTGTGTACATGTCATTTTGTTGGTGTTATGGTTGGCATCCTTCTGTCTCGGGAGGGGGCGCCAAGAGAGTCAGTTATTGATTACATTGATGGAGCTGCAGCGTCGACTGTGGCTGAGCAGTCCGATCCTTGAACCACAGGAGTGACGCCTCCAGGTCACATGCCTGGGCAAGGAGATCCTGAGTTGCCCAGACAACATGAACAGAGTGAGCATGCTCCTCTGCCTAATGTCGAGATACAATGTGGGCATCCCGCAAGCCTACAGCACGTGGTATTCCTAGGTAGTCACCCATCCAAGTACTAACCAGGCTCTACGTTGCTTAACTTCGGCGATCAGACGAGAACCGGTGTTTTTAACGTGATTTGGCCGTAGTTGGTGGTAATGACAATAAAAATACTACTACTATTGTACGAGTACATAAAAGTCCCTCATGCCATTTCTCAGCCGAACTCTCGAAATTTAATTCTCTCTCTCTCTCCTGTTTGTTTTCTCTTCTTGTCTTTCGTACAAAAGCTTTACACATCAACTTCAAACTACAGAAAATACTAAGAATCGTATTAATTGCGCCCTCTAGATGAGGAGGAGAATAAACTGTAGGGTCCTAAGTTCAAGCCCCTTTCCCGCTACCATAATTGCAGCATCTTGTAAATCGAATTGTACAAAATGCAAAAACCTACACAAATATTCACAGCTGAAAAACAATAATTCCTGTGCTGTTATTATAGGGCGTACAGTTTTACTTAGCTGTAGTAAGAGGATGCTCCGTCCACGTTAATAATACGAAAATGTGTTGCTATTAAGCTTAAGGGCAACTCCTTTTGTAAACTTAGTTTATCTCTTTTTTTCTTTGCACTATAGATTTATAGTTGCATTGTGAATTTTGACAGCACTCGAATTCCTTACATATGCTTGAAGTCTTTATATTTTGTTTGCAAAAACTCAGTCTGTAAGACTGAATTACCTGCCTTTGTTATTATTCTCCTTTATCATTTTGCTGGAATGGAAAACAGGCAGAACAAGAAAAAAATACAAAATTATAATTCATGTTTTGTTGTTAGTAGTATACCGTGTCAAAATTTGCTTAGCTAAGACGATACTGCGCCCATGTTTGAAGTTGACCTTGTGACCTTTTACGTATGTTTCAGACAACTTCCTGGGCTGTTGTTCTAGCTTGAGTGGTTTCAGCTACAAAAACACAATCTGGCTGTCGCCGGACAAAACAACAGCTGCAGAATGTATCAGAATATGTCGAGAAAGGTATAGCATAATTATAGCAAGAACATTTACGACAGCTAAGTTTCAGCATAACTGATTTTGTGACCGGTAAGTACCATAGGCATGTTGGTGAGCGGTAATAAAATCGCAGTTTTGGCTAGGAAGAAAGTCGGGTAACCAAACAAGAATATTCAAGTTAGTAACAATTTATTTAAGAACTGTGAGAAATTGTAAATCAGTTATGGTCTGGCCTTGTATGATTTGTACTACTTACAATACATATTTATATATGACGGCATTACATGTATGTGAACGAAATCACATTTTGTTCGATATCTTAGGGTTAGGCTTACTGGCTGGGGTTAGGATTAGAGTTAGGGACATGTTTATTTCAGTGATCTTTATCTGTGACTTTTTAACTGCTACTTTTTCCTGTAATTTTTTTTTTGTTTTTTGTTTATCTCAAGACGCAAGAGTCTCATGCGGACGGAAATTTTCTGAATCCTTGTGGGTCAGTGAAGTTACCTGTATGAGACTGAATGGTCTACAATGTTTCCCCTTTTATGATGTGTTTCTGATCCATATTAAATATTATTAAAATCTGGAACAAAATTACTGCCCGTTTTGAGAAGCTTTAACTGAAAAAGGAAGGTGAATTCACTCTCAGTCACGTCTTTGTGGCTCACTAGTACAAGGAATGCTTTGAAAACGGACTACTTTTTTATAAATTTTTTGCTGCTATGCTTGTAGTATAGCAAACCCAGAATAACAGTAGATGAAATACAATGAGAGCCCGACATGGCCATCTGCACCTTGTTGGATTGATATTAACCTAGTATGGTGCTATAAATGTGAAGGTGCCTACTGATCATTTATATTCAATTAGTTTAAATGAAAAGAAATGCGAATTTTAAAGTGTATTCCAAAAAAACTTTTCATACAAAGGTATGTAGGTTGTTATTAAGCTTACCTGTTTGAATGATTTATGTGGGCCTAATTGGAAGTGAACGTTCTTAATAATTTGAAATATTCTCTGCAGCTGATAAAAGGTCTCTGTGTTACTATCCCAGTGTGCACTATTGGTTGTGTCACGCTATTTATTTTTTTTACAATACAAGATAATTTATACAAATGCTTAGGCTATTTTTTCAAACTTTAAAACTTTTATTATAAACTTGTTTTCAATGACTTGCTGTTACCGGAATTTAAACTTACAAGTTTCACTTCTAAACGCAAGAGTATGTAATAAGACAGCATGTGTGTTTCAAAATTTCAAGACGATTTTTCAAGCTCAATTTGCCAAGAGAGCTTTCTTGTTTCAAACCGGGGAAAGCTTGCTTGGAAAACCGGCTAATAATTTTAGCTCTTCTAAAGAACTGGTTAAACTTTGGCAGCTGTGCCAGTGTTGTCAAAGATTGACACGTTTCAGTTAAAGAGAACATTTCTAAACAAAGACCTATTGTCTGTATTGACGATTTTGCATGCCACCATGTCTAGCTGTAACGACCAGCTTAGCATATATCTATGGATATGTAACTAGATTTAGTTGTTACTATCCCCATTTAACTTTGTGGAATGAGATGTGTTTTTTGGCAATGCAAACTACGTAATTTAATTTGGGCTGTATAAAGTTGTTGTTTGTAGTTGTTCAATGTATAAACCAGGTGTTACACTTTAGTTATGGGCATAGGTCAAAACTAGGGTAAACTCGACGAACGGATATGTAAATACAGGTTCTCCTGCTATAGTGTTATTATCACCCCCTCTTTTTGTACAGAGTGATCTTGATTAAAATAATTAATCGAATTAATAATGATGATGATTCGCACACCGATTGCTTCAAGGTAACTTATTAAGCCGTTATATCAATTACTCGACTCCGAGGACTTTGCTTCATTCGATAAGGCAATGATCTGTCCTACACAACAATGACCTCGAACTTGCGTTGTGAGTCAGATCTTTATCCCTCAAGTTTACAAGCTTAGCTCCCGCAATGAACTGTACACTGCGAATCACTTCAGGTTCGAATCAAGGATATAGTGTTGCGATTATGAGTCACCAGTAAAGCATTAAACATTAACAAAACTCAATGGTTAAGTTAACTCAGTGAATAGGTTTTATTGTACTTACAGGTTACAAGTTACTCTACTTTGGTATCAATACAGGATTTGACCTTATACGCCGGTGGGTGTTTACAAATAATGTCTAATTCCAAAGAGATACTATCCACTTAACTGATCTTCTATATCGTTATGATGCACTGAAGGTGCTTAAGTCATACAAATACGTTACGGTTACAAACTGTAATCAGATACAAGTTACAAATAAATAAGTAAGTTCACTTAACTGGCGGATTGGCCAATGTACAACTGCTATTGGCCAAATCCCTGTTCCTAAACGAGACTTCGCAGCACCAGTGCTCAGACTTTGCTAAGTATGCAGTTGATTCACCACGCTGGGCTAACGATACTTCTGACGTCTTGCAGAATATGCCTCGGACACAACAACAATATAGGGGCAACCACTGTCACTCTCTCCTCCTCGTCGTGTCTGTGACTCTCCCTCGTTGTGTGTGGGTCTCTCTCCCTCGTTGTGTGTGTGGCTTGAACTTTTTCCAAGCTTATAAAGCAAAAGCCTTATTGCGCATTGACCTCGGATGATTGCACCATCTCGGCCAATCTTACCTCCTAGACAGTGGATAATACTTTCGATTGCTAACTTTATGATCAATAATTGCTGCTACTGGATTTTGCAGCTTTTGATTTCTTTCTCGGCACGCGACAAACGGTCACTACTGACCTTATTTCTTTTGTTTTCTAATTGGCAAACGGCATCCCTTTGAATTCTGCACCTGTCAGTTTCACTACATTGCGACAATTCCGCTTATTAAATCTAAATCTTGATCTTAACTTGCGACTTCTCGGTTTGTCGGTTTCGCTTCTCTAACTCATTAAATTCAAGCTACAAGCTGGGTGAGTCCCTTATAATCAAATTATATGAATTTCCATATCAAAATCAGGGAGGAGCGAGTTTATCATCTTAATCTGATTCATCTGATAAACCCAATTAATATACACTGAAATTCATATTCCAAAATTTATTCATAACATTATTGAAGCCAGACTATTAGACAACCGGCTTTAGAGGTTTTTCACACAGATGTGTGGAGAACGACTTGGCTCATGGCAAGAGAGACTTGCAGGCAGATATAATGCTGGACAGTTTTTTTTAACACATGTTTTGCCTCTTTGCTCATAAATCGTGCAACTTTAGCTGGCTCTATCTAACACTAATGTCTAGTGAAAGTTCCAGCTACGTGTTAGTGACTATTTGGGCAGTTCTAGTATTAAGCCCAGTTCACAATTTGTTTACATGGAGTTACATTGTGACATCTGACGTGAAAAACCAAACTACCGGTCTACCAACGCAGGACGCTTCCGGGAATGACTCCCATCTGCTTATGACTTCGCAGTTCAGCTACGCTCTAAACACCCGGGTGTTGCACACCGATGTTGTGGATCCGCCACCTTTGTTGTCGTGCTACCGCCGATAAGTATTGCTGACGTATACTTTCATTGATGCTGAGACTGTAAGTGATAAATTCTCGTTTCTTTTGTTTAACTACTAGGCCACCGCCTGTTGCTTCCTTTTGTACAACGATACTGACTTCGACTGGCAGTGCCTGGTAAAACAAAGACACAGTTGAAAGTGATACATTACAACCTCGTGTGGATGGAGCTTTACTTTATCGACTTACTATTAACAAACGGTGGTGAACTATTAGATTATTTTTTTTAGCCAAAGGTAATTTTTGGGTATTGTTTGTAGCATCTGAAAGTATTTCCAGCCTGTAAATTTTGAGTTGTGTAGCAACACATGTTTATTGAACTGGTACCTGGGTACAAATTAACTGCTGGCAGTTGGTTTGAACTAATTTTATATTATCAACATTTATGAATATTAAAGTATTATCGTTTCATAAAAACTGCATAAAATTAGTTTCACGTTTTGTGTTCAAGTAATATGCTGAGTAAAAACTGAGTAGTATGACACACACTACCAAACAGTAAGAGCGCTGATTGCTCATACTTGATTGTGAGATCCGCCCCACATTACACTAGCAGCAATGTGGTATTTAGCTTTGAACATAATGGTAAATAATGTTTTAACCAGCTATAACACCGGTAAATATTTTAGGCCAAGGGGCTTCCCATAATTTGTAAAGTAGTGTTTTTAATGAGAGAATTATTATCACGTTGAGTAATGCAACATGATTATGCAAAAACTACTTCAACAAGTTCCAGAAACATTGCGATAGTTGGGGCAAAGAACAGGGCTTTTAGTTTTGGTGTATTTTCGGGATGTCTGCGTTAAACGGAAAGGAAGGTTGGTAAGAATCCAAATTGATCATTTTTCGCCCATTTTCCACAAAACACCTAACATCGTATGAAATAAATTCCGACTTTGAGGGAGGTCTGTGTCTTTTTGGAAAGAGAAGGAATTGGGCCGCAAGTTCTTTTTTAATCAGCTCCAGCAGGCTGAATAGTTACTACGAGTTGTTACTATCTGATTGTATTTCGGGGGAATGTACTGTATTCAAAAACACATAGGGACAATTACTGGTAATCTAAGTCTGTACAATTCAGCATAATGTTTAGTAAAGAATACTCTACAAGCATTGGCACTGATCTGCACTCTCCTGGTGCCCTTTATGTTGATCAAGTTTATAATGTTTATTGAACCTTTCTTTTAGCTCTACATTCCTCTTTTGTATTTCTTTGTTTTATATAATTCAGAGTAACTGTTGTGTTATGGAATTGTTTATTTTTCACGAAAAGTTTAAACCACCAGAATTGCAGCCATTCAGGCTTACGTACTGAAATAATTTGCGCACACATTTTATGATTCAGCATTTTTTTACAGAGGCGATACTTACATTGCGGTTAGTGAATTGGACCACAGATGTCTTTGTGCAGAAGAGGACAACCTCGCTTCCACAAATTGCAGTCTAGATGCATGTAACCACGATTACAAAGCTGTGCTGTATAAGTTACTAACGTCTGGAGTTAGAGTAAATGGTAGGTGAACTAAACAATAATATCACTTGTAAATGATTTTAGGGATTTCCTACAGCAATTGTTTTAGCAGAAGAGAAAATCTATGAACTTTCCAATGTCCTCGCAATGCAATGCGCTCCAAACAACGTCAATGGCATCTCAAGGTAAGAGGCTAAATTTAAATGATGAAAATATGAATATTATCCAAACACAATTCATTTATGGATGCCGAAGAGCAAGTATGGCAAACAAATTCTTGGCATTTAGTGACGAGAGGTCCTGAGATCCTTTATAGAAATAGCAGAAAAGCCTTTGTGCGTGACGGAGTGCAGACTTACTTGAAAATTGAACTCATTCTGAAAAACGATGTACTTTTGCGATTTGTCAAGCAAGTTAAAGTAATAACATAAGTCATCATCTGCTTTATTCTGTACAAGGTCGAACAGTCAATCTGCAAAGACAGAATTACTACAGTTGTTGTATAATTGCGAGGGCGATAAGGGGTAAATGACGCCACTAACATAGCCTTTAGATAGTTGGAGGTTTTGTCAAAAGCAGACCGGAGGCGGAGAGGGGGAATTGTTGAGACATCAGTGCAATGGCTGAAATATTAAGTGCCGTTTTGCACAATAGTAGCTCATTGATGTGATCGATTTTGCTTGAGCAATAATTTATTGGTGCATTAGTAATCGTTCAGAAAAAAATGCGAAGTTAATAAAAAGCAGTAAAATTTCTAACGGCAGCATTCAAATATTCAGTAAACTAGTAGTAGTTACAGTAAACTGTTTCGTCGAACAATGTTTCAGATACACGATGTGGGAAAGTAAGAATAGATCCTCAAGGAACACATCCTATAACTGGATTAGTGAGCTTTCCCGGTTCTGGAAATACCTGGATTCGCTATCTTATTGAGCTCTCTACTGGAGTACATACCGGAAGTGTATATCAGGACAAATCTCTTTTTGACGGAGGTAAAAAAGAAACTTATGGTGGTAATTATGAGTTTTAACAACAATCAGTTCAGCTGGCCAGCTATCCCTGAAATTACTTATACTGTTTGAGTGTTTCGCTGGCTACTTGGCTGCTTGGCTGCTTGGTTGTCTGGTTAACTCTCTGAGGCAGGGCCTATTTCAGGGGGGGGGGGAAGTGGGGATACTTCCCCAGCCCTCACCCTCCAGGGGGCCTCGCGCCGTGGTAATTTTTTGCTTTATGCGAATATTCAATTGTTTCTTCCTTTAACAACAGCATAACTCCATATTTTCTCTTCGAAAATGCATTCTAGCAGTTCAAAAATTTTCACACCTCACACGCCCCACTGAGAGCCTAACTGACTGACTGAGGGTGATTAAGTAAGTGCATGTTTGGCAGATGGGCACACACTCAGTAGTTTTGTTATCTCTTTATCTGATTGGCTTATTGGAAGATTGGGAGCTATCCTATTGCTAGATCGATTGCTACTAGATTGATTGCTTGACCAATTTTTTACCAATTGGCTAACTTACGTATTGACCAACTGTCGACCAATAGACTCAGCACTTTATAGTTAATCTTAACTCTCATTTCAGGGTTCTTGGGAGAATTTTGCGCTCCTAAAAGCGGCCAGACCATCGCAGTAAAATCTCATAGATATGAAAAGAGATCTATAGAAATATACAATTCCACGATACTCCTCATCAGGAATCCTTTTAAAGCCACCATTGCCGACTGGAAGCGCCTCAGAACTAAAAGTCACACAGCCGATCTTTCACCCGAAGAGTTTAAAAATGGCGGTAAGCATAAATTTTTTTTAGAAATGAGAAGTTATTACACCACACTAATACATAAACAAAAGGAGTAAATATCAATAAATACAGTTCCACTTATTCACCAGACACACATACCAATAGGTGCTGCAAGCATTTCAATTCAAAGCAGTTCTTCATTTCAAAGCACTACTGTTTTTTACATTTGGCGCAGAGTAAACTATGACTAAAAACAAACAAAGGTAAAAATGTCCATCGTTACGTTTCACAGTCTGTGGTTTGTCACAAGCTCGAAAAGTTCATAAAATAACAATATAAATCTGGCAATGAATTTGGGCTGCAAGTTAATGACATCTAACGGAAGTACAGATATGATTAGCAAAATACAAATTTCACAGAATTAAGCAAGTGATTAATGGTAGCCTGTTTTAAATGAGTTAAGCTTTAACTAAGACCTCTATAATAAGAATGAACACCTTAGCCGAAGACGCAAACCCTCTGAAAGCATTTTTAACTGCAAAAGCGAAAAAATATAAACACGATTCCATTCACTAATTTGTTCTTACCAGGAGTACACAAACTTGTTGGACATCTTTGATACCAACCATTTTAAATTAATTGGCAAAAATTAGCTGTTTTACCGCTACAAATTAGCTACTGCAAGTTATTGGCTAATTCACTCTGAAATGGTTTAGAATGTATGGTCCTCTAAAGTCCAAATTAATAGAGGTATAAAAATTGATGTTAAATATAAAATTTAACTATGACAAACTATGATCATGTTTTATTTCCAGAATGGGATGTATATGCAGCCCGGATGTTAAAACGATGGTATTTGACCTATTCTGTTTATTTGAATGTCAACAAACCTATAATGGTTGTGTATTTTGAAGACTTGATTGCAGATACACGGAGAGAAATGAAGAGAGTTTTAAACTTTCTCAAATTAAACATGAATGAACTTGGTGAAAGGCTCGATTGCACAATTGAGCATAAAGAAGGTATCTTCAAAAGAAAGTCACAAAACAGCAGCAGTACTAAACGTTTTGATCCATTTACTGAAACCATGTGCAAACAAGGGCTCGAATACATAGAAAAAATATCTAGTCTATTGAAAAAGCACAAACTGCATTATCTTCCAGACTCGTACACAACAAACCCTGGTGTATGCATTAATCGAACCAGCACTAGGGGAAACGGAGAAGGCTAGCTTGTGAATCTGGAAGGGAAAAAATAAAAAAAACAGACAGACGTTGGGCTAGTCGAGAACCAGCAAAATAGGCTGTCTGGAAGATTTCTCTGTACTTGCCCTTTAATATAAGGTTGTACTTATTTAGAATTGGCTGCAAAACTTGGCTTCGATATTTGCATTTCGTAGGCCAGCCAATCATAATTGAGTACGTTATTTAGTCTAGTCTTTGGAAGCAAAGAAAAAAGTTAGAGTCAGAGTTAATAATGCCCAAAAAACAGTAAAAGCTAACAAGCGAAATGAATGCCTCTAAAATCAGGTACATTTCGCCCAGGAAAAGTACAACATTTCCCTGTGAATAATTCCAGTTTTCCCTCTACCTTTTTAGCTTTGAATTCTTTACCCAGAGAATTGTGTTCGTGAATAATTGAATCTTGTCTTTTTCAATAAATAACATCAGCAAAATAGATACCCTTAACAAAGTAATTGTTGGCACTGTATTTTTCTGCACTTACACACACTTACATACTTTGGACTTTCCACTGTAACAAAATGATGAAAATGTACATTAATGCAGTTGGGGTAACACAGAAGCCTCGGCTGAAGTTATAAATCATGGGTACATTACACTTTCTATATATGTATATAAACTTAAGCTGTGACCTAGGCCAAAGCAATACACTTCTTGCTCATTTTTTACATTGTTCAAGGCAGTACATTAATATTTTGCAGAAGTGCAAGTAGGAGTTGTTTTGCAAATATGTAAATTTGTAGCCAGCATGGGCCACAAGCTCCTCACATTTTTCTCAGTAATTAGTATTTGAGTCTTAGTTGATTTGACCTTAACACGATTCGTCATGTTAGCAGTAAAAAACAAATATGAGATAAAATAATATAAAGAAAAGAAAAACAAGAGAAGACATATTCAAAACATCTATTTTTAAGCAACACTGCAAATCAGAACTGTGACTAAGCCCCTCGGTACACACCATAGAAAGCCCATACACTTTGAGGGCCCAAGTTTCCTAGAAAGATGTAATGTCTTCAGATATGTTTGGGCTAGGCTGGTTCGGTTCATTTTAGTTGCCAGCCAAATAAGTCTGATCAATTTAATCAATAAATCAATAGACCAACAAATCAATAAAACTGGTCAAAACTACTTTGAGTATATGGAAATCCCAATGACATCAAAACAGTAAATTTAAAAACAACATAAAATCTTATTTAATTGAATCTGCAAATGACAATTATGCTTGGTAATGTTCTTGTACTGTTATATTTTAATAATGCTGTATTCATAACAAACAGCATGGGGAAAACGTTCTAGCAGCGCCTGGTGAGAATATATTCTCTTTATATATATATATATATATATATATATATATATATATATATAGGTCTTTATATAGGAGATATATAGCTCTTTAGAAAGCGAAAGAACAGGACTACACGATGATGTGGTCTAAATTTTAGGACACGTCCACCAAAAGGAGTTAATTAGATGTTCTATTTTTGGCAATTTGTGCTTAGAAAACTGCTGACGCAAAGCCATTGTTGTGACGTCATCCATTAAACTCTGTCTATAATCTTATAACTTTAATTCAGAAAAAGCTGCTGCTAGAGGCTTTGTGTTAGATAAACAGACAAACACTAGGTAGAATGTTCGCGCATTTTTGATAATAAGTGTATTTATAAGCAAAATTTTTTGCCGGGCCTTTGCTAGTCTATATATTAATTCTACTGGTATATATACAAGATTCGAGGCTACAGCTACGACGACGGCTCCATTAGAGGAAATCTATACATCAAACGAAAGGTCTCGACTTAGTGTCGTGCCATTGGGGGTTTATTTTTCGAATCGGGCCCACCGGGACGAATGGCGGGCGATAAACCTCCAAAAAGTGGCCATTTTTCGGCCATTTTTTGCAAAATTATACGTCTGAGATCTGAAGGACGGGAATGGGCCATGGGTGGTCCTGCCTATGGATAGATAGCCCGTTCAGCGGTGGGTGTAGTAGGAATATTTAGAATTTGCGAGAGGGCCACGGCGCCCCACAACGGGCGCTTTCCCGGACACAACTCGCGATTTTTTTGAAATTTTGACCAAACAGCCTGCGGAAAAAATGTTCTAGTGGCTCCTGGTGGAATTCTTAGAAGGAGATATATAGCTCTTTAGAAAGAGCGAGAACAGGGCTACACGATTGCATGAGCTATATTTTAGGACACGTCCACCAAAAGGATTATCGACGAGTTAATTAGATGTTCTATTTTTGGCAATTTTCGCTTGGAAAACTGCTGACGCAAAGCCATTGTTCTGACGTCATCCATTACACTCTGTCCGTAACCTCATTACTTTAATTCAGTAAAAGCTGCTTCTGCTTGCTTCGTGTTATAAACGAGGACTGTGTAGGATGTTCGGCGCTGGGAACGATTTAATGTTTCCGACATATAAGTGATAACACGTTGACGTCCGTGAGAGTAAGTTTGAAAAAGTACCACTCCGATGCCGTAATCTGAAGAATCAGTATGTAGGATGTAGCGTTTATTAGTTCCAGGGTATTTTGAAACTGGACTTTCTGTCAAAGCAGTCTTAAATTTATAAAAGGCCTCCTGTTGTGGGCTGTTTCATTGAAATGAATTTTCTTTTCTTAGCACCATAAGTGAAAGTTTGGCTATAATTGCAAAATTTTTAACAAATTTACGGTAATAGGTAGCTAATGCTAAAAATGTTCTTAATTTCTTCATATCAGTGGGAGGAAGAATGTCTTTAATTGCCGAAATTTTATCAGGATCAGTAGCAATTCCTTGCTGAGACAAAACGTGAAATAATTATTTAATAGAAGTTTGCAGGAAAAAACACTTTTTCGGTCTACATTTTAAATTTGCTTTACGGAGTCGCAAAAATAAATCTTCTAAATCCGAAAAGTGACTTTCAGTATCAGGACTACAGCATACAATATCATCTAAATATGCAATTAAACGTCTTCTGCCTGTAGGAGTTATTAGATCGCGAGAAAGACGATCTACAAGTCGAGAAAATGTAGCTGGTGCATTTTTCAAACTGAAAGGCATTTTCGTAAATTTATATAAACCGTATGGGCTTACAAAACTAGTGAATGGTTGACTCTGTGATTCGACTGGCATTAGTCATATCTAAAGAGGAAAATATACTTGCTCCCTTCAATTCTAGTTTCAATATTAGGCTGTGGATACGGGTCTGGTATAGCTCTTGAGTTTATTTGTCTTAAATCAACACATAAACGTTTGCCGCCATCTTTCTTTGGGACTAATAGAATTGGAGAAGCATAAGGGCAATTTTCAGCGGGAACAATTACATTGGCTTTCAACATAGTGTCTATAGCCTGTTAAACTACTGATTCTAAATTTGGCTTCGCATGATAAGGTGTGTAATCTGTCATTCTTATTTTAAATTGAATTTCTGTGGTTCCTGGAGCGTCAATAGGGTCTTCCGCAAAACAATCTACATATCTGAGAAGTATTCGAGTGAGTCTTTCTTTAACTACAATATCTGAAATATTGTCCAATTTTAATTCCTTTAAACACTTTCCGTGGCATAATATTAACAGATTGTTGGCGAATGCGTTTTTGTAACAGGTTCCACCTGCAGCATTTTGTAGTGACTTTTACTGTGTCATTTTCGTCAAGAATGTGAAATATATTGGGAGCGTTATGTAATATAACTTCTGCTTTGTATGGCGTCTTTTGTAACCTGCAGTCTTGGGGTAGTTTATATTTCGTCGCATGGTCCAGTGTTTCAACATGAAGTCTGAGAGTATAGGTAGGAGATGAATCTTGCTTCTATGTTAAACCTAAAGTAGAAGAACATTTGATTCTGCACTTGGGAAGCTAACTGTTGAACCAAATTCATAACCTCGGTGCATTTAGCAATATTAGAAACATGATACATGAGCGTTGGATCTTGTTCAAAAGCAAAACTGAGTACATCATTACGAGATATAATTACATCATCATTACCGCTATTACACAAAGGCACATAAACTTATTTTTTGTGAGTTTTTACAATGCTGGGTAATATGTCACAAGCAGTTTCCTTAAAAATAGGTAATACACTTGATTTAACGAGTTCTAAAGTATGTACACCTGTTTCCTTATCCTTATGAATTTTTCCCGTAACATAGGCCGTACCAAATGTGCAAGATTTTGTTGGAATAATTATTTTAGCGGCTGCTTTTACCAAAAAGGTTTGTCCGTCTCTGGCTGGAGAGATTAATTGAAGTACCTCTTGATTTATAACTAAAATACCTTTGGCGATGTCTATAGCTGCTTGAGTATCTTTAAAGAAATTCTAACCTAAAATTACAGGTTTTGAAAGTTGTTCAACCACATAGAATAAAACATCGAGCTTCTGCTTTCCTATTGTGACAGTTAAAACACATTTACCTAATAATTTTAAAGTGCTCTTAGAAGCCGTATTAAGTAAAAAATTATCTTCAGGAGGGGCGAGATTCTTTTGTATCTCTACAGGAAGTTTATTAAAAGTTGTGCTATCTAAAACGCTAACTTCTGCACCTGTGTCTAATATTGCTGAACAAGAAAAATTATGAATCTTAATATTACAACATGGAGCTATAATCTCTGTACAAGCAAAAGAAATATATTTTTCTTGAGGGGAAACTTTACAAAAATTAGAATCGACTTGATTAACTGGAAAAATGTTTACACGTTGGGAATAATTCGGTCTGTAATTATGCGACTGTGACGTCAGTCTGGAATATCAGAACTACCGAGCAGCATTGCAACCCCTTCGAATATAGTAGAACTGTATTCTAGTATAATCTTGTGTATGTCCCATACTTAGGTTGCATTAATAGCTTAATTTAGCTAATTGCTTATGTTAATTGAATGAGTCATTAGTCAATTACTCATTAAGCGAATATGGCTTCCGACGAACATTTATTAACAATCGAAGTCAAGACTTAATTACTGTGGCGACACAAACTTATTAAAGGGCACTGACACACCACCGAGCCGTGAGGCGAAAACACCAATAAACTGGCTATTATTTGTTATTTGCTGTAAACGGAAATTCAGGAGATCTGGTGCAGAAACAACCAGGCGATGACCAGACGTTGTATCAATGGTAGTTCCACGAGCTGCACGGGTCAGGACTCCACTGCACTCTGCTAGGATTGGAGAAGTAACCACTTACGACTTCGGTACACCTGACAAGCATTGTAGAAGTGGCCACGTAAAATTCCACCCCACCCCCTGCTCCAGCTTTGGAACAGTAACTGCTCTAGATTCCACGAAGTTCGCATAAGTCTTCTGTTTATCGTAGGTTGTCTGGAAAAGTTGTTTGTAATTATAACAACTTTGTTGTTGTTTTGGATTAAAGTGAATTGTTTTTTTTAGTTCTTATTATTTCATTAAACCAAGGATTTATCGGTAATATTAAAAACTGTTTTGTTTTCAGAAATTAGTAGCAAAAAGTGTTTGTGGTGTCGTAACGAAAGCGTCCTATATCACAGGTGATACACCACATATCACAGCGACCATTCTGACGACCGCTAATTTTCACGAATGGCCGCCTTTAGTTTGCCGGTCTAGAATTAATGCATCGTCTATTAAAATTGTCAGGTTGTGTCGCATTATTGTGGTATTTGTCCGAGGCGTCCATGTACGAGATTGTGTTGGGTGCGCAGAGTAAAATTATTATGTCTATTTGAGGCTCGCGGTTGAAAAAATAAAATCTTAGTTCATTCGATTATTACATGAAGATAAATTTCCGTTATTAAAGTTATTGAAATGGAGGGTTGGGTCGGTTAGACAAACGATTATCATTAAAATGACTCATATTCGTGCCGAATTTTCGTGCATTATTATTAAAAACTGATGGGACGAATTGCCGAATTTGTCTTGGTTGTGAGTTAGACTGGGTCAATGAAGCCACTGTCTTGTTCAAAGTCTGAACTAAGCTCTGTACATTACTTAAAAAGTGACCTTGTTGTGACAATGAATCTGCAAATAGTCGTAACGTATTTGGAGTTATATCTTGTGGGTTTTCTTGCAATTCTTGCGAAGTTAAATCAAATTCCATAGGCTGAGAGTTATCTGGGAAACAGGATCGAAGATATTGACACATTTCAACAGGAGCTCCCCTATGTGCTGCTTCAGTTATTGCTAAAGTTAAAGTTATGGGGAGGCTCTCTGAGTAAATATTGTCTGACTTGATCTCAGCGTATACCCAATGTAAATAATTGAACTAAAATGACTGAAATGCCGGTTGTATAATTTCATCTTCCGATTTAGCAATACGCGCTAATGTCATTATCCGATCTCTGCTGTCTGGCTCGAGTTAATCCTATAAAAGCTTTATTAATCATTAATCTATCTGCATAAAGATCTCTTTAAGCATTTTTCAATTCTTGCGCCGTTCTAGTTTCAAGATTTGGATATTTAATAAGAAAGTGAGCAGCTGCGCCTGTAACAGTTCCCAATAATAAATGTTTGTAGGCGTGACCCGTGAAGGTAGTAAAGTCGGGGTTAAATTTAAAGATTGTTCAATATTATCAATACAATCTCGATATTTCAAAGTGCCGGGTTCGCCTGAAAATTTTGGTAAATGTTGGATTTGTTGAGTTAGTGTTTGTTGCACCTGTGAGTCTAGATCACGTAAAAATTGTGTCTGTTCATTAGCTCATCTTAAATCACCTATTCTCTCTCCCTGTTGTAAATTTTGAGAAGCGTGGCAAGAAGCAAATGTTCGGGCTGCGGTGATTGTGGCGGGTGTGCCGATTTAGTAGCCATGACAAAAATAGTCTTTACAAGCAACGTCCATTTGTAATTAAATTACAAAAGTGAAAGAGAGAAATAAAAAATTTACAGAATGCTGCGCAATTTACAATAAGTGTATTGAATGATCTTTACGACCCCCCAAAATGCTTAATATATTACGATATGCTTAATAATATACCATTTTGAGTTTATTTACAACCCACCAAAATAATCATAAATAATCACCTGTGAAAAGCCACGACCGGCATGGCAAAACTAGTAAAACTCAAGTTAAAAGGCAACACGTTTATCAAACATTAAACACAGTAAATATCATGATCATAAAGGATAGTAATGCCAAGCCTTCTGCGAATCGGTTCCTAGTTCTCTTCGATCTGCCTAGGTGTCGGGGATGACAAAGCTTTTACTAAACCCTTCATGCACCATGAGCTTCGGCGCATCGATCGCCTACGTCAGTCGGTCGATTATGAATCACTTGGTCACGTGATACCACACCTTAACTGGGCTTCATGCCAGCATTTCATCAGAATTAATATTTAGCATAATTTAACACTTTTAACACAATTTAACAGCTCTTCTTTACTCAATGCGTAATAGCGACTGTGCATTAGTGTGTAAACACAGTTTTCAGCGGCAGCAAGTAATGAATAATTTTAATCTGTAATTATAACGCCTAATCTTATGAGAACATGGTGTATATTACACTGTTGATAAGTTATCGGGCCCACAGGTATAAAAATAAACAATAGGCCAGAAGAAAGTAGGATGCGCGAAAGTGTAATTGTGCTGCGAAGGCTCATTATGCCAGTTCACCGGGGTGTATCAAAGGTCTCTCAATATCATCTCTGAAACATCACGCTCCACGCATTGACCAATCCGTGCCAGTCCGTCCACACTACGACAGTAATTGCTGGATTGTTTATAGGCTCATGAGTAGAAAGCTTAAAGTCATTTTTCTTCACTTAGTTGCATCGCAACACATTGTCTATTAGAATATTATTACACCATTTACAACTGTCAATCTAGGATTTTTTAAAAAAGAAAATATCAGCTCAGGGAATCCCAAAAAAATAGAATAGTGCTCAAAATTAAAGCCCATCATTTTAACTGCCATGTTTTCCATAGCTTTAGCTTTCACATTCCCACGCCTACACAAATCTCTCAACCAATGAGAAAAATGGTATTTTACTATCACGCATATTCTGGCCTGCAATGTGGATACGGGTTGTGCTAATCTTCTGAGCACGTTGTGATGTCCTTTATCTGTTTCGGTTTCAACTTCACGTTTCTGCGTCGTTTGTTGAGAGCACATTCTGCTAAAAATTCCTTGCATCTCAATCGGTCCACTTTAGCAAGTCTCTGAGAAGTGGCTTCTATCATCTAATGCATCTCCGTGTCATTCCTACAGCCACTTCTAGTGTGTTGTTGTTGTTCTTGTTGTTGCTGATTATGCTGGCATTGATGGTTCTGCGGCTCACCAGCACGATTTTGCTTTATCTCATTTTTGGGGAAGAAAGGCCAACTGCGGCACTTTGTGTGGAAATATGGCACTTCTCATGTGAATGCTGTCGTCCATTTTTTGTTGCAAATCAAAAAGCACGTTCCACCTGTATCTTATCTCGCGGATTTTTGAGTAAAACGAAGTAGTGAGTGTTTAGACTGAGAGTTCTCGTTTCTTTACTCTGCTGAAAAAAATTATATATAACGAAAACCACGAAACAGGGTTTGCAGTGTGCTAGCTTTGTGAACATGTCCGTCGTCCATTTCGACGAGGCCAGTTCGGACATCATGCCGTCCACCACCACTAAATCTCCTGCCAGTAATACCTCATTTATGTCATCGCTGTACTCTACTTGTTGTAATTGTTTTCAGGTAGCAGAGTTTGCAATATCCACAATTCTCCGGGTTTGATATCAAACAATGAGCTCCGATAGAGGATCAGATTTTTCACAAAAGTGCTTTTCCCGGCACAAACTGGGTCCGGCCATCAACATGGTGCTACCGAGTTAAGTCGGGTTAAGCGGACGTTCTCATGTCATAAAATGATGGTTTAGTAGTAACGGTGCTTGCTTGTAGAAAAGCGATCTGTCTGCATGGTTACAACAGAGATGATAGCTACGTTCCAGCGATGATACTTACCTGTTGCTGATTATATTTTCCTGACGCTGATGATACATAACTTATTAAAGATTAAACTTACCGTCGATGATATCTGCTGCTGATGATACTTACCCGTATTTACCTGACGTTGATGATACTGTCGTTGGTGCTTCCATGCTGTAACTACGAAATTGGCGATCCTTACCTTTTGACGAGTGCAGGAGCTTGAAGGCTACTCTATTTTGGCGTCATATAATTGGAGGACGTCACCAGGAGTCGTCGTAGTTATGAGACGTCGTTAACATAATCAGATCCATGAAGAGGTAGTATAATCAACCGTTCTATTGCTAAATCATTCCATAATTTTGGTGCTGTTACGCTAAAACTGTGAAAACCATGTTTGACTAGATTATAAGTGTCGATGAATTACTTAGTCTAAGATTGCGATTGGGCACGTATGGTTTCAAAAAATCAGATATAAAGGAGGGCGCTAAATCGTTCAGTGCTTTGAATGTTAATAAGAGAATTTTGTGTTTTATTCTGAAAGAAACGGGCAACCAGTGTAACTGCAGGAGAACAGGAGTTATGTGATCATATTTTCGAGAACCTGTGTTGCAACGCGGTGTTACTAAGGTTTCTCCTTCCCAAGAAAATGTACAAATTTTATTTCATCCCTACAAGCTTCGAGTACAGACATATTTGATGATGAAACATTACAAGTAAATGTGAGATGACACAAAGTCCTCAAAAAAGCTGTTCAACAATCCCTGTACTCCTCCACCAAAGCTTGGCAAAGTATAACAGACTGTAATATGTGTCAAGGCGTGGTCTGATTACCATGACGCCACTGTTGAAATGCAGGCCAGCCAATATTAGGAAAGGCTGAAAATTCTTGTTTCAGAAACAACTCATCAGTATTTTGCAGGACAAGGGGATGTGCACCCATGAAAATGCATTTAGAGTAACGTGTCAAATCCCAACAATGAAGCTTGGTGTATGTTGCTCTCAACTCGGGACGTCCTGTATATAGTGCCTCTAAACTATCACAGGTTTCTTCAACAAGCTCGTCGTCATCAGAATTTGCATCCTAATTTTCGACGAGAGCTGCGCTGTTACCATGACAACTATGCTACGTTTTTGTTTTACGCAAAGAATAAGCTAAGACAATAGTACTTTGAGCACAGAAGACACTAGTTGCAAGAGTCAATAGCCTTCATTTGGGGTTAGTAAATTACCCATTGTCTGTTGCGTTTTTACCAATGATATTGCTTCGGAAATTGAACCTTCGCTAGTTTCTCAAATAGAGTAAACTGCAGCTTCAGCACTCGTTGCTTTGAGCTTCATCCCCAGAACTATGCGTTCTTCTTGCTGCTCTAATTGTTGTTGTAGCAGTTCCATTTCTTTTTGTCTTTGTCCAAGCTCTTGCTTTTGCGCGAAAGCATCCCTTTCTACTAGCAAAGGAGCTTTTCTAGCCTCTGCTGCTACATTTTTTGACCAAACAGGAGATACAGCAGATGCTTTGGAAAATCCTTTATAAGATTTAGATATTGAAGCTTGTTCTTCGTGGACTTCTTCACGGGTGGCCGAATAGCCTGGCTCAACAGGTAAAATTCCAATAATATTCTCTTTTATTCTATCAATAAGCTCGGCCCATATAATGACCCAGATACCTCTAACCCTTTCTCTTTGAACGTTTTCTTCAATTGCTCAACAGTGCAATTTTCTATGACAGGCATTATAAAAGAATTAGCATAAACTATGATAAAATCAATATTAAACAGCGCTGTACATATTCAACTATGTAATAGCTATGCAACAATGTATACATAAAAACAAACACAGAATTATCATTATTATTATAATTATTCTATTATCAAACTTGTAATACAGCTCTGCATTTTTACCTGCAGTCAGAAAAAGGTCATTTTTTATATTAAAAAATAGCAACAAGTAAACTTTTCATAATTCGCCTTGCAGCCTGGTTGCTTCAGCTAGGTAAGGCAGGTAAGCTGATTATCTGTACAGTCTGGTTTCCTGTGATGTGTGAAACTAGGTCGCCTGCCTCAAGGTGGCAGAATGACTCCTCGCTTTCAAGGGACACAATTCTTTGCATTTGGCACTAGTTTCTTTTTCGTAAACAACTTATTTGTGGGTCTTTTCCACCCAATAGCAATTCGTATCTCATCATACTGAACATGCACTATATAATGTTTTCACTTCGTTCATGGCTCTGCCTTATGTCCATTAAATATTTTTCCTTTCTTCAGCTTCAGTGTTCTTTCAAAGATTTTGCCAGCACTAATTGCAAATTTGCACAGAGACTCTTGTGGATGCGCCGTACATTCTCCTCTTCAAGAAAACATGTTTTCGAGTTCAGTGCATCACTTCTAAAGCATGTTGGTTGTTGTGCATTATAAACAATTGCTGCACTCTTTAACTCAATTACGTCTATAACTATAACATAAACCCACTCTTTGCCCTATCGACAACAGCATTTTACAGCAAGTATTCTGCTGTTTGTCATGATAACGCATCTCATTATCCCAGCCTCCAAAGCTGGAGATTGAGGGACTTTGACTTGGTGCCACAGGTTTCGATTTTCAGAGAAGCTTAAGATTTCAAAGCTTTTTTGTTTACAGATCAAAGCTTCTGGCTTGAATGCAGACGCTAATTTTATAAATGGCAGCTCAATTTACAAACACGACTAGCTCTTCTCAACAACAAAAGCTTAATCCAGGTCTAAGCCGATTAACTCTAAGATAATTTGCTCAAATCCTAGAAAACAGGCAGCTAGTCACTTCCCGAGAAATTATGTGAATCATAGTTTACAGGATGAAGGGCATAAATCCTAATAGCCAGGCGCCAATCATTCATCCAGAATTTATCCCTCTGGCAGCCAATGTGGGAATATTTGTAAACATCTAAGGATGATGACAGAAAGCTTCCCGCCTTAAAAAATAAAATTTCTAAAAATAAATGCAGGTAGAAATAAGTGAGTATTAACTAGACACGTCAAAAACACATTTATTTCATAATCTCCGGCAGCAAGATAATAAAATAAAAATTTGTTCATCTGACATTCCCTGCTGCTGTGTGGCAATTAATACGAGATCTGAAACTTCGCACAAAGTTTAACAAATACGTCAGAATTATTGTCAAAAAGTTTTAAAAGTTGCTCTTTACTGGTGTTATCATGTGGCTCTCGTTTGTTTCCTCAAACTGCTATCTCGAAAATATAAGCAACTTCTGTTGCGCTTCTACGAATCAACAAAGCGCTAAATTGTTTTGTTGACATTATAAGGTGTGTTGCTTCTTTAATCTTTGGTTGTTAAGCAGCTTATAAGATTAAGTTACAAGATTAACATCAGTCCACTAATAATGACATTCTTAGGGCAACAGTGGCCACTATTCGGTCAAGTATTCAAGGCAGGAAAATTTACCCTTTCTGAGGATTTTAAACAAGTTAATTTTTTACCTGCAAATTGGACAAAATTAAATGCATGACGAGATAGAAAGAGAGAAAGAGGAGAGCGGGGGGAGGGCAAAAGAGAGAGACAAAAACGCTAGTGTATCTGTGCTTAGGGTTGGGATAATGACATTTAAGGATAGTTCCGGCTGATATCAGTGTTTGGAATCTACAACTTGAAGAAAGACACTAATCCCTCTCTAGCTGAGTGCATAATTGTTCTGCAAAAGCTAATTTCCTAAAAGACACAAAGCTTGCGAGTGTTCACCGTGGGAAAACCTAATCCCTGAAAGACAGATAGGGCTTATTTTTTCTAGCTGGGTTTTATAAATGACAGAAAATTTGCAAACACTCGCTGTGATAAAAGCTAATCTGAGCTTAAAGCTGATTTTCTTTACGATAATTGACTTTAATTTGAAAAATAGGCAGCAGACGTTATTACACTAAACCGCCGTCTTTTAAAGCAAAGCGACCTGTATGGGAACCGATAAAACTGTTGTAGCGGGATTCTTCCCTGTTATGTTGTTTGAATGTCATACTGATTTACAGCGATCGTTTTTATATTGCTTTTAAAACAAGAAATCTTACATTTTCCGTGTAAGACTGGTAAACAATTTTGACTAAGAAAGGTAAATCAGTAATTTTGCAGGGAAAGGTGATTTCCAGCACAATAAACAAACTAAACCTCCACAGCTATGAACGCGACACATCTGCATACTAATATGCCACAGATAAGCAGGTCAGTTTTATAGTTTTCTTGATAACTGTGAGGTGATTTCTAATTATACCAGTCATAATTTTACCTTAGTACATTGTTCTCATAAAAAACTAATTACTGTACGTAAACGATATCAAGAAAAATGAGTCCCAATCCTCAGGATTATGGTATCTGGAATTGCCACAAAGAGAAATGTTAAAATCGCCCCAAACAGCCGTTTGATGCAATTGAACTGAAATTAAAAATAAGTATTGTTGATCTACTTGCACTAGCTTTGTTAATCTTCTAAAAATTAATTTTAGTTTGTCTTAAAGAAAATGTCCAAATTTCTTGCTATTTCGTTTAAAACACGCTATACCTGGTAAAGCATTCCTTGATAATGATGCATTGTCTGTAAGTGTTTAGGAGAAATATCTTTGCAATATATTGTGCGCTAATCTAAGCAACAACTTCTTCTATTAGTCTTTTTTATATACGGATTACACTTTAATAAGAAAAGCTTCTGTGCGCTCAGACGTTGTTATTTAAGAGTTACTGCTGCAATGTTTCCTGTATGTCTTTATGGACTAATTATAATAATGGTGCGATAAATAGACTGGGTATTCCATTACAACAATGGTATGAGAAAACTGCTTCGCTTAAAGTACGGTTGCAGTACTTCTGGCATGTGTATAAACCTTTTTCTACCACATTTTAGTCACATTAGCAGAATATCATGTAATAAAGTTCGAAATACGTTACTATTGCACACTGACAATAGTATTTTAACTGCTATTATTAACTCATATAGACTTCTCAAATACCTTAATTCACTATATATGTATAGTACGACACAATGGTACTTCTAAACAAGCTAAATATGTACATAAATAATTGTTGTGATTTTCCTGAATGCCTATGTGTACAGCAAAAGAAAGTGAGTTTGTGTGAGTTTATAGCTGCTGTTTATTGTTGTCTAATGTTAGTGTAGGTGTATGGCTCGTGATGCTTTGCGTTGTAAACTACCGAGAGGGCATGCCAATCTTTATTTACAAAATTGCACATTTGTTAAATATTAATAATAATAATTTTTATTAAATAGAATATACAAGTACAAATAGCGAGGAACACAAACTAGCTCTGAGACTCTGGATCATCTGCCCTTGTCTTCCCTGAGTTGCCAGCATCAACTCCTTTTGTTTAATATCATCATGCGCACAGAATCAGATCTATAATCACGACGTATCGTATAAGTAGGTCAGACATAAGCTGGTCATAGAGTGATGCCTCCTTGGTTTCTTGGCTTCTCGGCTGAGGCAATAATTTAGTGTTTAATCATCAATTTCATATGCATTCGCTTTACTAGTATTTAGATATAAGAAAACTATTTTGCATTACTGTTGGGTAATATTGATGGCCGGTAATACAACTTGCTTTTCATTTTACTAAAAGTTTTTTAACATGCACACGAATTGTATTTTAGTGACGTCACTTATGTAGCAGTAAGTAACATGCCTTTTAATGGCCTAACTTATTATATCTACCCTGAAATATATAACGTTATTATAATTTTATTGGTTAATAAATTACATACTTACATACATATTTGCGCATTCTTTATTCATATAAAGGCAAATAGACACAGGAAATTGTGGGCTCATTCAATGACTACTCGGTGATTACTGATTAGGCAATTTTATATGTGGTGACGTTTACGTGCCTCGAGTAAATTTTTTGGTTATAGTCCAAAAGTTTTGATGAACTGCAGCATCATTGGGCAGTAGATTACTTGTTTCTACATCAAGTACAGAAAACACACTACATCAGAGAGCAAATCTTTGGGGTCCTCATACTGCTCTATGTAAATTTACGTGGTATGTTTTATAACTTAGTCTATGTAATATTGAAATTCACTCGTGCAGCTGCTGTAATATGCAGCCATACATTACCTAAGAACAAAAACTGCATGGAAAATGAACAACTGGAAGCACCTATCCACTTAGAAAACTCGAAATTCAAGTACAAATGTTGACACGCGCAAAAAGTAGTATGTTGAATAGAGTATATATTCTCTTTTATCAATTATAATTTGTTAAATCATCAAAGAGCTTTAATTTCAAGTGTTTATGTGTAGTGTACGGAACACTTGCTAACCGTGTTGTACAAGACATGTAAGACGCATCAATTATCAATTGTATAAAACCATTATGTAAATTTAATTCACTCATTCATGTAGTTCTATAACAATACACAGTACTTTGATTTTTATCAAGATATCAAACGTGATTTGCTGCTTTTGTTTAAGACTGTTGAGCCTGTTTAGTTTCATACATACATACAACTTTAATACAGGAAATCTGCACAGTTGACAAAATAATTCATGAGTCTGATGTTTATTTTAGCTTAGTTATGAGTAAACATTTCTCGGTTACAGAGTTGCTTATTCGCTCTTGCGAATTCTCTGTACTTGACGTTTCCTGAAAAACGGATTTACTGCTGAGCCAAATAACTAGTCATGATTGATAAATCTACCTCAAATATCGCGCGTCAACTTTTGCAATATCGCGCAGCTTGTTGTTCGTTATAACAGCCTTAATGCGTCTTCTATTTGCGCTTAAGTTTTACTTGGTATATGATATGGGAAACTAGCCACATGTTTACGGTTGCATTTTAATTCTTTTGCGTACCCTCAGTTTGACCTGTTTATCAGGGAGTGTGAGCACTATTTGTCCGGGTTTGAATAAATGTGTGAAACTGACTCAGAACGGTGGTAATTACGGAAAACATAATAGTTTCTGCAGCTTCAAACTTTTGCACATAACATTAGATTATCATATACATGTTTTGTTTTTCAAAGTTCGGAATAGTTTATTAATGTGAGCGTTACATTACCCAAACAAGATTGGTAAACAAACTGCCGAGTGAACAATAATAGATGGCTACCATGTTTCGTATAAGACATTGTAAATTTTTATTCACTCCAGGGAATTTTTATTGTATTATTAAATTCGTGTCAGCGATAGTTGCAATTAGAGCAGCCATTTTCTGTCTAAATGTTGACTGGAATCCAATAAAACCTTTAGCACCTTACAATTCTGATTAAATCTTATTATTACAATATGGCGGAACAACATTTGACAATAGATCACTTGTTGATCACATAAGAAATCATTGGTTGATTGGACCTCCTGCAGAACCTTCATCTCGTGTTGTGACAGATACATCTATGCACAACATGTCATCTGTGGTTGATAAATTGCTAAATAAACTGAAAGGTGGATTTTTTGTTGAATGTGGCGCAGCTGATGGAAGACAATCTAATTCTCTTTTATTTGAAAGAAATCGCGGCTGGACTGGTCTTCTAATTGAACCAAACCCAAAATTATTCAAAAAATTGTTGAAAAAAAAGCGCAATGCATATTTCATAAACGCTTGTCTAAGTCCAAATAAAAAGTCAGATAAACTGAGTTTTACAGCAGCTGGTTTAGTTGGGGGCTTGTCAAACCCGATGGATCCAAATCGAGATAAACGAATCAAGAGATGGTTTAGAGGTTTTGCAGAAATAGAAACTGTTCAATGTTTCCCACTTTACTCTATAATGCTAGCACTTGGTAAAAACCACATTGACTACTTCTCTTTGGACATCGAAGGTGATGAGCTTTTAATATTAGAAACTATACCTTTTGATGAACTTACCATAGATATATTGACAATAGAGTACGCTTCATCGACTGAGACTGACCGAGACATAAAATGGACCTTGAAAAGATTAAGCAGCCTTCGAAATTTTATGAAAAAAAACAGGATTTTATGAGGAAGTGGCAATCTTACCACCTGGTGATGAGAAACACGATGGACATGATTTAATATTTCTGCGTAAAGATGCTATGAGTAAACTGCGGAAAGACATATGATAGCTGGGTTTATTATTTTTTGGTTTTGTCATCATTTTATTCAGTTTTCATCACTATTATTCCCATCATCACTATCGCCATCATGTTTTCGTCGGCCTGTAGTAGCTATAAAATCCTTAACTTGATCATGTTTAACATTGACATCTTCATCATCAATACAATGGTCATGTTTCAATATTTGTCTACTTCAAAAAGGCAAGAATTTCTGTACTATAAATCTTATTTAAATAAGTAGGACTACTATACTTGTATAATTGTTCAGCGTACTCAATTGTTAAGCTTCATACATCTGACACAATGCATAGTGTTGCAGGTACAAATAGTTTGGTCCATTACCCCTTCCCAAGGTAGTATATGCATTGGAAGCCACAATATGTTAGACTGTAGTTCAACAAGCTAGACTCCTTTTTTTAACTCTGACATTGCATAGGTGGGACTTGTTATGTACACACGTCTCTGTTACTTTTAAAGTTTGACTTATAATTATACTGCTAAATTTTACTGACATTCTGGCTTTTTCTCGACTCAATATTGGACCAACAATGTATGTATGCATTTTAGCTTTTTAGTGTAACGTAGTAATCTGTAGCACTTATTTTCTAGCACTTATTTCAGTAGTTTTGTAGATGTAGTAATTGTAGACTACAGAAAATTTGTATTTTGCAGAATAAACTAACGTGCATATTTACATAGTTTCTATTCAGCTGTCATCACTATTATAGCCATCATCACTATCATCATCGCCATGATCGTCGCCCTGTAGCACCAGGAAAATCATTAACCTGGTCATGCACATCATTGACATCTTGATCATCAACACAATGGCCATGTTGCGATATTTAGCTACTTCAAAAAAGGGAAAAATTTCTGTACTATAAGTCTTACTTAAATAAGTAGGCCTGCAGAAGGAGATACTTGTGTACATGTACAGCGTATTCAAATCTTAAGCTTCATACAAAAGATACAATGCATAGTTTCCACGGCACATTTCACACAAACGACTCATGAGGAATTTGCAGCGTGACTTTCCTCTTAAGAAATTCTTCTGCCAGTTAGAAACAACCTATGCGTCTTCTCTCTCTGAAAAAATTGCTCCTTAACAGAAATGCTGCATCTTCCCATTTTTCTTTAAAATTTTATTGTTTATTTACTTCTGAAGGTATTTCAAGAACTGCGTTCTTCATTCGAAGAGTACACTGTAAAGAATTTTTCTCGACGATTTTTGCCGTGTTCTCGGTGTGGAGGAGGCCTTAGTGTGACAGCAAACATTTTGCAAATACATGAGACTTGTATGGGAATTACGCTGACATACAGCAGGAATAGCAATGGTACAAGCATTATTCCTTGTGGCACTCCACTGACGATCATCTGACAAAAAGTTAAACAATCCAAGCATGTATATAACAACGTGTGCAATATTTCAAAAAAAATCAATGCATAAACCTTGTGTGTGACCACGGTCCAGAAATTAACACCAGCATAACTGTTCTGTATGGGGCGAGATTCAGAACTGGTGAGGTACAACGTGACGCCGGAGTTTGTTGTAATTCTCATGGTTCAAGTGGCAAGGTGTGAGAACATAGGTTACGTATTAAGTCTTTTTATTGTAATTCAGGCTGGGTAGTAAAGGAGAGGCACTGAGATGGCAAGGAAGATGACTAAGCATCTTATATTCAAATTTATATATTAAATTTATTTATATTACTCGCCAATAATATAAATAAATTTAAGAAATTTTTGAAAAAAATTAACTTGGAATTTTACTCGAAAAAGTGTGACATGATAAATTGAATAACATGCCAATATGTTTTATCATAATTATATACTTCAACTACACTAATTAATAGTTCATCTTTTTACCTGCACTTTTGATTTACTTGCTCATATTTGTGCGTTTTTAATGTACTAAGTGCGTATTCTGTATTTTTAGTTGTAATTTTACATTATACACGTAGTCACTTATTTTATGTTTTTAATGGACATATAAGTCACTTTGTCTTCTGGTAATTATCAATGTGGTCTGTCTATTATAAATAATAAATGTTCATAAATAAATAATAAATAAAAATAGGTGTATCATATAGCTTGCACTCGCCTTATCTGTGGGAAAGTGTGATACTAATGTTAGTAACCATTTTCTCTGTGACCCCAATATTGCTGATCACTGAAATACTAAAAATTGAGAAATGACATAGATGACTAGCATTTATTTACATATTATGATCAAACAACCCAAAATTTAATAGTATAATAATCGTCTACGATACGTTAATCTGAAAGAATCAATACCAGCAATAACCAAACTTACATGACGAAAACAAAAAGTACATAGAAATAAATAAAAATACCAATGAAATACCGATGAAAGATGTCATTACGTACAAAGTTCTAGTTAACAAATATCAATGAAAGCTGGTTAGGATGGTCCGCAAATAGAAATCAATGAACAATTAGTATTCAAGCGTCACGAGGAACTTGCAAAACCTTTAAGAAAATATCAGAAAGACCTAAGACTCAATCAGCCAATCAGTAATGACTTGAAGCCAATAAACCCAACTACTAAAATGTACGTAAAACTATTTTAGGAGGCGGCAACAAAAAATGTTAAGGACCGTGTCAGTAGTAAAGTTCCATATTTTCAATGTAGCAGGGCCCTGTGTTTGGCAAAATGAGGAAGAGAGAGGAATGTAGAGAAGACATAGATGGTTAAACTGAAGTTAAGTCGATGTTAAAGACCATTTCTGAAAAGATAGACTGAAATCACAATTAGCAGCAGCATGCAATTTCCGATATGAAGAAAAAGATAATCGAAATTCCATCCAATCAGCATGGCATTTTTGACAGACTAGATAGATAATGTAGTTTGTGAACAACTGAGTGTCGAAAATACAGCAAGGAGAAAACAGTTTCTGTGCTAGAAATTTAAAGGTTAAACAAGATGACTTTGGCCAAAATGAGAGGTGACTGCCTAGTATTCACTGGATTGTCGTCACTTAGAATGAGGATACGACAAATATTGTGGAGAAAATTGTCTTTCATGCAGCGCAAAGGCACACGCCCAATCTTCTCTGTCGCGGGTATGCGTCTCGCCGAGGTCACCTTTTTTCGAGCTGAAACCGCTGGAACTTAATATTCGGGCTTTCCTTCGTCTCGTACGTGTGTTGAAAAAAAATCGTGCTACTTTTGTGCGCGATGAAAAAGTTTTGCCGTAGCGGTGCGCGAACCCGGGGTCCCCCATCAAAGTACGGGCGTGTCAGCAGACGAACGCAATTTATTAAGGATAGTCAATAGTTTTAACTTTTCGTACGCTTAGTAGATGCATTGAATACGTGTTTATATGGTAATTCTCACAGTAATTAAGCTTGTTTCTCGATTTTTCACACTTTGTGCCTTGCAAAACTCATTCAACTAGTCAGAATGCAATGTTTTAATTCAGTTAATGTCTGTAATTTTTTGAATGCATAATTGAACGTGTATAAACTACTTTTCACAAGTCTCTGGTGTTATGCACTGTCGCTTGCCTTTTTCCACAAACAACCTTGATTAATTATTCAATTAATCGAATAAATCATTCACACTCCTGAATGCTTAAAGACAATTGATTTTTGGCATTCGTTCAATTGCCCGACTCCGAGAGTTGATAGGGCTATGATAATCTTCCACACAACTGAAACCACGAAATATTGCGTTGTGAGTATAGATCTTTGTCTCTCGAGTTATCAAGCTGGCTCCCACAATAAGCCTTACAGTGTGAATATATCAAGTTCGTTCAAGGATTTAGTGTCTTAACGAATGTGTGCCTTAAGTAACTCTTTGAACATTAAAGCAACTCGATATTTAATATAAATGATGAAAGTTTTATTATAACCAAGTTTACAATTTAGATCAGTGTTATACGTTACTTTACAAAGCTTTAGTCATGCGCTGGTGGGCGCTTACAATTAAACGGTTAATTCCGAAGAGATAATTCTGATCATGAAATACGTCACAAGTTGCAATGTTTGCACTTATGGTGCCAAAGTTACTAAGTTATTACACTGTTGTCAATCAAATTTAGAATGGGAAATTAATTAGAAATTAATTGGAATAATTAAATTATAAGATTTCGGAGATAGTATGCTCCTCCTTGGTCGGATAGCGAAGACCGTACAATTTGATTATAATTGACTCACTCAGCTTGTACCTTGAATTTAATGAGTTCAGGTATCAGAGGTTGGTGAACGGGAAAAGTGGAAGATTAAACAAATGCCGACTAGTTAAAAGAGTGCTGCAGACCCGGGCCTTTCACCCCCAAGAGAATGAGTACAGGGGAGCCACGGGGAAATTACGAGGCTACCGGCGGTCCGTTTCCGCCGACTGGAACTTAAGATATGTGGAGACAGGCGGCAGTAGTGTAAATAATGGAAGATTGTCAAAATTGTATAACAGTGATACGTGTAATTATGTGAGTAATTTGAAGCTAATGCAAAACATGAATGAGCGAGCGTAAAGAAAACTGTCAGGTTACGAGGGCGAAACAAAAGGACTGGGATGCCATAGGGGCGTTTCAAGCCATGGAGTAATACTGGTCTTGATCATTTTGGTCCTGTCTTGGTGAAAGGAAAAAAGTCCCCGTCGAAAATGTGGGTTTGCTTATGCACCTGCTTTACTCTAAGAGCGATTCACAAGGAGCTGGTATATGATTGTTCATCGCATGAATTTCTTTGTGCTTTTAGTTGATATGTTGCAAGAAGAGGCCTCCCAGAACGTGTCATATCTGACAACGTGAGCCAATTTAAGTTGTCAAATTTATTTTTTCAAAGATTGTTGGAATCCATTCCTTCAGATCCAGATGTAAGTACTTATATGTCTGACAAACAGATAGAGTGGAAATTCATTGCTCAGTTGTCGCCATGGCAAGGTGGAATCAATGAGTGAATGGTCGGAGTTTTGAAGAATAGTCTCCGCAAGGCACTGGGGCGACAACTGTTTTGTTTTCTTCTCAACTCAGTACTGTATTATGTGATGTAGAAGCAGTGATTAACACTCGCCCTATAACATATCTTTCTGAACACTGTGATGATTACAAACCCTTAACTACAGGAGATTTTTTAACTTCAGGCCAGCAAGTTTTGACAGTTTCTGGTAGCCAAGGAGAGGTAAGGATTTCCACAATCAACAGCGGCGTTTTCTTAATGACTTTATTGAAAGACGGAAGAGTGGGTATTTGTCTATGCTGAGAGAACGAGCTTCTGGATATCATCCTAGCAAAAAAATACGTGTGGAAAGAACCCCAAAGGTTGGAGAGATAGTATTGGTTCGTGAAGACGTATTTCTCGGTGCAACTGCAAACACTTAAATTACTGTGGTGATAATGAAATCTGATCTGCACGGGTTCTGACGGCAAATACGTAAACTCACTCCTCCTATTTCACTACTGTATCCACTAGATGTACAACCTCATACTGGAGATGGATCTAAGGAAGACCAATCTTCTAGTGAATATAATGACGAGGACGTTACCCAATTTGAAGGGAAATCTAAACCTCGAGTCACTCGTAAAGCTGCACATAAATTCCGTCAGAACTTAAAAGAGATGATTTCACCACGAGTGATACAATAATTACCGTTTTGAAAAAAAGTTAGTTTTCTTGAACTTGTACTTTAAATATTCTCTTTGTAGGGCTTTTTGTTCATCTTTTGTATAGAACTGTTGAATTTTATGACATATATTTTCATATATATTTAAATTTGTTTTTCTCCGCCTGGAGTGTCATCAAGTAAGACCAGAAACGTTTTTTTTTGCGTAGTTCAAGTTTCCGCTTGTTGATGAAAGTTTTATTACTTGTAAGGAAAAAAGTTGTCTTCATGCAGGCAATATGAATCCAGAAATAACAAAATCAGTAAAACGTTGATTTTTGATCAAATTAGTTTTTTTAACCAGAATATTGTTACATAATCATCATGTAGTTTACAGAAGCATCACTCATTGTAAATTATTTCCTTTTCCTTCTGGCAGTGCACTTGTTTTTCCTAAGATAGCTATTTTCCGGTTTTCCACTCGCCCGTCAAGGCACAATATGTGCTCAGGGGTTTGCTCCTCATTTCCAATTGTACGTAGTGTGCTGTCTGCAAGGCTGTATAGGTACATATTCTCCTAAAAATGTTCTTGTCCAATTAAACGTAGAACGAAATTACGATTGGATCTAAATTACCCTCCTTTATGCTTAGCGGAATCTGAATTCTGAATTCCAAGCCCATTGTTTGCCTGACTTTAGCAATACTATAATTTCTGCCACTGCTGAAATCGAAGTTCTTCAGTGAAGAACCTCTCTGTTTTCAACATCTCGATACAGAAGTTAGGGGCTCCTCTTCGAAGTTTGTATGTGCATATGGCTGAGGTTGAAGGCTTGAAGCGCGGGTCAAGAACACGTGAATTTTCTGCTGAATGAATATGAAGCCTTAAAATTTCTAAATCTTTTGACATTTTATCACTGCCATAGTTTTTCACCTTTTTATTAAAATCACTTAAAATTGTTCTGTAGAATAATGTATCCCATTCACTCCATCGCTCCACTATGCGATTTTGCCAGTTTGAGAGCATTGTCTTCTTTGACGGTTTTCGCACGTTTGTTTTAAACACTATAACATCTTTCCAATCCCAACAAAGTAGGTTTTTCAGAAGAACTAGCGACTCGTCAAATCTCTCAGCTATCATTATTAAATCAAACTTATTTAGTATTTTTATGAGTTTCTGTGCTGCAGATGTGTTGTTATAATTGGTTCTCTGTAATCCAAACATTCGAAGCAGACAATTGCGTAAATTATAAGTGTTTTTGCATGAGTACCACGTGCAGAGTAATTCAGTGGACATTGTAAAAACGTTGTTATGTTAACACCAAAATAGTTCTCATAACCACCATAGCTATAAAAAGATTCCAACCATGAGGCAGGATGACGTAAAATTGATAAAAACTTTGCTTTTGGCATTAGCGTCTTCACTTTGTCTATATGTAGTATTGTATGGTGACAGAACACATTGTAGACATTTCTTGGATGAGGGATAAGCATCCTTTTGCCAAATTCTTTATTTAAATCAATGAGGTTTCCCTTACGAGGAAGTGCAAAGGACATATTGTTATATTTACCATATCTCATGAATATGTTTTGAAGAGCGCTGCTTGCACATTTAGGAGTTTTAAAAAAGAAGAGATCATGGACTGGTTTGCAAATTGATAACGAGACTGAGGATGACGTCGATGATGAAGATTTGTCTCTTCTATAAATCCTGCAGCAAGGTACTAATGTAAATAAATCAAACACTAAGAAGCTCAACTTTTATTCCCCGCCTTCACTATTATAGCACTACATGTCTTTTCCCCGAATACTGCAATATTGGCGCCATGCAATTGTGCGATATGTTCTTTCTTTGCTTTCGTGGCAGAAGTTATTTAATTAAAACTGAATACAAGACACACAGCACTAAATTTACTATGAAAAAATAAACAACGGCCAAATACGTACGTAAGTCAATGTGTATAATTAAGGAACCTAGGACACAGGTTTTTCTTACACGAATCTTTTTAGGTTGTGTAGTTTGCAAGCGTAAACTGGGCAAGTCACAGCTAAGAGTTGAACAAATTTGGATAACATGCTGAAGTGAGAGCACTGATTAGATTAGATTAGATTCTTTATTTCGAGTGAGTCGAAAGTCATAGTGGTCTTGAAGCGCAATCTTAATAACAGAACTAACAACACAGCTATGGTAGAAAATAGCGCCTTTTAATCTGGCTGGTGTGTTTAACTGAATGCGTTATTTTGCTGGCAAATAGATATTTGTGTAGTTTGGTTAGCAATTTTAGTCATTTTTGTTATCTGTTTGTATTTTATCAGTAACTATATTGATAGTCATTCATTTGAAATCACAGCCTCCCAATTTGCAGCAGAGATTTGATGATTTAATGTTGGCCAATCTGCATAATTATAATCATATACCTTTGAAAACATAACGTACTGGAATTTTGACGCAAATTTTACCAAAAATGGGATCATGATCGCATGTAAATATTTGTAAAGCACACCATAGTTAGTAAATAATCAAAGTGAGTTTGTGATTATCAAATGCAGTACAGACTTTGACGTACTATTTACTCGAGAGTGATTGGTAATTAAATGGAACAATTGATTTTGTACAATGAGATCATTTAAGTTACGGCCCATTGGATATTCATTTAACTCTGTCTGGCCCCCGACCTTGCATTTGGCATTAAAGTTGCCAACAAAGACAATGCTATAAGGGTGCTTGGGTTAAGAGGCTAATAGGTTATTATAAGAATCATCTAATTCTTCAATAAATCGGTATTCACCTGCTGCACCCTGGGATAGGGATCTATAACAAATGTACATATAGAGTGTGTTAACCTTTAAACTAATTTCGAACCACGTGAATTCAAACAGGTTCTGTGGCAACAACCCAGTCCATGTTTTAAAATGCATGTGATAGGCCGCATAAAATGCTACTCCACCATTTCTGTCCCGATCTTTTCTCACTGAACCTTGGAATCCGGAAAGATAACGTCATTTGCTATGAACCGGTCAAGAGTCAACATTTGAATTAAAAAACACAATAATGTAGCAATGAATGGACAGTTCCGTTTTCGCAATTATATTAAATATATGAAAATACCGCTAACCTCACGTATCACAATTCACTAACTTACTTGCCATATCGAAAGTCTTTTTTTCTTTATCAACCACCTTATAGTCCTATAGGCCAAAATATATAAGAATAATTATGAGCAAGTTCTCTGATTCTTTTTTCCAAACGTTTAAAAAACAAATTTCGCAAACTTTCTTTGCAGTAATATTTTTTGAGATTATACGACTTGCTAATTTTTGAATAACGTGCTGAATTTACCTTTCATAGTCATCGTGTCTGTTGACAAATTGTTGTTGTAAATAATTTTTGTAGCGAAACACATAATCAGTTGTTGACGCGTTGTAAACAAATATATAAAGTACTTTTACACAAGTATAACTTGAAAGTATAAAAACAAGAATTTAATGGCGGCCGTTTTCCTTGCCATACTGAAAATATTATACTTTTTGGCATTGGCTACAAAGCGGCATTCGTTATATGGATTTCGTCGATTCTTAATGTATTTTAATTTTTATGCATGTGCATCTTGCATATTATTAAATACAAGTGTTTTTACAATTGCAGTACTAGTTTCTAGACAGAAAAATGGATAAATTAGATTTAGTATAAATATTTTCCTGATAATTTTGTGCTGGAATATAAAAGTCCATAATATAGTAAACATTTGTTTTTATAAAAAATTTAAAAAGCTAAATTTCACGAATTTTGATATATTTTTATTGTGTCATTAAACTTAATAATATGTTACTTATTCGACTGGTTTCAGTTGATTTTATAGATAAAAAGCCTGTTTTTCATCCATCACACCACAAAAGAATCCATGCTATTTAGGTAGTGTCCCCGTAGAGTCTGCTACACTCAGCTACTGTCTGTTTCCTTTAGTGGGCAGTTGGTTAGTGCCCCTAGCTTGGCCAAGGAATTGATCAAACTTAGCAGCGACTAACATTAATTGGCCCCTAAGGTCCGCCCCTGTGTGCACGGGCCATTTCAGTTTGTGACAGCAGCGTTGTGACTGATTTAATAAGTTTTCTGCTCTGTGCGTTTATTTCAAAAATTTAAGTTTAAAACAAAGACCTTGGAAACAAAATTTAGCACTCGCACAAGAAAGTAGGTGCGAGAAACTAGGTCACTTTACACTGATGTTCCAGTTCTATAACATTGCGCTGAACGTATAACAGGTTTAGTTGTTATAACTTTGCGCAGTACGAAATTTTTGCTGCGCTTTAATGTACTTTGTTCTTGTGGCTTCCATAGCAAAATCTTCTTGAATTACAGTTATTGAAGCCAAGTTTTGTGCAGAATTCGCTGTCGCGAATTACACAATTTGAATAATTCGCACAGTTGATACTGCTTGGCAAAAGTTGAATAATAAATGTGTTCACACACACAGTATTATAATACTACATTAATAAACATGGAAGACGAAGACATTATTTATACAAGAGAACAAATGGACGGTTTACCAATGTCCAAGCTTCGAGAAATAGGTAGATCATTGGGTGTGATAAAATGTCGTTAACCAATGAAAAGAAAACAACCCACGTATTATTCAGGAAAACTACGATAAAGTATTTATTCCCATGAACATTTAATGAACATATGTTAAAATTAGATTATAATATAATTAGCATACACCTTTCGGCACACGCTACGTCAAAAGGTGGTCTTCGGGTACCTGTGGCCCTTCTAACCCGAACCATCACACATGTGATTCTGCCAATTTGAGAGCATTGTCTTCTTAGACTGTTTTCGCATGTTTGTTTTAAACACTTACATCTTTCCAAACCCAACAAAGTAGGTTTTTCAGAAGAACTCGTCAAATCGTTCAGTTATCATTATTAAATCAATCTTATTCTGTATTTCCTTTATGAGTTTCAGAGCTGCACCAGTGTTATTATAATCTGTTCTCTGTAGTCTAAACAATTTCAAGCATAGCAGTGTGTAATTTATAAATGTTCTTTGCACGAGTACCACGTGCAGAGTAATACAATTGATTTCGTAAAGATTAAAACCAAAATAGTTCTCATAACCACCATAGCTATAAAAATATTCCAACCATGAGGTAGGCTGACGTAAAATTGATAAAAAATTGCTTTGGGCCGTAGCGTCTTCGGCTTGTCTATATGTAGTATTGCATGGTGGCAGAACACATTGTAGACATTCCTTGGATGAGGGATAAGCATTCTTTTGCCAAATTCTTTATTTACACTGAGCCAAAAAGAATTTAAACACTTTCATTCAACTGCAATTTTATTAAAAAAAGTTTATTTACACTGAATGCGTTATTTCGCTGGCAAATAGATGTTTGTGTAGTTTGGTTAGTAATTTTAGTTATTTTTGTTATCTGTTTGTATTTTATCAGTAACTATATTGATAGTCATTCATTTGAAATCACAGCCTCCAAATTTGGAGCAGAGATTTGATGATTTAATGTTGGCCAATCTGCATAATTATAATCATATACCTTTGAAAACATGACGTACTGGAATTTTGACGCAAATTTTACCAAAAATGGGATCATGATCGCATGTAAATATTTGTAAAGCACACCATAGTTAGTAAATAATCAAAGTGAGTTTGTGATTATCAAATGCAGTACAGACTTTGACGTACTATTTACTCGAGAGTGATTGGTAATTAAATGGAATAATTGATTTTGTACAATGAGATTATTTAAGTTGCGGCCAATTGGATATTCATTTACCTCTGCCTGGCCCTAAACGTTGCATTTGGCATTAAAGTTGCCAACAATGACAATGCTTGGATTAACGGGTGCTTGGGTTAAGAGGCTAGTAGGTTATTATAAGATTCATCTAAAGCTTCAATAAATCAGTCTTTACCTGCTCCACCCTGGGATAGAGATCTATAACAAATGTACATATAGAATATGTTAACCTTTAAACTACTTTCGAAAAACGTAAATTCAAACAGATTCTGTGGCAACAACCCAGTTAGTGTTTTAAAATGTATAAAATGCTATTACCATTTCTGTCTCGATCTTTTCTGACTGGACCTTGGAATCCAGAAAGACAATGTCGTTTGCTATGAACCAGTCTAGAGTCTACATTTGAATTAAAAAGCACAATAATGTAGCAATGAATGGACAGTTCCGTTTTCGCAATTGTATTAAATATGTAAAAATACCGCTAACCTCACGTATCACAATCCACTAACGTACCTCTCATGTCGAAGGTCTTTTTTTCTTTATCAATCAACCACCTTATAGTCCTGTAGGCCAAAATATATAAGAAGAATTATGAGTAAGTTCTTTTGAATCTTTATTCCAACGTTGGAAAATCAAATTTCGCAAAACCGACTTTGCAGTAATTTTTTTAAGATTATACGACTTACTAATTTTTGAATAACGTGCGTTACTGAATTTACCTTTCATAGTCATCGCGTCTGTTGACAAACTGTTGTTGCAAATAATTTTTGTAGCGAAATACAAAATCAGTTGTTGACGTGTTGTAAATAAATATATGGAGTACTTTTACACAAGTATAACTTGAAAGTATAAAAACAAGCAATTTAATGGCGGCCGTTTTCCTTGCCATATTGAAAATGCGCAACTGTTTCAAAAGCAACGACGAACATACATGAGAAATTATACGCCTTGCAGCTTCTAAAATGCTGTCACGAAAAATATCACATATTATACTTTTTACGGCTTTGGTTACAGAGTAGCATTCATTATATGGATTTCCTCGATTCTTAATGTATTTTAATTCAGAAAAGTTTGAAAAAACAAATTTAGAGATAGATAAGATAAGATCGACGCATGTGTATCTCGCATATTATTAAATACAGGTGTTTTTATAATTGCAGTACTAGTTTCTAGACAGAAAAATGGGTAAATTAGATTTTTAGTTTTTTTTTAACATTTTCCTGATAATTTTGTGCTAGAATATAAGATTCCATAATATAGTTTGCATTTGTTTTCATAAAAATAAAAAAAGCTAAATTTCACGAATTTTGATATTTTTATTGTGTCATTAAACTTAATAATATGTTACTTATTTGACTGCTTACAGTTTGCTTTTTGGGGTATAGTTAAAAAGCCTGTTTTTCATCCATCACACCACAAAAGAATTCATGCTATTTAGGTTGAGCCCCCGTAGAGTCTATGCCTACACTCAGCTATTGTCTGTCTCTTTAGTGGGCAGTCGGTTAGTGCCCCTAGCTCAGCCAAGGAACTGATCAAACTTAGCAGCGACTAACATTAATTGGCCCCTAAGGTCCGCCCCTGTGTGCACGGGCCATTTCAGTTTGTGACAGCAGCGTTGTGACTGATTTAATAAGTTTTCTGCTCTGTGCGTTTATTTCAAAAATTTAAGTTTAAAACAAAGACCTTGGAAACAAAATTTAGCACTCGCACAAGAAAGTAGGTGCGAGAAACTAGGTCACTTTACACTTATGTTCCAGTTCTATAACATTGCGCTGAACGTATAACAGGTTTAGTTGTTATAACTTTGCGCAGTACGAAATTTTTGCTGCGCTTTAATGTACTTTGTTCTTGTGGCTTCCATAGCAAAATCTTCTTGAATTACAGTTATTGAAGCCAAGTTTTGTGCAGAATTCGCTGTCGCGAATTACACAATTTGAATAATTCGCACAGTTGATACTGCTTGGCAAAAGTTGAATAATAAATGTGTTCACACACACAGTATTATAATACTACATTAATAAACATGGAAGACGAAGACATTATTTATACAAGAGAACAAATGGACGGTTTACCAATGTCCAAGCTTCGAGAAATAGGTAGATCATTGGGTGTGATAAAATGTCGTTAACCAATGAAAAGAAAACAACCCACGTATTATTCAGGAAAACTACGATAAAGTATTTATTCCCATGAACATTTAATGAACATATGTTAAAATTAGATTATAATATAATTAGCATACACCTTTCGGCACACGCTACGTCAAAAGGTGGTCTTCGGGTACCTGTGGCCCTTCTAACCCGAACCATCACACATGTGATTCTGCCAATTTGAGAGCATTGTCTTCTTAGACTGTTTTCGCATGTTTGTTTTAAACACTTACATCTTTCCAAACCCAACAAAGTAGGTTTTTCAGAAGAACTCGTCAAATCGTTCAGTTATCATTATTAAATCAATCTTATTCTGTATTTCCTTTATGAGTTTCAGAGCTGCAGCAGTGTTATTATAATCTGTTCTCTGTAGTCTAAACAATTTCAAGCATAGCAGTGTGTAATTTATAAATGTTCTTTGCACGAGTACCACGTGCAGAGTAATACAATTGATTTCGTAAAGATTAAAACCAAAATAGTTCTCATAACCACCATAGCTATAAAAATATTCCAACCATGAGGTAGGCTGACGTAAAATTGATAAAAAATTGCTTTGGGCCGTAGCGTCTTCGGCTTGTCTATATGTAGTATTGCATGGTGGCAGAACACATTGTAGACATTCCTTGGATGAGGGATAAGCATTCTTTTGCCAAATTCTTTATTTACACTGAGCCATCTGAAATTGCATTGCACACACATGGATCATGATATTTAACAGAGCATTTCCGTAGATCATTTCTGCTTTGAATATTATGAGAATCTAATCTGGTAGGGGCAGTACAGTTATGCAGTTCAGCATTGTAAAAAAAATAATTACTAAAAAGGGGTGGTAACATGTTGTTGAAAAACTTAAACTTGAAAACTGCGATTTGGAATTTGTTGACTTTACAAATATTTAAGACATTTGATCTTTTAAATAACGACGGAGATTGATCTCTGTAAGCAGCAAAACTTACGGCTCTAGCTGCTTTCTTTTGGATGGTATGTAATTTGCTTAAACTGGTTGGTTAGGTACTGCCCCATGCTATATTAGAATTTTGTTTGGATGTTTTATTTGAAACAAATTTTAAGTGTTCCCGCCATGTTAAATGTTCACGATCAATGATAGTCTCTAAAAACTTTTCTTATTTTTGCTTGAAAATAGCATGTATTTTGCTTTATTAGTGTTAAGTGAAAGTTTGTTGGCTTTATACCAGGCAGATAGTGGTATGAGTTCATGCTTTTCAACATTTAGCATAGTTTCATAATTTGGGTTTCTGTAAAAGATAATTGTGTCATCTACGAATACAATAAATTTTAGAATGTCTAAGACATTACATAGGTCATTGATATGAACAGTAAAAGGAAGGGGGCAAGAATAGCTCCCTGCAGGGCGCCATAAGTAATTTCTTTCAAAGAAGAAAATGTATGATTAATTTGAACTGACTGTTGACTATTCACATAACTAGTGAAGCATTCCAAAGAAGAAACTCTTACACCACAATGAGTTAATTTGGCTAATAATATTTTGTGATCAATAGTATCGAATGCTCTAGAGAGGTCGATGAAAATACCTATTGTGAACACTTTGTTGCCTATTGATTTAGACAGCAAATTAAGCAGTTCTAACAGATCCATATCTGCGGAATGACTATGTCTGAATCCTAGTTGCTTTTTTATATATTATACTACTTCTTTTGAGGTAATCTAGAAGCCTATTATGCATTAACTTTTCTAAAATTTTTGAGAAAGAAAAGTTTTGTCGCCACTTTTGAAAATAGGATATATTTTTGTGTTTTTTTAGTTCATTTGGCACAACTCCCTTTGAAAATGATTGACTAAAAATATAGAAGAGGTTTGATAATATTTTCAGTTAACTTTTTGAAGAGTTTGGGATATGTCATCTTAACCAGCACTATTTTTGCTTTTAACTTGTTTACAACATTAGCTAATTCGGTTTCATCTATTGGAAAATGCCACATTGAACTCTGGTCTGTGTAAGTGTGAAGAGAGATGAACTTGTGTATTAGATATTTTGCTAGCCAGGTTATATCCCACATTAGTGAAATAATTATTAAAACCACCTAAAATTTGATAAGCATTCCTTAACTTATGTTGCTTATCGTTATAGGCAGAAAGATCAAAATACGTAGTGCATCACTTATACGTAGCTAAGTTTATTATTTCTCAGGTGTTTTTCATATTATTTACATTATTTTGTTTGCTAATATCATAATAATATTTTTTGCTTTCTTCAGAATTGTTAAATTATTCTCATAATTTCGGTAAATCGACATATTTTGTTCAGTTATTTTTAAATTGTTTTATTTACAAATCATTATTACAGTTTATTGATTGAATTAAGCCTTCTGTTAACCAGGGTTTATTAAGAAAGTGGGTGAGGTTTGATTATTTTAGAAACTAAAGGAAAACAATTATTATAGATATCAGAGAAATCAGAAATAAATGATTCGTAAGCTATGTCAGGTTGGTGAGTATGTAAGACTTGAGACCAGTCATGTAGACCTGATCTTTTATTAAATTCCTTGTGGCTAGATCAGTAAACTTTCAAATGTATGAAACAACAGGGTGGCGATGGAGAGAAACTTTTAAAGTTGATTTTGAAAACACAGGAAAATAGTCGAATAAACAGCTGTACCAGCAGTCAGATTGTCATATAAAATGTTGTTCGTGAAAATATTATCAATTTGTGAGGCTGAGAAACTTGTTACTCTGGTAGGTTTTGTTATTAATGGACGCAAAGTGTGACTTAGTATATTTATGATTCAGTGTATTTACGAGTTTCAGAATTAAGTAGATTTATATTAAAATCACCAGCCATGAAGACATACTTATTTTCCTTACAGTTTTTGAAAGAAGATTTTCTAAATTATCTAAAAGTGTTAAAGACTTGATCCAGGTGGTCTATACAAAACGCCTACAATCATATTTCTTGCATTAGATTAATTTCCACATATAAATGATTCATGATTCGAATTTCGCATGCTTGTGTATTGCAGCACAAGCTAATTTAATGAACAAAATTTTCGTAAAAGTGTGTCGAATTTCTTGAATTGAAAAATCAATATGCTATTTTGTACTGTACGCATTATATTAACCATTATGGGAGCTTTAAAGGGAGACAGGATGTTTTTCATATACTACCCCATTTTGAAGTCCGATAAAAAATATACATATTAACACAATTAATACTGCAAAATGGTTTCTGATAATTAAATATTAGATTAAAATTTAATTAATGGCGGGCGAGCCCAACTGTTGATGACATCATAAACTAACCCAATCTCAACAGCGAATATATTCCATGAGCGTGTTGAGCGTGTTTGCAAAAGCGACAACAGTGCTACTGTAAGATATTCAGTGTGTTGTACTAAAACTAGGCAAGTTTTAAGGTAGAAATTCAAATTTCAAATTTACCGCTGTACTCGCGCATGACCTGCTAAACGTGTGCAGTTCATCACAAACTAACACATCTGAACTGAGAGGCACAGCACCTGTATTTTGTACAATGCATTTCCGAAATGCAGCGCTTGTGCCCGTCTAACTAGCGAATCGCGAAATGCGTGCAGCTGCGAAGAACAAGTGGCGCGAAGGGGAAATTGTGTTTGTGTGGTAATAATTCACCTTCGAAGGACGAACATCATCAGGTAGAAAAGAATTTTACACTATGATTTCATCAGGTGTTTAAAATGTATCATGTGCAGTAGATTCTATAATGTATACAAATGTAGAAAGTAACACAACGGAGAAAATCAAAACCTGGATAACCGTTTGTACATAATGGAAATATTTCAAATGATGAATTGCTTTGAATTTTTGACTCTCACTTTTCTGCCTTACTCACGGAGTAATAGCCAGTCCGTCGCGAATCGTCTAAAGGTCGTACCGCCCCTATATTTGTGCCATATCTATATTTCCACTAGTACTCCCAGCGCCTACTTGAGAGGTAAATGGGTGACATAAAAATGACAAATCCAGGAAAAATCCAGGAATTAATTTACATCATTGACAAACATCATCGTAACTCTTTATCATTGTATGAAAACTCGCGCTGACACAAAATTATAATAATTCCGGTGCTTGTTGGCAAACGGTGAAAACATCGTTGCCGTTCGTCCTCCGTCTTCAATTACCGCACAAAGAGTGGAAAAAACGTGGTTTAAAGCATTTACGAAAAATGGTTAGCATTTACCAAGCAAAACAATACATCGTCGAAACAAGGAATTTAAACACCGACAGCGAGCAAGCAACGAATGAGAAAAACCGGTCATGTAAAATAGGGCCCACGTGATTAAATTTACACTAGCAGCCTCGGTCACAGTTTCAAATGTTATTAGAATTAGGTATTTTGGGTGCTGCTTTTGAGCACATGAATTATGGCATTTTTGAGTGAGTTTATATTCCGATTGTGTCTGAAATAATTCGACGAATTCGCGCAAGGGGGCGAGATTAGCTTCGCGCATGGAAAAACCGTTGACTGTCGCTTGTGTGATATCTAAATATGTCTACTTTCAGCTAAAGGATACTTTTTTTCTAAATTGTTTAAAATGTGCTACTTAAACTGTACTTGAACTATCTTGTGAGTTTCTTAAACAGAGCAATCAAAATATTGCAGAAATTTTTCGTCAAATTACTCTTCTGTCGTCAATAAAAATCACTGGTTGTCAACAGCATGATTCGAGTTAACAAAAGACGCATTTTAAACGTACTTACTATAGGTCCAACTGGTGTTTGCACGCTTGTTATCATAGTTGATTATTTACTTTCTTTAAACTTACTGTTCGTGAATAAAACCATGGTTGGAAATCAAATACCAACTAAAACTTTAATTCAGAACATGAACAAAGATTATGTCGAAGTAAAAGAAGAAAAGGGTGAGAAAAAAAACTTCGTAAAAGTAAAGAAGACAACGTTTTTTGATTCAGTTACTAAAACTAATCTTTCGTATACTAAAATAATTAACTTCATTGAGCGAGATAGGCGATTTGCACGAGAAAAAACGGTGACTATAGCAACGCAAACATCTTGGCATTTTATGCATCATTTGGTGGACTTGGCTGAGAGGTTTGATGGACCAATTTCAGCAGCTTTATATGCACCTGGTGATAGTTTTGATTTCATAATGAATAGAGTAAATGTGTATCGAAGATGTCACCTAAAATTTGCCCATTTGGTCTCAATTTCTCTATTTTTTGCAACAAATGCACCTCCAATTAGTGGAAAAGAAGAAGAAGAGGTTCAATTGGTTTGTGGCAACATCTCCTTGCCACTATCCAATGGTCCTGACACATCGCATTACGGAACTTATCCAATAAATGTAGGGAGAAATGCAGCTCGATTAGCAGTTTATACAGAATATATTTTGCTCCTGGATGTGGAACTGAAACCTACTCCATCTTTGATGAGAAAGTTTGTTGACATGTTGAACAGAAAAACAACTCAGCCTACACAGAACATTGTGTACGTTCTTCCAACTTTTGAAATTGCTGATGACAAAGACATACCTTGGAATAAACAGCAATTGCTAAAACTGCTAAAGCAAGGAAAAGCAGTGTCGTTTCACAAAGTAAGTACGCCTGCCGTAATTTCTAGTATAGTTGAACAAGGTATCGTTTTGTTATTTCTTGGAAATGTTATGAAAGATGTATCTTTCACCAGACACCCTCCCTCTCTCTCTCTCTCTCTTTCTCTCTCGCTCTCTCTCTCTCTCTCTCTCTTTCTCTCTCTCTCTCTCTCTTGCTCTCCATCTCTCTCTCTCTCTTTCTCTTTCTCTCTCTCTCCCGCTGTTGCTCTCTCTCTCTTTCTCTCGCTCTCTCTCTCGCATGACTTTACATATATGCCTGTCAAGAATTCATCTGTCATACTGTGATGTAATATGAATTGTGAGCTTAAAGACAGAGATAAACAGAAAGTAATAAAATTTAGGACCTATACGTTGTGATTTAAAAATAAAAACAAAAAAAAATAAAAATTGTCAAAAATTGGCAAACTCTTGAGTTAGCGGACAGGATCCGTCATCCTAATCATTGTCACAGATACGAACATTTAATTTACAGTTTATTATTAATTTTGATTTGTAGTTTTAAATTTTAGTTTTTCATTACTACAAAGTCAGCGTTGACATCTGTTTGTACACTTTGAAGTTTTCAATATATGTATGTACTTGCTACTGCTATATGTTTGTATGTAATGGGGTTACTTGGCTTCTCTTTTGAATGTAGTAGTTTTTCACACTTGGTAGCAAGATTTGAGGACAGGCAATACACTTAAGCAGTTGTGTGGTTATAATAACGTTTTCACTCAGGTGCCATGATATATTGGCTGATGGATTAACTCTAACTTTTGTTTACTACTGTTGATTATGTTTACCATTTTCGTGTATATGTGGTTTGACTATGAGACAATGATTTTGACTAAAATACAGATTGCAAAGTTAAACCATGTTTTCATCCAGTGATTTCATCTGTTTAACACGAACATCGCAACTTCAAAAACAGTCTGATAAACTTACCAATGACGGTTGTTGGCTTTCCCCAAACCACCCCAGCGACAACTTTAGCGTCACGACAATCATTGAGTCAGCATTGAGTAGACCTAAATGGGCCTGTTCTTGTTAATGGGCTTATCTGATCATAGACTGGAAGTACTTAGAATAAACTGGTCTAATCTTTCTAAATGACTAATAACGAAAGGAATATCTATGTTCTATTTAGAAACGCAAAAACTCGTAAACAAGAAAACGGTATCATTTGTAATCTGTGACGGGTGTTTTGAACCTCATGTAGCCTGTACTGATACTCAACCAGAAACGTACAGAGAAATTTTTAATCTAAGAAATAAAGATTCTAGTGGACAGAACAGTAACGTTTAACTCTTAAAGAGTCAAGTATTAGACCTAACTGAGCAAGAAGAAAATCAGCGAAAAGTGCAATAAATACTGAATTTTCTTTTGGAAAATGAGCATTGGGGAGATCTGACCAGAAATTATTACTAGAATTAAACAGGCCGGACAGAGAATTAGTGAAAATGAATGGCTACGTAAAGATACTATCTTATAGTAATCCTTGCGCTTCACACAGCTCGGCAATGAAAGACAATTTGGGGAAAATCAATCTCTCTAGTTAGTGCAAAAAGATGGCTGCGAACTGATATCCTGTAAAACTGTTAGTCCTGTTTCAGACCGGATAACCGCTATAGCTAAAAGGAAATAGCTAAAAAGAGAATGACTATCACGAAACACCTAAGTGACCTATTTCCTAGATTTTGATTCAATACGGCTGTTAAGACAGCTACAGGAAAAATTCATGTGCAACTTAGGAGTGAGGGAGAAGCTGATAACATTGGGGATGATTGTAGAGAAGCACTGGATAACTTTATAGATAGTATACCTTACTGGTGAAGAGAGAGAAAATAAGGCCTGCGGTTTAACTTGAAGCCTGGAATTTGAAGAAACTGAAGAGATATTAGTACAATGCTACACATAAATGGAAAAATTAGATACAGAAAGAATGTCAACTAGTTAAAATGGTTGTATGCTAGAATAAGTCACTTGTTAAAATTTCTTACATGCTACACAGGAAATTACTGTTGCTGGCGATTTTCTCATCATTTAAGATGGTGACTCTCAGGTCTGAAATTTCAAGAATTTGAACATATTTTTTTATTTTCTAGAAATCACAAAATTTCTAATTTCGTTGGATGTGAGAGCTCCGTCATGGACAATACTTGTAAATAACTTGGAGTTTTTTAAACTACGTTCTAAAGCGGCTAACATGTTTAATATTTTCAGAATACATGCACGGCTTGCCACAGAATCCCACACTATAATCGATGGCTAAAGTCGACAGTATCATCTGATCTGAGGGAATTTTATATTACTAAATGGATACCACTCGTCTGGGAACCCGTGTACATAGGTAAAATTTAATTATTAAAAATCAGTTTAAATGTGATTATTGATTTAATTTTCCCTAACTGGTCACGCTGTGATGAAATTTTACAATGTTTCAATAAACTGGGGCTCATGACTTCGTTCTACATCGGTGTTACATAGCTATGAGTAACCAAAATTTTCTATTTGTTCTATTTTTACATTGAACAAGTTAAATATTGTTCTAGCCTTAGTGTCTCATTATTAAATTGTACCTGGTCTATTTGGCTGAAGTTGTTTGATTCGATATTTAGTGCTCTTGTTCATAGTATTTTACTGCAGCTAGTAATTACACTTTTTTGTAGGAAGAAATGAAGAACCAATGCATGATGAAAGATTTCGTGGGAATGGCTACGACAAAATACAGCATTTTGTAGAGATGTGTTTTCAAGACTTTGAGTTTCACGTGCTTGATAATACATTCCTTGTGCATAAAGGCATCTGGCCAGACAAAATTTCATATTATTTTAAATACAACAAAACAATTAACGAAAACAAACCAATTTTTGATCAATTTATGCAGGAAATGATTGTGAGTTACAAGTCGACAGGCCTCCAAGAATGCTGCACTATACCATCAAACAAGAACAGAAGAGGCCACTTTGTAAATTGATCAATATTGATTTGACAGTGTTAAACGTGAAAGAAGTCGGATAATTCATTAGCTTTCATCAACGTATCTATTTTGTCTAGTTTACTGTTAGTCTTTTGTTGCACCTGGTTGAGTTTACAACCAAATAAAAGAATAAGCTCGTGTCATGTCAAAACAATCGGACTTGAACAGCTAGGCAAACACTGACGTAAATTAAGAAAAATGAAGACCTTTGAAAAACTGCACATCTTATGTTAGTGATATCCGAGTGTGTACTACTTATGCAGATAAATTGTATGTGATTGCTAAGATATGTTTTAGTTGTTCCTCTAGTGCTGAAATGTTCAAGTTTGTTTACTAGTATTTGATGCTGTAATGTATCAAACGCCTTTGACGTTGGATTGGCTGGGTTAAGACATGATAATTGACAAGCAATTTTGCCAAGTTTTCGCGAACTGACGAAAAAAATTCTTAACGTGACTGGTTTTTAGCTTTGTATCTGTCACGCTGTTTTCTGCCATGCTAATTTTGGTAAAAGTAATAACAACTTTCTTTGGTAAAACGTCATTTCACATCTCTTTAGCGGCTACAGACTGCTAAGAAAGAAAAATTATAGCAAAATTGCCAGCTTGAACAGTAAACACTTTAGAACAAGCATCTGACTCACGAGGCGAAGGTTCTGTGGGTGCTTGGAATCAAACCCAACATGAGATGAAGGTACATCTTTTACAGTATGCACATTCCAATGGGTAGAGGACAGACAAGGGTCTTTGGTTTAGAAGACCATTGACCTGAATCAAAGCAGCATGTACATGACCATCATTGCCACGAATCAGCTCCATAATAATAACAAGTGGCCATCAACGATGAGGCAAAAGTTTCTCCTGGTCCACTACTATGTCACCTGGAAAGATAACTTACTGAACTGAAGACCAATTACGAAGTGTCTTGAGGCATTTGGAACTCCAGTGGTCCCCATGATTCTCATTAACCTATTCTAAATATCAATGGCTGACCAGCCAAACCTGCCTGTAATAGGCTGTTATAGATAGCCAGTATGACAACTGATTTATTATTTGCATCATCTTCAGAGATGCCACTTGACTTATTCTGAAACATTCGCAAAATAAAATAAAAATTATAATAATAAAAAAATAGTGTATAATACGTATACATACATATGTATATACAAACATATATATATGTATCTATCTCTTATATTAATATTCTTGGTATGGGCTCTATATATAAGATTCGAGGCTACAGCCCGGACGAGGGCACCTTTTGCGGCGATCTATATATCAAACGAAAGGTCTCCATCTAGTGTCTTCTCGTTGATGGTTTATTTTTCGAATCGGGCCCACCGGGAGGAAGGCGGAAAAAACCTCCAAAAATGGCCATTTTTCGGCCGTTTTTTGCAAAAGTTATACGGCTGAGATGTAGAGAACAGGAATGGGCCGAGGGTGGTGCTGGATATGGATAGATAGCCCTTTCAGCAGTGAGTGTAGTAGGCATACTTAGAATTCGCGAGAGGGCCAGGGCGTCCCGCAACGGGCGTTTTCCCGGACCCAACTCGCGATTTTTTCGAAATTTTGACCAAACAGCATGCGGGAAAAACGTTCTAGCGTCGCCCGGTGGGACTCTCGGAAGGAGATATACACAAAGAGGAAGGACAGGGCTACACGATGATGTAGGCTATATTTTAGGGCATGTCCAGCGAGAGGAGTATCAACGAGCTAATTACGTGTTCTATTTTCGGCAATTTTTCGACAATTTTCGCTTAGAAAACTGCGACGCATTCCATTGTGCTGACGTCATCCATTGTACTCTGTCTATAAGTTTAATTCAGTAAAAAGCTACTGCTGGCTTTGCGTTAGATAAACAGACATACAGTAGGCATGATGTGACGGGCTACAGGCTTTGCGTTAGGTTAGTAGGCAGGATGTTACGGGCTTTACGGGCTTTGTGTTATAAATGAGGACTAGGTAGAATGTTCGCGTATTGTTGATTACACGTGTATTTATATGCAAAATCTTTTGCGGGGCCTTTGCTAGTCTCTTATATTAATATTCTTGGTATGGGCATTATATATATATATATGTATATATAAGATTCGAGGCTACAGCTTCGACGACGGCACCATTTGCGGCGATCTATATATCAAACGAAAGGTCTCGATCTAGTGTCGTCTCATTGATGGTGTGGTGTGGGTGGGGTGGTGTTGGTGGGATGTTGTTTGCACAAAATTCTTTTTGCAGTTTTAGGCTAGTCTATAATTATTATTGGTGCACCAATGCATAATTTGAAGCCTGTGTCTACTCATGCATTCACACGTTCTTGTAAATAGGCCTGTCACTATATATCCATGTATGAAGATGTATGAAGACACCATGTATCGAAATTAAATTGATGTTGAAATGTAACTGCTGTGTGTGTGTGCTTTTGTTACCGCATACCAGATACGTTTTCTGATAATATATAATATATTATATTACGTCTATCTCATATAGATGACAAAATAAACACAATACTGAAAAAGCAGCATATGTAGCGACACCATGCATTAGAATTGATGGTTATTCTAGCTGACAGCTTGTTCTACAGTTCATTTCCTGAGCATTGGTGCTCAAGTTCATCTTACAGAGATAAATAATTATGAAGTCTGTTGTTTCGTCCATTATGATCTCAGGAATAGATGCAGTTTTTACTGCTTATAACACAGCTTCTTCTCCTCATCCTTCACTGATAAGATTTAAGTCAGCTGATTATTTTATCGTTGATACTATCCACTCACGTAAGCCGAGTAATGTGTAATCCACCAATATAACCCTGCATCCTAAATCATCAAGATACCATTGTCAGAAAAAACGCTTTTATTGGAACTTTTGATTTGTTAGATATTACGCCTAGAATAAGTAATAAGTAAAAAACTATAACAACAATTATTTGCATTTAATTGATGAACATACACAATATAACGTATCAATAAATATCAATAAATTCATTGAAATGTTATGATCTAACTTTTGACAAGATTGCTGACGATATAAATAAAGAAATATTATACTCTGACTGTTTAATAAGAAGTGAAATTAAGAGTTAGACCAGGACGTGGTAACTATGTACCCATACAGTTTTCTAGAAATTAGTGCTAGTGTAATTCTCTTATGCATGACTAATTACATTAATATTATAACAATTCATAGTGATAGCAGTTTCTTGAATACTTTGAAAGTATTTTATAAATAAAGGACCCTCGACCAGAATAGGGTAATACCGTTTTTTAAATGAAAGTGTAGGATACTGTTACCTGTAAAAAGACTTTGTTGATTCTACTTTGAGCATTTACAGATAACGTAGGAGGTTTACGCTTTTAATTATTTTGCATAGAAATTCACCACATGAAGAATACTTAACAAAAATTATTGCAAAAACTTCACACACGCGCATAATAACGTAGCAGCAGAAAACGGTAGCTTGGCTAACAACGCGGTAGCTATTGTTACAGCACTAGTTGTGCGAGCTTAGAAATCTTTTTCTGAGGACGCATCTAATCTGTGGTTATGTGTATGCAACAGTTTGCATTTAAACATGTAGAAGTGTTTCAATGTGTGCGTAATGCGTGATCCGTATCCATTCGAACGTGATCGCTGTCGTCCGAATACGCATCACGCCAATATGCAAATGAGAAACCACCGCTGATTAGGTGAGCGAGTTTTCAAGTTTGCGATGAAAATTTTCGCTGTTTAGCTTTCTGAGATTCTAGTTAGACGAGTCTCAGACACCTCAGGACCTATAAATAATAATATATTTTCTATTTTAATTTTTGAGAGACAGAAGAAGCAAGAAGCAAGTATGTGTTGAGCATCTAACTGCAGTTCACTAATGGATGATACCTGCCATATTTTTCTCTCTCCTGCAAAATATTGTGCACCCAGAACCTGTGCTTTCTTTGGATGTCTTTTCGTCTAATGCAGCTGTATTTATCACGCTTAAATTTCGACAGAGACATGGCTTCCAAAGTTACCGCTTGTAACTTTCACGAATAGCCACCAAAAATGGCGGAAAGAGTGCTGAAGGTTTTGTTAATACCCACAGCGTTTACGGACACTTTGAGTTGTACTTGCCAACGCCATGGCCGCTCTGCCCTTCCACATCTCAGGCCTGTATTTTGCTAAGTCTAAAGGTATGGTCAGTCTTTCTTGTTGCTTTAGTTTACCCTACAGTAACGTTCATGTACCTGTTTAAAGAAATAGAAAATATCTGTTGTCTGTAAGTGTTGTGCGCGTATGAAACGAACAGATAACTAAAATGTGCACACGTGTCGCCGTCTCCAAAAGAACAGTGTACACCTTGAAATTAATATTAAAGGCATGTATCATTTTGTTTTGTTCAATAATTATTCTGAAGCTTGATAGCGAATCTGTTAAACCGTACGAAAAGATTAAAATTGTGTACAATACGGATTCCCACATCCAAGTGGACCCATATTCTCTAAGTGAGATAGATTTTCACTTGACATTAACAGTTATAGCTTTCAACAGGAGTGATTCAGTTAATAGATTGTTACAGTCTCTTGAAGCAGCTGAGTATATGGGTGATTCTGTTTCATTGGAAATCTGGATAGATGGCCCGGAGATAGCTGCCCAAAAAACTGTAAAAGTGGTGCAAGGTTTTAATTGGAGCCATGGACAGAAGCGATTACACGTGAGAACCAGAAATGTAGGACCTTACACACAGTGGTATGATACATGGACTCCTGATCTTCAGGAAACTGGAGAATATGGCCTTATTCTAGAAGATGATTGTGAGGTTTCTCCTCATTATTACAAATGGCTTAAGTCAGCAATTTATGTGTATAAAGATAGAGATGTTCTCTGCCCAACGTGTACAGATAGTGTATTTCTTTATCCAAAGTTCAGTACGTGGGCTTGTTTACCAATGCCAAGAGTGTGGGCGGAGTTTAGGCAATGGTACTTGACAGTAAAAAACGATGAAATGTTTATTCCTCTGATTCCTGGTGATAAGAGTCTCGTGATCAATGGCTGGATACGTCACTTTCATCCACTGAAGAAAATGAATTCGGCCTACTTTCATCATTACTGTGGCAAGCATCAGCTTTATGCTATATATCTTAATTTGCCAAATAAACTAAGTTTTGTTTGTAATCACAGAGAACTTGGACTCCATTACGTCAAAGCTTACGGGCTGTTGGGTATTTGCACATATGGCTTGGTAAAATCGTGGAACAATAGTTACACATATTTTCCCAGACATCCAAAACGACTTCATTGGGATGGTTACCCTGAAGGCAGGTTTTTCAGAGAATATAATTATTAATTTGTTTAACGTATTTTTTCATAGCAAAATTGTATGAAAACCCGATGCTAAAAGCAAGTAAATAGTAAAACAAATTAAAAAGTTGTGGAAGAGGAAAACGTTAAAGATTTACACTAAAGATTCTATTGACTAAGAACAAATATATATTTTTATATTGTACTTTGCGGTGGCTGCTTATCTCCAGTTGCGTTCGATGTCCAAGAGAATTAAATCGATTAAAACGGTGATTTGAAGATCCGGTGGTTGAGTTTCTTCATTTTAAAACATTCACCAGCCCAGTGACTGTAGTGAAATAAAAGTAACGTTCGTAGGCACAGGCAATATTTGTAACTTTTTCTATGCTTAGTGGATGCATTGATTAAATGTTTAAATAACAGCTTTCACGTTGTTTCTGGTTTTGTTTCTTGATTTTTCACACTTTGTGCCTTGCCAAAGTCATTCCAGATATGCAGAATTGAGTCTTTTAATTCAGTAAGTGTCTGTAATTTTTTAATGCATAATCACTTGTGTATGTACTGCGTTTCTCGTGTTTTTGACACCTTATATACTGTATTTAATTTATATCTTTAGCAAAATCAATTCCAATATACCAAAACAAACAAGAAAACAAAACTTATAAGGTTTCGAAAGACTGTGTTATTGACTTGTAACTTTTTGTAAATAAAATAGCAACAGCGAGTTCAAATTATAGAACTACATTTATACATGCTTGGTAAGCAGAATTATACAGAGAGGCAAAAATGTGCACATCGAAGTTAACTATCATATATTATATTGAAACACCAAAGAACAAATGATTATAGAAGAGGTAAATTTCAAATGTGATGACTATGGCACGCTTCTATCACTATGGCTAAATTTCTATATGACTACACATTAAACAGAAAAACAAGACAAAACTGCACATTAAATTACTAAAGTGAAAACCATATCATATAAAGAATGCAGTGCAGGAAAAAAGTAATTAACCAGTAAATACAATGTAAAAATGTGACATGAAATGAAATAACTAATACAGATAATACATACGGCAAATTTCATTAAAAGTGTGGTGGGTATGGCAGAAATAGTAAACAATGCCCATGGATGGCAATAAAAATGAATGGACCTATTTAAATGAAGTTTTGAAAATGAAAAATTATGTTAATTAATTGTTATGTTGTTAGTGTGTTATTTGTTAGCAAGAAAGCCAGCTAGCAGACAGCTGCCCAAAAATTGCTTGCTGAATGAAAGTAATTTGTAATTAGGGGCTAAAAAATTTAAGGCTAAAATACCCAAAGACAAAAAAAAATTGTGCACATTAAAAATGTATAAATTAGTATATTAAAATACCTAATAAATTTTACATTTCAAAGCCAAGAAACCAAACCAAACTAGCTAGCTAGGAAGACTAAACTCAAAAATATATAAATATTATACAAATTATGTACAAAGTATACATGGTTTACAGCTGTACTCTTCACGCATGCTGCACAACCTCAAACGTGCAGCCCTCGTACATTAAATTCCAGACGGTTTTTACACCAAAGCGAATAGTTCTTTCACCAGCTGGGACACACATGAAACACATTAGTGGAGCCAATAGTAGTAAAGGAAAGCTGTTTTAAATAATGATTTTGAATAAACTGGTGATTAAATTATTTAATTAATAATTCAAGATTAAATGCTTGATGAGGCAAGATTAAATTATCGTCGAGGCTAGAAGCCCAGCTAGGTGTGGCATAGCTCGTGATCAGCTGATGTTCGGTCAAAAGTAAAGATTGATGATGTAATCTTTATGCGTAGAAGTTCATGGCGGATTAAGTAGTTAGACAAAATTGTTTGGAGGCCCGCACCTCGGCTTGAAGGCGGAGGGCTGTCACAGGCAGTAAAATTTCCCAAAACATTTCCGAATAAAGACAAATGACCTGTGATTGTCTTGTTTTTAAAATTTTGAAGTGCCTACAGCAGCAGGTTAAAAAGTAGCTTAAATAAATATCAAATCTAAGAAAAGCCAGTGACGAAAATTACACGAGCATAATCTGTTACAAAACGATGTTTTCATATAAAAACCCTAAAAAAGTAACCTTAAGCATCTTTAATGTAGCAATGTTGTGCTAATGTTTTTAAAGCATTTAGTAGTTCTCTCATCTGCTAGTCTTGTGCATTTGTTAGTCTTTTATCTATTAGTCCTGTGTACAGCTGAGTGCTTTCTTACCAAACTGTGTACATTTTTAATGCACGAAATAAAGTTTAAATAAAAATAAAATAAAAATGTAAAAGAGATACGTCAGTCATTACTATTATAACCTAAGATTACCAGTTATTTTTTATAAAGAAAAACATTAAGGCAAGCAGCAGTTGCAACTTCATTCAGGCTCTCATTGCCACGGGTGGTACTGTGACTAGTGGTACTGTGTCCATCTGCCTGATGGGAGGGCCTGGATGTCCCTTGACCAGTGATAGTCTGTCCATCTGCCTGACGGGAGGTCCTGGAGGTCCTTTGACCAGTGGTACTCTGACCATCGACCTGATTTGAGGTCCTGGATGTCCTTTGACCAGTGGTACTCTGTCCATCCACCTGATGGGAGGTCATGGATGTCCCTTGGCCAGTGATAGTTTGTTCATCCACTTGACGGGAGGTACTGGAGGTCCTTTGACTGTTTTTAAAATGGTAAAATGAGTCTTTGACTACTGATTCTTAGTCTGCGCTCTCCTCTGATTGACCTTTATCGACTTCTCTGACTGCCTTGTACATCTTATTCTTTCAATGTCTGCAATATCCTCAAGTAATTTTTCTTCTTTAAATTAAAGCAGACCACATTTCTAAGTTCTCTTGATTAGCTTCTCGTTACGTAACTTTTTGGATTTCTCTCTATGGTGCATATCTTTGGCCGCCATGTGTTGCATCTGTAAACAAAACAAAATAAAACAAAATACTTTTTTCATGTTCGTAGCTATAATCCTATTTGGACTTGCAGAAAATGCAACCCGGTATTAATAAGACAAAGGAAATTCCGATCGATCTCTCAAAATAACAACAATACCAGGGCAGATGGATAAAAAGTAATCAAATCACTTCCAAAGGAAGACCATTTCCAACACTTAACATCAGGGTCTACATACTTAGGCATTTATGACAGGCAAGGGATGCAGCTCATTATCAAAGAAAGTCCACTGGAAGAGAATCTGCTTAGCCACGTTATCGCGCGCAGAAGTCAACTTTAATAAGATAAAAACAGAGGCGGTATTGCAATTAAAGCATCAGGAAGAAATGAGCCTTTCAGTCACCCATGCAATATTGTATTAATCCAATGCTGCTTAACTTTGCAGCAAGCATATTCAATTCATTCACTTGTTTCATTAAATGCAAAAACTTCCTATGTCTGCCTAGTGGACTTCCAAGAAGACAGTGGACTTCCCAGATGACAGAAGACATCCAAAGGGACAGATGACTTCCAAGAGAACAGGGGTCTTCCAAAAAGACAGAGGACTTCCTATAAGACAAATGTCTTCCTAGATGATTTTCTAGAGGACTTCCTAGATGATTGAAAATTTGCAATAACACTGAGGAATTCCCCTTAGGACAGGGGACATCCTAGAGATCTTGCTAGATGACTGAGGATTTCTAGAAGACAAAGGTCTTCCTAGTGGACTTCCTAGAAGACAGAAGACTTCCAGGAGGAAAGAGGACTTCCAAGAAGTCAGTGGATCTCCTGGAGGACTTCCTAGATGACAGAAGACTCCCAAGAAGAAAAACGCCTTCCTAGTGAACTTCCTAGAAGACAGAAGACTTCTAGGAGGAAAGAGGACTTCCAATAGGACAGTGAACTTCCCAGAAGACATAGGTCTTCCAAAAAGACAGAGGACTTCCTAGAAGACAAATGTCTTCATAGATGATTTCCTAGATGATTGAAAACTAGCAATAACACTGAGGAATTCCCTGAGGACAGAGGACATCCTAGAGATCTTGCTAGATGACTGAGGATTCCTAGAAGACAAAGGTCTTCCTAGTGGACTTCCTAGAAGACAGAAGACTTCCAAGAGGAAAGAGGACTTCCAAGAGGACAGTGGATCTCTTGGAGGACTTCCTAGATGATAGAAGACTCCCCAGAAGACAAAGGTCTTCCTAGAGGACTATCTCGAGGATTGAAGACTTCAAGTAGGACAGTGGACTTCCCAGATGACAGAAGACATCCAAAAGGACAGAGGACTTCCCGGAGGACAGAGGTCTTCCAAACAGACAAAAGATTTCCTACATGACAAATGTCTTCCTAGATGACAGAAGTCATCCAAATGGACAGAGGACCTTCTAAAAGACAAAGGTTTTCCACAAGGATTGAAGGCAGAGGACTTCCTAAAGGACTTCACAAAGGACAGAAGACTTCCAAAAGAACAGAAGACTTTCAATAGGACAGAGGACATTCCAAGAAGACAGACTACTTCGTAAATGACAAAAGATTTCATAAAAGACAAAGGTCTTCCTAGAGAGCAGATGACTTCTAAATGACAGAAGGCTTCCTAGAAGAAAAAGGTCTTCCTAGAGGACAGAGGACCTCCTGGATGCCTCGCTAGATGACAGAAGACATATAGTGGACAGAGGACTTCCAATAGGACAGAGGACTTCCAAGAAGACAGAGGACTTCCTAGATGACAGAGGATTTCCAAAAGCACAGAGGACTTCCTAAATGACAGAAGACTTTGCAGATGACAAAGGTCTTTCTAGGTGACAGAGGACTTCCTAAAAGACAAAGGTCTTCCTAGAGGATTTATGGCATAGGACTTCCTAAAGGACTTCACAAAGGACAGAAGACTTCCATGAGGACAGAAGACTTCCAAAAAACAGAAGACTTCCATTAGGAGTGAGGACTTCCAAGAAGACAGAGGACTTCCTAAATGACAGAAGACTTCCTAGACCACAAAGGTCTTCCTAGTGGAAAAATGACTTCCTGGAGGAAAGAAGTCTTCCAGTGTGACAGAGGAGACTTGAATGGCGTTACAAGCACTAAAATAAAAACTACAATTTATGACTGTGACGTGAAAAACAAAATTGGGATTTTAGTTTACAGCGGTTATATTCTGTCTACATTTAGTTTCATGCTTGTTTTTGAGATGATTTCAATCAATGTTTATGTTTATCGACGATACACTATATAAAAACTCTCTTGAGTCCTAAACAGACATTTTGTGTAAAGGAAAAAGATTGCAATGCTTAACCTAACAAGCGGTCATTAGCGACAATAACCTAGACTAGCTAGAACTCAGTTAAAATAAGGTTAAGTGGCAAACAAACAGGTAAAATGCTCTACGCTCTGTAGATTTAAATTACTGCACACTTTAGTGTTTACAGCTATAATATCAGTGAGTAAAAACCGAAACAGAATGTGCTAAATACAATCAAGACTAACACTAAGACTGACATTGTGACTGAGACTGATAGGACGTTTATGCGTAGAATTCTTGCTAAGAATATTTCTTTATCATTTATTTTAAAATAAATCACTATACCCATTAACACCGATTATACGTATCCTTTCGTAGCCTTAAAAACCTATCATAGATAAAAGAATGATGAAGCGATTATGCTGTGTTAGTGGAATAATGTGAAATTATTCTGTATATTTCCTTCCGACTTTCCGAGTTCTAAAATAAAGCAAATGGTTTAGACTGAAAAATAATCTGAATAACGATGGTTCGGTATCCGCATAGAACAGTTTTTGTTTTCATGATACATGCTTGTGTTACGTTTTGCATCTTGAGTATTGTTCAACATACGCTCATGAAACGAAGGAAACTCTTCGATGATGGCAGAAGTGAAAATGTGAACATATCAACTCGTGAAGGCTGCAGCGAATCGGGCTATCTTGGAAGCAAAAGCCTCGTGACGCAATCTGATCTTTATTCTATATCAAGGCAGCTAATTCCAGATACTATGAACAGAACAGTAAGATGCTCTAATGTAAGTGATACAAATATTACTAATCTTTGTCAATAATACTGTTTCTGATATTTACTTTATTAACTTCTTTTTCAATAATCAATGTTTTCACTCGACCTTGTACTCTTCTCTTGCACTCAAAAAAAAGAGGAGTAGATTTATTTCTATAATTCTAACTTCAGATTAAGCCTTCGATTTTTGGTATGACATCAATATATTTAAAGTGTTTTATTTACATGTTTATATATATATCAACATATTTATGCCGCCATCACTTGTACGCAGTTGTGGATAGGAATCACAGAGCAGTTTAATCAAACAGTTTAATAATAAAGCCATAACACATGTGAACACTAATAAACTTATGACACATGTGAACACTAATAAAGCCATAACACATGTGAACACTAACAAACTTATGACACATGTGAACACTAATAAAGCCATAACACATGTGAACACTAATAAACTTATGACACATGTGAACACTAATAAAGCCATAACACATGTGAACACTAATAAACTTATGACACATGTGAACACTAATAAACTTATGACACATGTGAACACTAATAAAGCCATAACACATGTGAACACTAATAAACTTATGACACATGTGAACACTAATAAAGCCATAACACATGTGAACACTAATAAACTTATGACACATGTGAACACTAATAAACTTATGACACATGTGAACACTAATAAAGCCATAACACATGTGAACACTAATAAACTTATGACACATGTGAACACTAATAAAGCCATAACACATGTGAACACTAATAAACTTATGACACATGTGAACACTAATAAAGCCATAACACATGTGAACACTAATAAACATATGACACATGTGAACACTAATAAACTTATGACACATGTGAACACTAATAAAGCCATAACACATGTGAACACTAATAAACTTATGACACACGTGAACACTAATAAAGCCATAACACATGTGAACACTAATAAACTTATGACACATGTGAACACTAATAAACTTATGACACATGTGAACACTAATAAACTTATGACACATGTGAACACTAATAAACTTATGACACATGTGAACACTAATAAACTTATCACACACGTGAACACTAATAAACCAATGACACACGTGAACACTAATAAACTTATGACACATGTGAACACTAATAAACTTATGACACATGTGAACACTAATAAAGCCATAACACATGTGAACACTAATAAACTTATGACACACGTGAACACTAATAAACTTATGACACACGTGAACACTAATAAACTTATCACACACGTGAACACTAAATCTTATGACACACGTGAACACTAATAAACCAATGACACACGTGAACACTAATAAAGCCATAACACATGTGAACACTAATAAACTTATGACACATGTGAACACTAATAAACTTATGACACATGTGAACACTAATAAACTTATCACACACGTGAACACTAATAAACCAATGACACACGTGAACACTAATAAAGCCATAACACGTGAACACTAATAAACTTATGACACATGTGAACACTAATAAACTTATGACACATGTGAACATAATAAACTTATCTAGCAATACGTAAATCAATTGTACTTCGTTCAGTTACGTATTGTGCTCTC
>JAQGDQ010002181.1:0-10747 GCA_030141605.1 Tubiluchus corallicola
TCAGATAATGATCTCTGTTGCAGACGATTAAAATGATAAGAAAAATCGAGTCGTGAGTTTTGCTAAGGAAGTGGTGCGTGCGAGATTACGAAAAGATTCTGCCTCGATTGAGCGGAAAAACTCAACTTTCGTCTGCCATCGTGTTTTTGTTTAGCTCTTCATTCATTGTTGTGAGGTATTAAAAACGACTTTTTGAAATCGCCGTGGATTTGTATCGCTATAATGAACTGGGTTTTCACTTATCGACCTCTGACCGATAAATCGGCTCATTGCAAAACCCCGTTGAAAGTTAACATGAAGAAGTTCTCTGTCTGATTTCGAAAAATGTCCAATATATTATGCATATAATCTGTAACCTTTAATGCTGCCAAATACGTATATTATAAGCACACATTACATTGCTTAACGTATGCATTAAAGTTAGTATTATAAAAAAACATCAGCTAAATTAGTAAAGTTAAAATTAGGATATCTAGATCTAATATCGTTTACTAGACTACATTCGCAAATCACTGGAAATTTTGACTGGACAGCAAGTGGGTTACAATTACAAATAATGCTGGTGGTGGGTGGTGGTGGTGGTGGTGACGGTGGTGGTAGTGTTGGTGATGATAGTGGTGACGGTGGTAGCATTGAGTAGTGGCTGTAGTAGTAGTAGTAGTAGTAGTAGTAGTAGTAGTAGTAGTAGTAGTACTAGTAGTAGTAGTAGTAGTAGTAGTAGTAGTAGTTGTAGTAGTAGTAGTAGTAGTAGTAGTAGTAGTAGTAGTAGTAGTAGTAGTAGTAGTAGTAGTAGTAGTAGTAGCATTAGTAGTAGTAATAGTAGCAGTAGTAGAAGTAGTAGTAGTAGTAGTAGTAGTAGTAGAAGTAGTAGTAGTAGTAGTAGTAGTAGTAGTAGTAGTAGTAGTAGTAGTAGTACCAGCAGCAGCAGCAGCAGCAGCGGCAGCAGCAGCGGCAGCAGCAGCGGCAGCGGCAGCAGCAGCAGCGGTAGTGGTAGTAGTAGTAGTAGCAGCAGTAGTAGTAGTAGTAGTAGTAGTAGTAGTAGTAGTAGTAGTAGTAGTAGTAGCAGTAGTAGCAGAAGCAGAAGCAGAAGCAGAAGCAGCAACAGCAGCAGCAGCAGCAGCAATAGATCCATAGGTTTTTTTATTGTATCATAAAAATTCTACTGTAGGTGGACCGTAGCAGATGACAGTTAAAAAACAACAGTAGAAGCAGCATATTTATTGACTCTACGTCTTATAAAGTATCCAAAAAAAATTGCTTGTGTCTTTTTAATTTCCCACTGATTGGTTTGAGCATCAATGCTGATTTACCTTCGTGTATAAATCTCGCATTACGACGTGGATAAAATATTAAAATATCGTAAGAATGGATCGCACGAAACCTCAAAAATTATGCCTCAAAAATTTGTCAATTTATTACGATGAACTTTTGTCTTAACTACAATGTTTCACCATTTTAATTTGTTGAACAAAAGAAAATGAGAGTTCATTCTTTTTAGGCCAACGACACGAACCCTTTTCAAGTGATTATTGAGACGATGATGATGATGATGATTATGACAATGACACCAGGGTTCACAAGCCTCTGCGACACCTGCAAATTATGTAGCAAAGGAGACAAGTTAAATTACTGACTACGTTTGTTTCCACGGAAGGCAAAGGTAACTCGTGGTCTAATCACGGGGTTTCTGTGCTCAGCGAATAAATTAAAGTCTTGAAATGGGTTAACAAGCGAATAAAGAAGCAAAAGCAAAGAAAACAGAATAAATAAAACAGAGTTGAATGAAACAGAGTAGAAACGCATAAACAACTGGAAAAATTGGATTAATAAGAAATTGAGTGAACAGTGTTCAAATGTTCAAAGTCTGTAAGTAAAAAATAATTATAAAGGAAATGAATCATTAAAATTAGCGTATTGAACTAAAATTTGAATCGCTCAACACAGTTCAACAAAATTAAAAAGACTGGAGACCTTTATTCTTTCCACGTTTGAATCCAGATCTTCTGCTAAATTCATAAAATTTCTTCTGCTCGTGAAATTTTTTATGCAGAAATGCAAACGAGAGAAGAAAATCCGAAATTTACCAAGGAGACGTGTCAGCCAATAACTTGTGAATGGAAACAAATGAAATAAATTTAAAAAAAAACTAATTTTCTTCACTGATGCTCGAACCCATGACCGTTCGCTTCCCGGGACCTCTCGCAAGACAGAATGTCTTCAGTATTTTCAGAGGTAAAAAGCTTGTTGCGTGCTAATAAATCACATCCAGCTGACCGTGATCTGTCATGCAGTGACCAGCATGAAGTCTCAGATTGGTTGTAATTTCACTAACTGGGGCAGCTAAATTAAAAACTATCATAAATTTTCCTTTCCGCAAACTCTCTAGACAGTCATTTAGCCAGAGAAAAGGTCAACATGTTCCGAGACATTGCTTTCTTTTGACAAATTTCTTGGCGAATCGAGTCAAAAAGTTACTAGAGCAACATGCAAAACCTTTTACAGCTAATGTCATGAAAAAGTTCATGCAGTTTAACACAAAAATGTGAGGTACAGGCAGCATTTTCAGAAACATCGGTTCAGTAAAGAAACGTTGACCAGGCCACTTCACCGACGCTTGGTCAAAAACAATCCTACCTGACGTCTTCTGTGTCCATTCCACTCGTATTGTTCTCCACCCTCCACGAGATGTCGCAGGTGAACCACCATCGATGGAAAAATGCTAGAAAAAAGATTTCGAGGGTTAAAACTCTCCATCAGGAAGCGAGCAATATAATTATGTGCTCGAATAACTTGTAGAAATAATGATTGTCAATTAATGATTAATTGTCAGGTGGGGAAAGAAATGTGCCGAAGTTTTGATCACGATATACGGCAACAATTACGGCAACAATTCTATCACTAAACAAGGAGTTCAACTTTGGAATACCCTGCCATCAAATTTAAAACAAATCAAGTCTTTTGACGAATTCAAATCAAAATTAAAAATACACACATTAAATCGATTTGAAAACCCAACATACGTAAACGATAATATATAATTCATCCGCAAATTTTATTTACCCACGTCCATTTTAAATTATATGTATATATTGTATATTGTCTATTATAATTTGCGTATAACATTACAATGTATATTTTATTTTAAATTTTTGACACAGTAGTTGTTAGTTTGCACTGGACGCATTTGCCTTTAACAATTGTGTAAATTTTATTCTCATGCTGCGATGTTCTTTTATGCTTTTATGGTTGTGAATATCGATTTTTTATGTCAGATAAAGATTATTATATATATATATTATAAGAAGAAACTAACGGAATCGCTTTAAGGTTACCATATTGATACTACAGACGTTCTACTATAAACAGCAAAACTTTTAAATAATTTTCTTAGACGGCTGCAAAGATACAGTCGTTTTAAATCAATAAGTCAAAAATTTCGTGTCTATGTTAAACTTTACAGCAAGTGCTCGCTGTGTTTTTCTTAGTAACGCATTTTTATCATTGCTTTATTTTCTGTGTCTATGACGTAAATTTCTTTATTATTTTGCTGCCTCGTAGCCTGCTTAATGCTTCATGCGTCAGCGTGGCTATTTCTCAGTTCATGATTACAGCTGACGTTGTCCCAGCGTTTAATTTTTTAACGTGCAAAAGTTTTTTAGTAATAACTTAAAAACTAGTGTGACTATAAACGTATAACATTCGCAGCCAAATGCTAATGTGTCGGCAATATCACGCTGTGAAATTTCAACTTTGTAGGGCACTTGAATCTGATATTATTGTAATCTACAAACTTCGGCACATTTTTTCTGCGCCACCCGATATTAGCAACCGTGTTTACTAGAAAAATGCTAGACTCTCGCTACAATAATAATGATAGAAATCAGGTAGGTGCTATGGAGACATCATGAATGGTTTTTTTGGTTTAGTTTCACATTTTTGACCAACCCTGCCCACAGCAAAGCAGTTATAATTGTCATTATTCACCTATCTAGGCCTAACCTCAACACCTTGTGCATTATTGCATACTAATCCAGTGATTTTCTGGCCTACAGGGCCGATCAATAAAAAGCATACGTAGAATAAAATTTTACGTACAAGTACGTTCAAACTTAGCCGCAAGGTACAGCAGTTTGAACAGTGACTTCGTGAAATTGTATCATATAAAATTAGCTCATCATCAATATTAAAAAAGTAACAGCCTGGAATAGAACGTGTGATTGTATTTACAAAGAACTTACGGGGCGGTGTCATGTTCAGAGGAGAGTAGAATAAAGATGACATTCGTCAGCGACTTCGTTACACTTTGGCACATAGACCCTCCCCTCGAGGAATAGGAGGGGTCATATACCGCCCAGTTTCAATAGGCACTGAGTGAGCGCTTGTTCTAAGTATAGTCATTGCCAAATACAAAACACATTTACCTAACATTCCATACGATTCTAATTTAAAGGAAGTTTTAAATTTACTGTAAAAAGAACATTTTGACAATGCTAATGAATTTTTGCAATTACAAACATTACAAGCTTGTAACCTTGCTTCAGTAACATACAAAGTACTCATCTACAGTGGCACTATATTGTTTTCTAATAAAACACAAGATTAATATCATTTTTTTCTATATAACTTCTCTGTTAAGTGGTCCTGCACTGTTAAAATTATTATCCACAACTGAATTAAGAACCAAAAATTCTGTATATGCATTTGACAATATGTAGCCCTAGATTTGTTTTAAATTCATTCAAAACATATTGAACATTTTAATGAAGAGAACATTCATGAATGACTGAAATATGGCATGAACTTGCGCGAGCCTCAAGAAGAATACATAAACCAAGATGTTTGGGGATTTATAATGTCCAAGTCCTACAGTGGGTTAAACAATGACCTGCCAAACTTTTCAGATACGTCTATTGTTAGCAGCCGTAGCACGTGACTAGAATTTAATCGAGATTGAAAATGAACCAAACCTGCTTCGAGGTATTGTATTTATACAATAAAACGACCCCATATTGCTCCGTTTGACTCCATCAATAGGGGGCTGTATTTTCATAATATTGACAGTCGGAGAGAGTTGACTTGACTTTTGAAAGGGACGGTCATTAAAGTATTGTAACCGAACAGCAACAATTTTCTAATGCTAACAATCAGACATGAGAGAGATGGCGTCTTTTACACAAAATACCGATTAACGATTGACCCTTGATTACAGATTTAAAAGAAAACAGTAGTAGGATGTTGTGTTTTGTTTCTCTCGGAAGGCTCGTAGAGAAAACCAGAAAACACTTCGTCAAATTAAACTAGTTTATTAAGCTAGAATTCTTCAACACAAAAGTATGAAGGAACGCGAAATGTTTACAGTAAATATGAAAACCTGGAAAACGTTTCTGAAAATACAAGTATACAAGAGAATGTGTAAGTGGCGTCCGTGTGAATCTGTGTCAGCGGCCTGCTTCAACTTATATAGGGTGCCAGGGAACATTCTAGACGTTTCTTTCTAGAACATTCTACAAGGTAAGACGATTATTCTAACGGAACATTCTACTATGTTCTATGTAATTCTAATAGATGCCAGCGATCTCCACAACACCTCGCCACCGAAATTGATGCTGTCTCCAAAGCATCAGCAACGAAGTGTCCTCGGCTTAGGTATCCTCTTGGATCGTCTGGGGTTGTCGAGAAATATAAACAATAATAGCAAAAGAAGAAAAGGAGATAAGAAAAGAGCAAGCGAAGAAATCAGCAAAAATGGAGCAGAAATGAAAAACAGGAAAAGTAACAACAAGAAAACCCAACAAAAGAACTTAAGTAAAGACTTAAGCAAGAACTAAAACCTACTATGAGCAGTTGTGCTTGTCCGTCTGTCCGTCTGTCCGATAATTCTTGCAAGTATGACTAACGAGAATTACTGCAAAACCTTCGTACAAAATCATTCCAATTGAAAATGGAAAATCCTTTCACCTTCGAAAGAATGCCAAGAATTCCGCTGGACGGCTTGCTTGACCACTCGGGTCAGCGGTGACAACTTATTCAGCAATTAGCAATAGATACAAACACAAAATCACTAGCTGACCTCGTTGACCTAAGGCTTAATTAGCAATTAACTGCCCAGCAGTGAAAGGACGCTACTGCCCCAGGAATTCATAAATTGACCTAAAACAAATTGACCAGAAGTTCTAATTGACCAGAAGTTCTAATTCTTTCAAGTTGCCCGACAAGCTCTGGTCTGCTGGAAATGTTAGTGTAATACGAAATAAAAGCAACAGTTCCACAACACGAATATAGTGCTATTTTTCAAGTTAATTTACAAACCTTTCAGACGTCAATACTGTATTCATCTTTAGTTAAGAAATAGCTAAACTAAATAACCAATCTTAGATTTTAATTTTAGAATTGTAAGTACTTTTGGTAGACTATTTCTTTATTGAAAATAGGCCCGTCTCGATGTTCGAACACCTTCAAGTTAAACTCGAAATGCGTTATTATAAATGTGACGCTGCTGTTATATGGTCGCCGTTTTTATTTTGAATTTACTTTAAGTTGTCAGACGATAATATCAGTTAAAATAGTGTTATCCATAAATAATGCCCTTGACTTTAGTTAGTGTCATGGCGCATAGGGAAACGCAGTCAATGCAGACCAAAACTATTATATTCTTACATCGGGGTGTCTCAGAAGTCACTAAAGTCACTACAGTCAATGCAGACCAAAACTATTATATTCTTACATACGGGGTGTCTCAGAAGTCACTAAAGTCACTACAGTCAATGCAGACCAAAACTATTATATTCTTACATACGGGGTGTCTCAGAAGTCACTAAAGTCACTACAGTCAATGCAGACCAAAACTATTATATTCTTACATCGGGGTGTCTCAAAGTCACTAAACACACACAACAACCAAAACAAACACACGGGGTGTCTCAGAAGTCACTAAAGTACTACAGTCAATGCAGACCAAAACTTATATTCTTACTACGGGTGTCTCAGAAGTCACTAAGTCACTACAGTCAATGCAGACCAAAACTATATATTCTTACATCGGGTGTCTACACAACACACAGTCAATCAGACAAAACTATTATATTCACATCGTCTCAAGTATAAGTCACTACATCATGCAACAAACTATTATATTCTTACATACGGGGTGTCTCAGAAGTCACTAAAGTCACTACAGTCAATGCAGACCAAAACTATTATATTCTTACATACGGGGTGTCTCAGAAGTCACTAAAGTCACTACAGTCAATGCAGACCAAAACTATTATATTCTTACATACGGGGTGTCTCAAAAGTCACTATACACTTTACATTTTCTATAATTTTTAATGATTTTAAGCAAAATGTTTGAAATTTGGTAGAGGTGAACTAAAACCTTTTTCCTTTTTTTAGTCAAATTAGACAAAATCTGGAAAGAACTACTGCATTAGTAGTATGCGCAAAAATTACAATCTTTTCATGGACATCAAGAACTTTAGAGACCAAACCCAATGGCAAGTTGGATACCTGCATTGAGAATGTTTCTCACAGCCTATGAGTGGAGAAAAGACTGCACCATTTTGAAAAATTACATTGCTAATAGTGAGAGACTAGTGTTGTCCATCTGGAGGTCTGTGTCCACTGAACTTCAGTTGGTGGCTGGTGGACTGCTTGCCAGCTTGATTTTGCCCCCCCCCATATAAAAAATTACTATCGTCGCCATAGCAACGTAGATCCAGACAATAAACAAATAAAAAGAAATGCCAAAGACCGCTTTTGCTTGTAAGAACTTGACGAGATTGGAGAAAAACTTAAAAAGAAAATCAGACATCAAGCATATAGTGACTTTTGTGACACCCTGTATTTATTGTGGAAGACGGATAATATAATGATAATGAATTTATATAAAAAAATAATAAAGAATAACTTATAGGTATAATTAGAGAGAGTTTAAAGAGTTTATTCATTTCCACATTGCATCTTACAATTATCATTAAAATACAGATAATTATCCATTTAAGTAAATATAAATATATATTTACAAGATTAATATAAAATAAATAATTAGTAATTACAAGACTATTATAGGTTTACGTACTCGTGTTGTATCTCTTTTTTCTGTTGGTCTTCATCTCATTGGCTTCAGATATTTTGTCAGGGAAACCACATCGAGGCTCCTTCATCTTTCTCACAGTCTGTCTTGTCAACGCTCCAGAAACTGGCAAGCCGGACATTTTCTGAAAGTCTCTGTAAAGCGAATGAAAATGTGGTAAAACGTGAAATGAATTTGAAGTACTATGAAGTACTTATTTACCTTGGAATCTAGAGTTTCATCACACACAACTATTTTTCTGTTCCTAGATGAATTTGAATTACTATGAAGTACTTATTTACCTTAGAATCTAGAGTTTCATCACACACAACTATTTTTCTGTTCCTAGATGAATTTGAATTACTATGAAGTACTTATTTACCTTAGAATCTAGAGTTTCATCACACACAACTATTTTTCTGTACCTAGATGAATTTGAATTACTATGAAGTACTTATTTATCTTAGAATCTAGAGTTTCATCACACACAACTATTTTTCTGTACCTAGATGAATTTGAATTACTATGCAGTACTTATTTACCTTGGAATCTAGAGTTTCATCACACACAACTGTTTTTCTGTACCTAGATGAAATTGAATTACTATGAAGTACCTATTTACCTTAGAATGTAGAGTTTCATCACACACAACTATTTTTCTGTACCTGAATTACTATGAAGTACTTATATTTACCTTAGAATGTAGAGTTTCATCACACACAACTATTTTTCTGTACCTGAATTACTATGAAGTACTTATATTTACCTTAGAATCTAGAGTTTCATCACACACAACTATTTTTCTGTACCTAGATGAATTTGAATTACTATGAAGTACTTATTTACCTTAGAATCTAGTCCATTGGACGCAAATACATAAATATCAAGACGAAAAACTTTTTGTGCATCGGCATTTCTTGTTGTTTTACGATTATGACTATCGCAAATCTCAGAAGATCTTATCTTTGTACAAACTTAAATCATATTAAAGCGGTTTTTTCTCTATATTTTCTGTTTTTAGCAGATCCTTCTCAAAGAATTCCAATAACTGCATTCATCTCAATGGAAATAGAGTCATACAAGCATCGCAAAGACAAAAATATGCAATTTGTTGTGTACAGTATCTGTCAAAATTGTACTGATTCCATTCCAATTTCGTCATAACTGACGATGGTACTGCCATTTTATCTTTCATTGCGCTTTTTGTTTTGAATTTATTCTGAAAGTTTTACATATAAAAAATAAAAGTTAGACGTTGTGTGTTAAAGCTGAACACTTTCATAACCAAATGTGTTCTTATAATTCAGCTACAATGCGTTTTCGAAAAGTCTCGGCGTCCACCAGTGACGTCATAATTTTCAACTGAATGGAGGTAACCACCGAGACTGAAAATTTCTATACAGAGGTAGCATGAATTAACTTCATACTTTAGACAGTTTTTTGCGAATTTCTTTAGTTATATTTTTTAAATTTATGCGATAACAGTAAAAAAAAGTCCAACATTAAATTACTTGACCTTTCCTTTGAAATTTTTACTTACTTTACGGCAGATGAGAGAGACCTTCTGTCCAATTCATTGGTTGCTACGTAGCCGTAATCCTTGAGAAAATCCTGAAAGAGAAAATGTTCATTTAGCAAAATGAATTGAAGGAAATGTTACTAATTTTATAAACTTTAATGAAGAACTTTGGAAGCAAGCTTTGACAGACATGCACAACTTCTTCAATTCTAATAATTGTTCTTAATGCAGATTGAACAAATTCATTTCTCTTAACACCCCCCCCCCCCACACACACACAGAAGCGTGTCGTTTGTATTGAATTCGGGAAGACCTTACACAGTCTCTGTCAGGTAACAATACAGTACAGTACAGTACAGTACAGTACAGTACAGTACAGTACAGTACAGTACAGTACAGTACAGTACAGTACAGTACAGTACAGTACAGTACAGTACAGTACAGTACAGTACAGTACAGTACAGTACAGTACAGTACATACAGTACAGTACAGTACAGTACAGTACAGTACAGTACAGTACAGTACAGTACAGTACAGTAAAGTAAAGTAAAGTAAAGTAAAGTAAAGTGCAGTGCAGTGCAGTGCAGTGCAGTGCAGTGCAGTGCAGTGCAGTACAGTACAGTACAGTACAGCACATGTCAGCAACTCAAAAATTCAAGTCCAAATAGAATTAAGAATACAGTCTAACATTTTTCTTCATTTTACATTTCCGTCTTTCCAATAAGCCGTTTCACAGTTTCGTTGTGCGCATGTGCCGTTGTTGTAGGATAAACGTTAAGTGAACCACATCATCGCATCTAAGCTAAAACCGGCACGTGACATGTAGGTAAAGCAAAGCCGCCTGCGCATCAGTTCAGTAACTTCAGGTGTTTTACGTAGACTTTATTTAGTTATGCATTAGTCTGTACGTAGAATGAATTTACCAGAAGGATCTTGCTTGAGGACCAGAAAAAATGGAAGGTTCTTGCTACGTAACTGTTAAAACTTTACTACATGTTACAATAACAGGGGCTGCGAGGCGTTGTTGAGTGTACACAAATGCATTGTCTGGTACCTTTGACCTTTTCACGATCATCATCAATCGCTGTCACTGTGAAAGGCTTATTAACAAAACACTTCGCCCTCATTTTTCTTATCTTAAAATCTTTCCTATATT
>JAQGDQ010001126.1:0-35000 GCA_030141605.1 Tubiluchus corallicola
CTCAAGAAACTATTTTAGAAGTTATTAAAATTTATATTACAAACCATATATTTCTACTTTCAGGACAGATAGTGGTAATTTCATTACAATGCATATTAGTAATGTGTATCACACAGTCTGTGTAGTACAGTGACATTAAGCTACAACCGTCTTGTGAGGGTTAATGGCATCCGATCTAGTAGAAAAAACTACCCGCACTATCTTTGGGATCGTGGCACGGACTTCAGCTGGATACACTCAATTAATCGCCCGGGCCGCACTTTCATTAGATTGACAAATCTCTTCATGGGCCGCACAAATTCTCTCGGCGGGCCGCAATTTGCACACTCCTGCAATAGTAGAGTAAACGTGCAGAGGTATGAAACTGAGAAAAGGCACATTAATAAACTTGATGATCAACCTGGTTTGGCTGCCTCTGACAATTCACGTCATTCGCATTTAGCTTTAAGTAGCTTTGCTAAATTTATTTGGCCCTAGAAGTGTGAAGCGTGCCAACTTAACTAACTACTCATTGTGAATAATATTATAAAAAAAATTATAATTCTTTAAAAATTAAATTATATCACAGTACAGTAAGAAATGTTGTGAATCAACAACGACATTTACTGCAGATTTTTTACGAGCATCACATGGTGCATGTCTGTGTGCATGTGTAGTGGAAAATGTGTGGTTATTCTTCATGTAGAACTGTCTCAGATCAAAGTCAAAGTCACAAGACTTTGTGGTGTTATTCACATTGTGGCCGCTAGATGGCTCTGAGCATCACATGGTGCATGTCTGTGTGTATGTGTAGTGGAAAATGTGTGGTTATTCTTCATGTTGAACTTTCTCAAATCAAAGTCAAAGTCCCATAAGAACCTATTTGTGGTGCTATTCACATTATGGCCGCTAGATGGCTCTGAGCATCATATGGTGCATGTCTGTGTGTGTGTAGTGGAAAATGTGTGGTTATTCTTCACGTTGAACTTTCTCAAATCAAAGTCAAAGTCCCACAAGAACCTATTTGTGGTGTTACTCACATTACGGCCGCTAGATGGCTCTGAGCATCATATGGTGCATGTCTGTGTGTGTGTAGTGGAAAATGTGTGGTTATTCTTCATGTTGAACTTTCTCAAATCAAAGTCAAAGTCCCACAAGAACCTATTTGTGGTGTTACTCACATTACGGCCGCTAGATGGCTCTGAGCATCATATGGTGCATGTCTGTGTGTGTGTAGTGGAAAATGTGTGGTTATTCTTCATGTTGAACTTTCTCAAATCAAAGTCAAAGTCCCACAAGAACCTATTTGTGGTGTTACTCACATTACGGCCGCTAGATGGCTCTGAGCATCATATGGTGCATGTCTGTGTGTGTGTAGTGGAAAATGTGTGGTTATTCTTCATGTTGAACTTTCTCAAATCAAAGTCAAAGTCCCACAAGAACCTATTTGTGGTGTTACTCACATTACGGCCGCTAGATGGCTCTGAGCATCATATGGTGCATGTCTGTGTGTGTGTAGTGGAAAATGTGTGGTTATTCTTCATGTTGAACTTTCAAATCAAAGTCAAAGTCCCACAAGAACCTATTTGTGGTGTTACTCACATTACGGCCGCTAGATGGCTCTGAGCATCATATGGTGCATGTCTGTGTGTGTGTAGTGGAAAATGTGTGGTTATTCTTCATGTTGAACTTTCTCAAATCAAAGTCAAAGTCCCACAAGAACCTATTTGTGGTGTTACTCACATTACGGCCGCTAGATGGCTCTGAGCATCATATGGTGCATGTCTGTGTGTGTGTAGTGGAAAATGTGTGGTTATTCTTCATGTTGAACTTTCTCAAATCAAAGTCAAAGTCCCACAAGAACCTATTTGTGGTGTTACTCACATTACGGCCGCTAGATGGCTCTGAGCATCATATGGTGCATGTCTGTGTGTGTGTAGTGGAAAATGTGTGGTTATTCTTCATGTTGAACTTTCTCAAATCAAAGTCAAAGTCCCACAAGAACCTATTTGTGGTGTTACTCACATTACGGCCGCTAGATGGCCCTGAGCATCATATGGTGCATGTCTGTGTGTGTGTAGTGGAAAATGTGTGGTTATTCTTCATGTAGAAACTGTCTCAAATCAAAGTCAAAGTCCCACAAGAACCTATTTGTGGTGCTATTCACATTACGGCCGCTAGATGGCTCTGAGCATCATATGGTGCATGTCTGTGTGTGTGTAGTGGAAAATGTGTGGTTATTCTTCATGTAGAAACTGTCTCAGATCAAAGTCAACGTCCCACAAGAACCTATTTGTGGTGTTACTCACATTGTGGCCGCTAGATGGCTCTGATCTAACCTGATACTATTGACAGTCAAGTATCATTTTTTAAAAATTCATAAAACTTTAAGATGCCATTTGTGACAGTTGTGGTGTTTCAAGATTACGGTGCGGGGGTGGGGGTGGTGGTGGAGTAATGCTAAAAATTTGGTTTTTAATGAAAAAGGTGGGAAATATGCAAAGTATGTAATACACCATGTTAAAGCTTTTCAAGAGGCAAATACAACTGTTATAATAAAGAACTATAGCAATTGTAAATTTTACCTTTGATGAATAATATGGAAATATTATCATGCCTTTGTGCGATTGTTACTTATTCCCGCTCCATTTCCGATTCATTATAAAACAGTTTTTCTTTACTTTGCGTTGCCGCAAACATTAACAGCTAAAGAAAAATTATCACTGTAAAACCACCACAAATTTGTTGTTTTGTCTGTGATAAAGTTTTCACCAACAATAGTACTTTTATGACACCCGCCGCTAAACGGGCTATCTATCCATGGCTAGCACCGCCCATGGCCCGTTCCAGTTTTTCAGATCTCAGACGTATAACTTTTGCGAAAAACAGCCGAAAAATGGCCATTTTTGGAGGTTTTTGCCCCCCCCCCCATTCGTCCCGGTGGAGCCGATTCGAAAAATAAACCCCCAATGGCACGACACTAGATCGAGACCTTTCATTTGATGCATAGATCACCGCAAATCGGAGCTGTAGCAGTAGAATTAATATATACCAGTAGAATTAATATATAGACAAAGCTTCGATTGGTTTTACGTTTGTATCAATGATCAGCTACATTTTTATACATTTCTGTAAAGCAAAAGTATTTTAAGATGAGTCAGGCCATTTGCTGGGCATTGGTGGGTAAAGACAAAAGCATTCCAGCTAAATGGAGTCAAGCAGACAGAATTATGTTGTGCAACTGTAATGCCTGTAATAAACTGCTGACAAGTAGGCTTACCTCTACCTCAAAAGCTGTCTTCTAATACGTTACAGCAAAAGGTAATTGTGCGTAATATAGCTGAACATTCGAACATTGTTCTACACTACATGCACTTGCCGGCAGCTGTTAAAAAAGTGTTTTGCTAAATATCCTTGGAGATCTTTCATTACAGAGAGAAGGGCAGCCAGCGCATATACTCAAAATATTTAAAAATATTCTGTTGCCGTTACGTAAGGAGAGTATTTTTATCTTGTTAAGTATTAAAAATGGTTTGGCATCTGCTGGGGCAGGTGAGTTTATTAATTATTAATAATCACAGTTCCAAATTTTGGGCAGGCAAGCACTCCGTTACCCTGAGCGATCCTCATCCTGCTTGGGCGATTTGATTAAGAAGTTAAATGATGTGATATCAAAAAAACAATGGCCATTAAATATGCTTGTAATTATTAACCTGCCTAAAGCACATTGATGTGCATTAAATCCTTACTTAACGAGACTAGCACGTTCCAGCAAAACGCGACATTGTGTGAAACGTCGTTAAATGAAACCAAGACTAATATAGAAAGCAATGTAAAAGAATTGAAATAAATTCCGGGGACAAAAATCAATGATACTTAATTCATACGAACTAAACGTTTCATGAATTTCATTCGTATGTCTACTGAATAATTTCTTTCTTGAAACTACCTATTTTTCTTACCACTAACTGGGCTAGTGTTAAAGTCGAAGCCCTAGCTACGTGGTTAGCAGTTGACCGCTGCACAGTAGCAGCCAAGTCCCAGACAGGCCTTGAGACAACTTTGCCTTGATACTGGTTACCATAGTAACAGGTCGCAAGAAAATTCTTTGCATAAAGTTTGCACCACGTGCCAACAAATAGATCTCATTTTATGAAAGAGGTTAGCAGTCTGTCGGGAAGTGATAAATAACAATTGTATTGTTTACATTGCTAGTGTGTTTGTAGAACAGAATAATGCAATTTCTACTGTTTTAATGGTTCAAATTAGGTAAAATGTTCTTGATAAAATAAAAAAATGGCTTCGAGCAAATTAAAAAGTCGTCGTTAAAATGAAGCATGCGTCGTTAAGCGAGAAAAAGATGTGAGATATTTAGCGTCGTTTAAACAAAACGTCGCTAAACGGGGAGTCGTTAAGCGCGGACGTACCGTATACATGAATTCAAAAATTCATTACTGATCAGAAGCAAAAACTTGGAAATATAACAACGCAAAAATAAGAGAAGCTAGGATGATTCCTGCACATAAATGCACTTTCCATGAGCTCAGGACACTGTGACCTTTGACTCCTCGTCTCTTCCATGGCCTTTCATCCCCACTAATTCTCTCAGCTATAAGTAATCCACTATGACAGGCATTTTCCAGCAAGGGAATACCCGGGAGTGTGTAAGCACCACAAAACCTGTCAAACAAACGATTTGCGATAAATTTTAGAAAGGAGAATTCATTAAATAAATATATATACAAAGCAGTAGTTTTCAATAAATACAATACTTCTTAATATCTTACACCTACTGCAGCAGTCATACCACAATCCTGGTACAGATTATACAAAACAAGGCATCATTGATAAAACGTTATAGCTGATGTACAGATCTCACAATATACTGTTTTTCTTCCTACTATTTCCACTAACTCATCATTCTTCCTCTCCTGTGTGATCTAACCTTTCTCCCTGTTCTTTGTTCACTCATCCATTCCTTTTTATCTGGTTCACATGGCAGTGGGCTTATACAAGCCTTTGCTTCTCTAGCCCACTGCAGTACAATTATTCTTCTGTGATAGCGAAAGCGTATGAAACATAATTTATAATAGTAACAATTTTGATGTCACCATGTACTGAATGTGAGAATAATAAAAACTTCAAGCTTCTCCAAACTTCCTTTGCATTTTTAAATGTCCTAATGTTATGATGTAAAGCTATTTATTTAAGCCGGATTTCGAAAATCTGCATTTTTGTGGTGAATTTCAACCTGACAAAGTAACATGGCTGCGCTGTCTACTGCAGAAGGTCGGAATTCTTACCTTTACAGCACACAAGACAATCAACATCATCAACACCTTTCCGATTGGGAACCAAATATTAGCACAGGTGGGTAATAAACGAGCAATCTCTGATCAAATGACTTGAAAACATGTCACATGATCATGTGACACCTGTCTGCACCCAATGCCGCAGTTGGTAAATGAGCAATGATTAAGGTTTAAACACTATTCCATTTCTAGACACAGCATCCATTTAAAAACTCAGACAGTATGGGATCGTGTTATCTCTTCATTTTCAAATTCTAGTTGGAAATTAGTACTGCACTGAGTAAGCATTTAACTCATTAGTGCTATTAATGAAATTTGCCTCTTAAGGCTATTGTAACATATAGTCATAGATGTAGAATTTTGTACTAAAAGGTTACCCATATTACTTGTGGATAATTATGGTAATAAACACATCATTTATGCATATCTGACAGCTATAATATAGGCTGTGAAAAATAAAGAAAACAAGTCTGTTAGTACCCAAAACTCTAAGCTGGTTTATGACTGTACATGTACAATAAAAAAATACAGTAATGTACAATACACTTACATATTTCTGCATAAATTAAGATTATAGAAAAAAGATTATGAAGTTTAGTTACCAAATGTTATCTTCTCCCTGTAGTAATGAAAGCTCTTTTAAATTTTTCTCAGAGTTAATTGTGAGTAGAGGACGTTCAAAGCATGCTCTGCCACCAGGCTACAATAAGCACAAGAAAGATTAAATTGGTGCATAGTTTTATGGGTCATCAGGTTAAAGCTAATTGAACCAGATTAGGTTAGGCTAAGACATGCAGATGAGCTAGAGTGAAATGGGTTGGGTTAAGTAAAGTTAGATACAGGCAAAGCTAGGTAAAGCAAAGCAAATGTATGATCAGTCCAGGTTAGTTTAGACAATTACGATTGACCAGGGAGTGTTAGTTTGACACGGATAGAGTCAAATACATTTGACCAGGGAGTGGTAGTTTGACTCAGATAAAGTCAATTACATTTAACCAAGGAGTGGTAGTTTGACACGGATAGAGTCAAATACATTTGACCAGGGAGAGGCAGTTTGACTCAGATAAAGTCAATTACATTTGACCAAGGAGTGGTAGTTTGACACGGATAGAGTCAATTACATTTGACCAAGGAGTGGTAGTTTGACTCAGATAAAGTCAATTACATTTGACCAAGGAGTGGTAGTTTGACACGGATAAAGTCAATTACATTTGACCAAGAAGTGGTAGTTTGACACGGATAAAGTCAATTACATTTGACCAGGGAGCGGTAGTTTGAGACGGATAAAGTCAATTACAATTGACCAGGGAGCAGCAGTTTGACACGGATAAAGTCAATTACATTTGACCAGGGAGCAGCAGTTTGACTCGGATAAAGTCAATTACATTTGACCAGGGAGTGGTAGTTTGACACGGATAAAGTCAATTACAATTGACCAGGACGTGGTAGTTTGACACGGATAAAGTCAATTACAATTGACCAGGGAGAGTAGTTTGAGACGGATAAAGTCAATTACATTTGACCAGGGAGTGGTAGTTTGACACGGATAAAGTCAATTACAATTGACCAGGGAGTGGTAGTTTGACACGGATAAAGTCAATTACATTTGACCAGGGAGTGGTAGTTTGACACGGATAAAGTCAATTACATTTGACCAGGGAGTGGTAGTTTGACACGGATAAAGTCAATTACATTTGACCAGGGAGTGGTAGTTTGACACGGATAAAGTCAATTACATTTGACCAGGGAGTGGTAGTTTGACACGGATAAAGTCAATTACATTTGACCAGGGAGTGGTAGTTTGACACGGATAAAGTCAATTACATTTGACCAGAGAGTGGTAGTTTGACTCAGATAAAGTCAATTACATTTGACCAGGGAGCGGTAGTTTGAGACGGATAAAGATACAGTAATTTAAAATTTTTACTTAGAAAAATAACATGTGTGCTACGAATGCTCTAATTATTTTTTCAAACTTTACTCAGTGTTATCTAAACTGGTTTCAAACGAGTTTAAATATACATGTTTTATACAGCGTTACTGCCGATGCAAGCCCTGCATGCAAAAAGGTAGTATGTAAGTGGTATAAAATTTCAATATGAATTTTTTAAGCTTTATGTAAGTGGAGGGTTTTCTTGTGCTTTAAGTGATTAATCACATACAAAGCAACTAATAACTATATACAGCATCTCTGCTAAATGTAAAAATAAAATTTGCTACGCCAAAAGTATCAACTTCTTACCAAGATCTTTGATTCATCTGGTTCTATGCAAGGATTCCATGTCTGAAAGATATTTATTTGACCTTCATGGTAACCATTGCACTTTCCTAAAATTTATACAAAGTATACTAAGAAAACTGTCATCAAAATTACTCTGGCAAATTAGATTACAATGATAAACCACAAACTGAAAGAAGTAGAAATGAAATAACTATTATTATAAGTGGCGATGTACGATATTATTAAGAGAAGTATATAATTTGAGTCTATATTCATCATTACAAATTTTGTAAAATAAAATTTCTTGTTCAAGTTCATTTGCTCAGAACTCTTATATTATATTACTTTTAAATTAAAAACAAGTATGGTTCACTGTTTGATGGAATTTTAAAATTTCATTGTTTGCTGATATGCATACGGAATTGGATTATAGGAAATACGGACGGTGTTTTTAAAGCTATCGGGAATACAGATTATTATTATTCTTGCTGTTGTTATTATTATAATTAAGGGAAACAAGAACTATCATAAAAATACTCCCAGACTACAGGATCATCTGTCGGGACTAAAGATGCGCACAGGGATTCCGTAGTAACTAACCAGAGTCATCATCATCAATGAATCACACGTCCAGGCACATGATTCTGCTCACCTCCCTATGCCAGGACTCCCTGCTCGCCGCAATGCCCCAAGTGGATTTATTTCTAAGGATCAATGCTGAAGTGTTTAAATCTTTCTGTGCAAAATCTAAATATGTTAACATTTGTCCTCCTGCAGGTTTTTTAGCTGGTTCTATGGCTTGTTGAAGAGCTATCTTCACTGGAATATCATCAGGTAGTCTAAGCATATGCCCAATCCATCTTAAACGGCGTCTTTTTATTTTTCTTGTCCACGGTTCTTCTTTTACTTTTTTCATATAGATCTTTGTTTGAAATTATTATTATAAGTGGTGATGTATGCCCACATGAACCATTTTAAGAAGTTCCTTATATTTGGTTGACTTGAAGATACAAACCAGTCGGAATTGAACTTGTTCAGTGAGTAAAAGACAATAGTCAAACTGTTTAACCCTTATACGGTCACCGGGGGGTAAAAAATTACCTCCAGACCGGTATTTTGCATTTTACCCTTTTACCATACGCATCCCAGTAAACCTTTTCTATCTTTTTCTAAATATGTTTTGTGCACAAAATACTTTCAGTTATTTATTCCAGGCGCATTGTCTCACTAAGAAATAAAAGTGAAAATGCAATATGTTGATTTTTTAAAATTGTCGAAACTTTACTTCGCTTGTCTATACATTATACATTATTATTGTCTATACATTAATTACACCACCTAAACGAAGAAAGTAGTAGACAATAAATTCAAAATAACAATGATTTTTGCATACGCGCTAGCAATGTCGGTTGTCTACAGTTATTCCAGCATAGATAAGGGAACGTAACTAAGTGAATTTAAATTTCGTATTACTAGTAAGTCACACGTCTTTAAGCAGAGGTATAATGTATCCTATGGTGGTCAGCATAACCGCAAATTATGCTGTTGCTGTTTACTAATGAAACACGGCGGTTTATCAAAAGTAATTTACGAATTATGGTGGTCTTCCCCCCCTCAAGTAATCCGTTCTCAAGTACCAAATGAACTGTAAAGTATTATTAAAAAGAAATATAATAATGCAAAAATATTTATCCAAACAGCAGATATGATATATTGATAAGAAAAACATAATAGGATTACTTTGAAAGAACAACATAATTGTTCTTGCATGAAAAAGCGGAGAAAAATAAGCGTAGAAAGCACTTAGCGATGTTAGGCGATTCAAATCTTGTGTGTGACTACTCTCGGGCGTGGTCGGTTACGCTCGGCTCTACTCGGTTCGCCGCGCATGCATTCGTCACGTGTTTGGCGGTTGGTCGAGTACCGAAATTCTGGTCGAGAGCGGAGACAATTTCAGCTCGAATTATCTGGTTGAAAACCAATTTGTACAAGTACTGAGACGTTCGACAGCGGAGGTATGACTGTAATTGATTGGAGGCCACATATTGAGACTGCATGAGACATGGAAGCATCAAAATTTTATTATAAGAATGGTTCTTTTCAAGAACTTTTTGAAACTATAAATAGTTTTGTGTATTTTTACTTGGGCACTTATTTTATTCCAGTTGTTGGGGGCTGTGAAATTAATAAAGCGCCTGGATTAGATGCACCTTACCAATTTGATATTTGTCCTATCTTGTTTTAGATTACTTGTTCTGGAATTGGATTTGGAAAAAAGCTAAATCTGTTATTTTGAAATGGTTTGCTGATGTTGTAAACAAAAAAATGTAATTTATAATGTCTGCCAGTAGTTACATTTTAAATTCACAATTCACGTTGATTGTCTTGCACTGTAACTCATAAATCTAAAATATGAAATTTTAAAATTATGCCATAACATTATTAGCATCTTGTTTGACTTTAATAAACCAAACAAACAACATTAAACTGTACCTTCCTGATGAAGTAAACGGTTCTTTGTAAAATCCATACTACGGATTTTGTTCTCCCATATTGTGCACATGATTTCCCCTTTACCATCATGGCAGCTTAGCGCACTGCTGATAGAAACAAACACAATTCAATTCACTTGAAGTATAGGCATGTCATATCCTAAACTCGTTCAGTTTTTTTTAGTTTAGTTTATTATTATCAATTTATTATTTTTATATTAGTTTATATATTATATTATATTATATTATATTATATTATATTATATTATATTATATTATATTATATTATATTATATTATATTATATTATATTATATTATATTATATTATATTATATTATATTATATTATATTATATTATATTATATTATATTATATTATATTATATTATATTATATTATATTATATTATATTATATTATATTATATTATATTATATTATATTATTTATTGTATTGTATTGTATTGTATTGTAATTGTACTGTACTGTACTGTACTGTACTGTACTGTACTGTACTGTACTGTACTGTACTGTACTGTACTATACTATACTATACTATACTATACTATACTATACTATACTATACTATACTATACTATACTATACTATACTATACTATACTATACTATACTATACTATACTATACTATATATATATATATATATATATATATATATATATATATATACAAATATAGTTTATATATTACATTAGTTTATTATTATTATATTCATTATGATATATTTCAAATTTTTTGTATGCATTTTTACATAAAACCTTTGTAAAAAAACTACTATAGTATTACTAGTAATCTACAATTAATTAAAATAAGTTCATGTAGAGAAAATTTCTTTCAACTGAAATCATAATTTGTTTTTTGCTTCGTAATTATCCTTAAAGAAGCAATTTTAGCAAATCTAAATCACTTTATTTAACTAAGTTACATGTCAATTTGTTATAAAATCATGAATACCTTTCGGTGTCCTCACTCTGGCCTTTTGGTTGCCTCGTCTTTGTCGACTTTGAAAAAACATTTAGAGCCGCCCAGTTTGTTTTCTTGCAGGGCATCAGACGCTAAAAAAAGAATCGAATTTTCTCGGCAATAAGGCACAGCTGAGCTAGCAGCAATAACATTAGCCAAATCAGAACTTTCTAAACTAAAATATAGTAAAGGGAGTTTAGTATAGTAAAATATAGTTTCTAAAAAAACTTTGTTTAAACACTTACATGATTTTTAGAACCTACAGTCATGTTTTCTACGGCAACCAGACCTGGATACTCGATAACGACAATGTTAAGGCAATAATTACGATGCGGAGTATTGTACCTTCCTGGTGCACCTTCCCGGTGGACCCGATTCGAAAAATAAACCCCCAATGGCATGACACTAGATCGAGACCTTTTGTTTGATGTATAGATCGCCGCAAATGGTGCCGTCGTCGAAGCTGTAGCCTCGAATCTTATATATATATATATATGTATATAACATACCAGTAGAATTAATATATAGACTAGCAAAGGCCCCGCAAAAAACTTTGCGTATAAATACACTTATAATCAATAATACGCGAACATCCTACACAGTCCTCATTTACAACACAAAGCCAGTAGCAGCAGCAGCTTTTACTGAATTAAAGTTATAAGCAGAGTATAATGGATATCTTAATGTTTGATGTATAGATCGCCGCAAATAGTGCCGTCGTCGGAGCTGTAGCCTCGAATCTTATATATATATATATATATATATAACATACCAGCGAAATTAACATATACGATATAAGGTTCTACATCACCTGTACGCAGAACATGCTACATAAATATACAAGTTAATAGGAAGACGTACCTCATCCATGTGCACGATGCATTCACTACGGACATGGCTAACATTCGTTAATATCTTCTGCAGTTTCTCTGATATGTTTGGCAATGCTTCTAATGCCTAAAATTGAACAGCTCATTATTAATCTAAGATTACAGCAGTAATAATCAAGCAGTGTTTAAATTCTGAACATTTCGGAAATCTTGGGCACTAATCAAGGGCGGATACAGGTTTCTGAACCCAATAAAAAAGCAGTTAGGGGGTCTGGGGGCGGTGTAAGCTCCCCAGCCGAGGTCCACCCAGACAACAATACATTTGACTGCATTTCAGACCACTTCCTGGATTCTAGAGGTCACTTCTTCAAGGAAGGGGCGGATACAGGTTTCTGAACCCAATAAAAAAGCAGTTAGGGGGTCTGGGGGCGGTGTAAGCTCCCCAGCCGAGGTCCACCCGGACAACAAAACATTTTACTGCATTTTAGACCACTTTTCTGCCTTCTAGAAACCATCTCTAGGAAGCTCACTAGTTTAGAACAGGTGTCACCTCACTTTTGACTCAAAATTACATACCAATATACGCTATACAGCATACATGATGCACATAACTTTCATCTGTTTTCTTGTAATATATGATTTTTACAGATTCAAGGCACCTTTAGCATCTAGCAAATCTTTCTAATGCTTATAATTCAGAGAAAATATTAATTTGGTGTTGTAGTAGTTACTGAGCAAGGGCGGGCCCGGGCCCCTTGGGCCCACCCCCTAAATCCGCCACTGCTCATTACGAACGAACTTTGGACAAAAACAAACTTTGTTGATCACAAAACAAAACAAGCTTTGCCTTGCTGATTTATTTATATCTATTTACATTTTTACGTCATTCTCATGCGATGCTAATTTTTCACTTTTTATCTTTTCTTCTCTCACTTTCATCTTACATTCTTCCTATCATTTCACTTTTCCTACTCCTTTTCTTCCCATTAACCACCTTTTATTATTGCACCTATGCCTCACTTTCGATTTGCAATATTGGGCCTGACCTTTACAAGTTTTCCTTTTGGACAGCCCCATAATTTATTAATTGACTTTATTATTTACATGCTTGTTTTCTTTCATCATCATCATCATCATCATCATCATCATCATCATCATCATCATCATCACCACCACCACCACCACCATCATCATCATCATCATCATCATCATCATCATCATCATCATCATCATCATCATTATTATCATTATTATGAGTTCATTTTGCATAAAAATATACAACTTACAAAGACAGCAGGAGGTTAGTAAAATAGATAATGCGATGTTAGTAAAGTAACATATCTACAGAAATTCAACTTAATAATATGCACTCATTTTTAAGTACCCTTGTAATTATATTACATTATACAGTGTTGTAAGGAGCTATAATAGATATCTTAAAACATAATCTTTAAATGAGTTCTTAACCTTTAATTTTACATTTTCATTTAGATCTACAGTACAACCATATTTGAATCTTAAATTTACTCGACTGTTATTTACATAATAGCATAGCTTTGCAATTCTCAATGTGCAAGATTTTGCAATTTTTCTCACAAAATTTAATTTTCGACTATCTATTAAATAATTCGCAGGCATTGAGCCACAAATATACATTCACAATTTCACGCCTTCATTTTGTCTAAAACCGAATATTTTTCTATGAGCAGTGTTCCATTTTACCCTAACGGCATTAACTTCATTGTTTGATATGCCCCCAATTTCACCTTTTAATATGGCATTTTGTATTTATGTATTATTTTGTCATGGCAAATGGAATAAACTAAATTAAAAAATAAACCATCATTATTATGCTGATTATGTTTATTCCAGGCAGTAATAATGGAAAATTTAGAATGTTTATAAATAAACATTGGATATACTAACAATGACAACACGACACACTAGTGTCTAAGAATTTGCTTGTGTTATAAAGTATATTTCAGTTGCCATTGTTATTATGTTTCTGTTGTCAGATTTTTATTTCAGTTCTTGTTTCAGTTCTTATTCCAGTTCAGTTATTTTCAGTTTGATTTTTTTTATTATGCACTTATTATTACTGTGTATGAATTGTACTAACACGTTATAAGCATATCAATTTAATCTCATTCGTAACAATTAAATCTTTATTATAAGCAGTACTAACACTAATACACTGTAGCATAGCGCTTATAAAAAATGTTCATCACTAACCAAAGGCCAGCTGACTAGATGCCCAATTGGTCTTTTGCTGCCCTTTCTTCACATTTTTGTTTCCAAATTAATTGTATTATAACTGTGCGTGTGTTACAAGATAAATAAAATATTATTATTATTAGTGGGTACAACTATAATGCAAACTGCATCGAAGTTAGTTATGAAAACCGACTGAAAACCTGATTTGCCTGCGTTGCAAAAATAACGTGATCAAAATGCTCCGGTTGATATCCTTCAGCGTGCACCACAACTCCGAGATATTTTTGAGGTGTGACCGTGGAACGGACGGAGAGCACGCTAACACCCGTGTGCAACCTGGCAACTTTCTGCAGAAAACAAATTCTTAATTAAAGAAATTTCTGACAATTACGTTTATAGAAACTGTAAATTATTTTGTAAAAATTTAAGTTTTTTTCATTCAATTGAGATGTGAAAATGACGTTTTTTGGAAGAAAGAGAAGCAATAGGTTCAGAAAGTTAAAATGTTACATCCAATACAAGTGAACCTTTACTGTGAAACAAAATATGTTACATAAGGGAAAGGGTATAATGACTGAATAAGAGTGCCAACTTTTTATAAACCTCTTTTAGCCATGTTTTAGACAATTTTTGCAAAAGTTTACACTATCATTATTGGTCTTGAATGGTCAAAGTTAAAGCTCTACCGGACCCAATCTTAAGCTGCAGGTCAGAACAATCTACTCTTTAAAATATTGAAAGGTGACATACTATTTCTGCAAAATTGACTTGCGCGAAATAATTATTACCGCGCAAATTCCATTTTGCGTTCGAGCCACTAGGTCTTCCCTGTTACATGCATTTCGCCATTCGCTAGTTAGACGGACAGTAGTGCCTGCATTTCTGAAATTCGTTGCACAAAAAACAAATGCTGTGCCTATCAGGTTAGAGGTGTTCGTTTGTGATGCATTACACATGTCCGACAACTCATGTGTGAGCACATCAGTAAATTTGAAATTTAAATTTTTCTTAAAACTTGTCTAGCTTTAGTACAACACACTGAATATCTTACAGTAGCGCTGTATTTCAATATTCGCTTTTGCTGCAACACGTTCATGGAGTATTTTTGCTGTTGAAATTTACGCTAGTTTGTGACATCATCAATAGTTGGACTCACCAGGCATTAATTAAGTTTTTAACCTATTATTTAATTATCAGAAATGCTTGTGCAGTATTAACTGTGTTAAAATGTCTACTTTTAACAATACTTGAAAACGAGGTAGTATCTGAAAATCATCCTGTTTTCCTTTAAATCTATGCATTTCATAGGTTTACAGTTTCACAATGACAGGCACATCGGTACTATTCATGAGAAATAAGAAACGACATACAAACTTTCATTTAGCTTCATAATCAGTAACTCTAAGCCAGGGGTGTGCAAATTGCAGCCCGCGGGCCACTTGCAGCCGCCAAGAGAATTCGTGCGGCCCGCGACGAGATTTGTCAACCTAATGAAAGTGCGGCCCGGGCGATTAACTGAGTGTATCCAGCTGAAGTCCGTGCCACGACCCCAAAGATAGTGCGGGTAGTTTTTTCCTCTAGATCGGATGCCATTAACCCTTACAAGACGGTTGTAGCTTAATAACACAGTACTACACAGACTGTGTGATACACATTACTAATATGCATTGTAATGAAATTACCACTATCTGTCCTGAAAGTAGAAATGTATGGTTTGTAATATAAATTTTAATAACTTCTAAAGTAGTTTCTTGAGTGTAGTAGTAATGATGTACGCAGGTCGGATGCAAAAAATCGTTATTAGGCCTTTCTGTACTTGGCTCCTTGATCAAACTGCCTGTGGCCCGCAGGAATTGTGGAAAAGTTTAATGTGACTACAGTCAAGAAACTATTTTAGAAGTTATTAAAATTTATATTACAAACCATATATTTCTACTTTCAGGACAGATAGTGGTAATTTCATTACAGTGCATATTAGTAATGTGTATCACACAGTCTGTGTAGTACAGTGTTATTAAGCTACAACCGTCTTGTAAGGGTTAATGGCATCCGATCTAGTGGAAAAAACTACCCGCACTACCTTTGTGATCGTGGCACGGACTTCAGCTGGATACACTCAATTAATCGCCCGGGCTGCACTTTCATTAGGTTGACAAATCTCTTCGCGGGCCGCACAAATCCTCTCGGCGGGCCGCAATTTGCACACCCCTGTTTTAAACAATTTGCAATTTTTTGCACAAACTTTAAATACTCTGCCATTGCACTACCTTAGCCAAAACTTACTTGTGTTAACAAACGTGACGTGTGTTTGGTCCCTTGTTTTAAGTGTTTGAAAGTTCGTCTGGTAAACAGCATTTTGTCCAAATATTCCATCACGGGAACGACGGGATAGTTACGAGCCATGGTGACTGAACTCGTTGCAACAACTAGTATGTACAAGATTAGCTAAATATAACTGTCATAATTATTTATTTATTTATTAAATATATCCACAATGATCATTACAGCATTGTACATAAAAGTATATATTTATTATTATGTACACAGGATGCCAGGCCGCAAATGACCCGTGGGGTAGTCAAGAACTAATTACTTGTTTAGGGCACCCCAAATGAATGTGGACTGAGTGTAGTAGAAACGAGCAGTAAATGAGTAGAAAGAAAGGTTAATAGAGAATAGAAAGAAGGAGAAAGATGTGATGGTATCTGTATGAAGTAAAGTGAACTATAGAAATGTAAAAATTGACATAGCCAGCAACACAGTGGATTCCGTCAGGGACAGCAGTGTAATTATTCAAATTGATTTATTCTGTGTAATTAAAAAAGATTTCATTTTTAGGATTTCTTTTGAAGTTATTTATAGATAAAGAAGTTATTTATAGATATAGATAATGACCTTAAAGGTGCTTCAGTTTATGGCTCTTGAACAATAATTTAATAGATGGCGACACAATCGTGCACATAAAAGACCAAATAAATACAGCTGTTATAATGACGTTAAAATTGCTCTAGTTTATGGCAGTTCAACAATAATTTTAATAGATGGCGTGTAAGTAGGGCTAGTAATGGTATATTATGCATTTTGTGGTGACATCTGGTGGTGGCAAAAATAAAGGATTATAAGCATATCTTTCTAATATACAGAGAGATGAGAAATAATAAACAGGCGAGACACAAAAAACAGCACAAATACAAATTACAGAAAAGAAGCCTACATAAGCTACTAAAGATGGCTACATGCTACCCATATGCACTGGTGACACCTGTTGATAAAAAGATGAAACATTTTGGATTTGTGTGTTTAATGCATAGACGGATGAGCAATGATAAACAAGTGAGATACAAAAAGCAGCACTAAAACTAATGCTAGGAAAGTGAAATACATAAACAGCATAGCAAAATATTGATTTTTTGCAACAAACCTAACTACACAATTCCAATATTTTCAGTTTTCTATAAACAATTCTTAGATACCAGCAGTCTTTAAGCAGACTTCTGGATTGCATTTCAAACATTAAAACACAAGAAAATTAATACGACTACCTCACTGACATTACATTTTCAAGGTAAAACGTAGAAAAGTTACCAGTAAATGTAGGAACGATAAAGCCTTCAATGAAGTCCTGGGAATAGTGATTCTGTTTCAGATATTCTTGCATTGTAGTCTGAGATAGAGATGTACGTAATACCTGTAGCAAATAAGGTAAAAATTAATTACGGTATAGAACATAGAACATTTATTTTCTCCAGAACTTTGCTTGAACTTCGTGCGTGAACCGTATGGCTGCAGCAATTACCGCAGTGGAGAAACCAATAAGTTCTGGGTCTCACAGCTTTGTTAGCCCGGGAAATGGACCATATCATGTTACTTAACTTACTAAGCACTTTAACAGTAATTCGACGTATTGATTATTCATAAAAATTGATTAATAATGAAGTAATGCCAGCTCATTCTGTGAACACATACTGTGTATTGCGTGGTATTTAGCGTAGCAAAGTGTAATTGCAGGTAGTAGTACTTGTTAATAGAACTGCTAAAGCGAATGTTGTGCGAATCGAAGATAGAATTTAATGTCTTTTAAATAAATGTACATAACTAATGATATACAATTTGAGGATGTTAGTGCGCTAGTTTGTGATGTCAGACATAGAACATAGAACATTGATTTTCTCCAATTAGCTTAACATCAAAAGTTTTTTAAATATTAAGTAATTATAATCGTGGAGCAGAGCAGAAAAGGACCATAGGGTCATCTAGTCTCTTGCCCTTTCTTATAATTAACGGTGATGCTGCAGATAGACATATAGACATAACATAATAACAAAAGCAAAAATATAAAAACAAACATAACAACAATAGCATAAGTGAAAAAAAGAATAATAATAAATGAAGATGATGAATAAGTATCACAATAATTAGTTGCGAATTAAATAAAATGATAATAATGCACAGTTGCTTACAAAATTCTCGGCAAGAAAAAATAATGTGAATATGATTATATACAGAAAAAAAATAAATGTAAAAGCAAAGCAGAACAGCTAATTTATGTCACCGTCCAAAAATAATCGCTAATTGGGTATAGTGCATACATAAAAAATGTGTTTTAGCAGTTTTTTTTTTAAAAAAAATAATTTTTATAAACAAACAGTGGTAAAATAAAATGAGATGGCGGTGCTACATTTCAAAAAGGACCACCACTAAACAATGTAATTTTTTAATTAACAATTTCTCTCCAGAAGGCACTATGTGGCACCAAATCAGTTTGGTCACGTGGATGAACTGGGTCAATCAATCAATCAATCAATTAATCAATCAATCAATTTATTTCACTCCAGCAATACATATACAATACATCAACATACAATATTATTGAAACAGAAAGAAACAGTATAGGTAAAAAACGTTGATGAAGTCAAATTAACCAAATAAAAGAGTTGCTGTATGACACCTTGAAAGCTTGGCTTGTTAAGGTGGCACAAATGAGTGAATGAAAGAATGGTTAGGATTAGTAGACATGATGGAATGGAGAAAAATAGTAAGATTAGGGATAGGAAGAAGGAAGGGAGGGGAGGATGAGTGAATGAAAGAATGGTTAGGGTCAGAAGAAATGATGGAATGGAAAAAATAGTAAGATTAGGGATAGGAAGAAGGAAAAGAGGAGAAGAAATGACCACAGTGTATGTTTAATTTACATAGAGGCATATTAAAATAGCATAATAATTGATTGGAGGCCATATATGGGTAGCAAAATGTGTTTGTATACCACGAAAGAAGTTATTGACTATTACATTCAATGCCAGAGTCCAGTACACATATTGTTCTTAGATTCATCTAAAGCTTTTGACCGGGTAAATTACTACAAAATGTTTCTAAAACTGGTCGATACTGATATGCCTAACATTATTATAAGATTATTAACCTTTTACTACTCTCGACAAACTATGTTTGTGAGGTGGGGAAATTTGTAATTGTTCAACTCTTATTGTAATTCTTTCTACGGTATGGCGACCTGGCGACATTTTTATAACTACAGCCTCAGCAAACTTAAAGTAGCTCACAATATTTCAAAACGCAAACTTTTCAACTACCCATATGATTATAGTTCTAGGATCATTTCAGTAGACCACGACGTTTTTTACTTTGATGTAATACATAGGAAAACTGCATACAGTTTATACAGTAGAGTAATGCAAAGCTCAAATCTTCTTATAAACGCATTGAATAACAGTGACGCATTTTACACTTCAGACATAAGAGACCAGTGGAGGAAAGAGTTAGGTAGAAATTATGAGTGACAATTCAGGCAGGACGTATTATAATGTATATATATATATATATAAATTGTACTGTTATTTTATTTATTTATGTATTTTTGTGTATCATTATTTATGTATTACGGTGTCCCGCAACGGACGTTTTCCCGGACCCAACTCGCGATTTTTTCTAAATTTTGACCAAACAGCAAGTGGAAAAAACGGCGCCTGGTGGGAGTCTCGGAAGGAGATACACGGCTCTTTAGAAAGAGGAAGGAGGGGGCTACACGATGATGTGGGCTATATGTTAGGACAGGTCCACCGAAAGGAGTGCCGACAAGGTAATTAGATGTTATATTTCCGACAATTTTCGCTTGGAAAACTGCTGAGGCAAAGCCATTGTTCTGACGTCATCCATTATACTCTGTCTATAACCTTATAACTTTAATTCAGTAAAAGCTGCTGCTACTGGCTTTATGTTATACATGAGGACTGTGTAGGATGTTCGCGTATTTTTGATTATACGTGTATTTATACGCAAAATTTTTTGCGGGCCTTTGCTAGTTTATGTATTAATTTGCATGTGTTGAGAGGAGGGGTTATAATTATTGTATGTCTTGTAATTATTGTATGTTATGTATTCTATGAACCTAGTTCGAAATAAAGAGTTAAATCAAGTCAAAATCAAAATATACATGTATAAAGTGACACGTAAGCTATACATCGTGAAATTCATACAGTTTAACAAGAAAAAATCGATCATTTGCAACAATTGTTCCAACACAAACATGTCAAAATTTCCATTGTGTTATCACAACAATACTAAAGACCTTTTAATTGTCGAGAAATTCTAAAATGCTTTAAATTAGTTCTTAATCTTTTTTCTTATAATTTAATATTAATTTTTAAAACATTGCAATGCTATTTTATTACGGCCATACCTCATTGTGTAATGTCCTCCTTATTGCTAGTTTCATACGAATGCAGTCCCAAAGAATGTGCAGCAATCTGAATCCGCCTTGCCAAAACATGAGCGGGGAAATGTACGCAAGAGCCCACTTTCCAATTAAGACATTTCTCGTGTGAAAATGTGCTTGTTCGTTAAATATCTGTAACAAATTAAAAATATAATACAATAACTATGATGTAAGAGGCTTTTGAGCTGTTAGAAAATTTTCGAAAGCAGTTAGATAACACTAGCATAGCTCGATTGGGGGTGAAAATATTACACGAGGTCCACTAAGATGAGTGTTGAAATGAAATGCCCTACTTGGTTCGTTGTGTAGCAAGCACAAATAGCCACAATGTGACAATGCAATGCTCATCAGACACTTGTTACTTTGAAGTACAGTAGACGCTGCTTGGTTCGTTGTGTAGCAAGCACAAATAGCCACAATGTGACAATGCAATGCTCATCAGACACTTGTTACTTTGAAGTACAGTAGACGCTGGTTGGTTTGTTGTGTAGCAAGCACAAATAGCCACAATGTGACAATGCAATGCTCATCAGACACTTGTTACTTTGAAGTACAGTAGACGCTGGTTGGTTTGTTGTGTAGCAAGCACAAATAGCCACAATGTGACAATGCAATGCTCATCAGACACTTGTTACTTTGAAGTACAGTAGACGCTGCTTGGTTTGTTGTGTAGCAAGCACAAATAGCCACAATGTGACAATGCAATGCTCATCAGACACTTGCTACTTTGAAGTACAGTAGACGCTGCTTGGTTCGTTGTGTAGCAAGCACAAATAGCCACAATGTTACAATGCAATGCTCATCAGACACTCGTTACTTTGAAGTACAGTAGACACTGCTTGGTTCGCTGTGTAGCAAGCACAAATAGTCACAGTGTTACAATGCAATGTTCATCAGACACTTGTTACTCTGAAGTACAGTAGACGCTGCTTGGTTCGTTGTGTAGCAAGCACAAATAGCCACAATGTTACAATGCAATGCTCATCAGACACTTGTTACTTTGAAGTACAGTAGACGCTGCTTGGTTCGTTGTGTAGCAAGCACAAATAGCCACAATGTGACAATGCAATGCTCATCAGACACTTGTTACTTTGAAGTACAGTAGACACTGCTTAATAGACTCACAGTTAATAGACTCAGTCGCTTAATTGACTCAAAAATGCCTGGTACGGGCCGCTCTTATTCAAATGTACATAAAAACTGTCGGTAATTGACTCAAATAACTCAGCATAATTGACTCTATATTTTTGCCTCACATGCTTCAGTAAGACACTTTCGCGTGACTAATAAACTTTACGACTTTTATATAATCTTAGTTTACTTTTGTCCTATAACATACATAGAAACAATCATGTTAAGTACCGTTTTGTTTGTAAACAGGAGCTTTATCATGCGCTAATACGCTAGCGTACCAGTTTTGAATCTGTTACCTGCTCGCCCACTGCAATTAACCTCGTTACCCAAAGAATTTCTGGAAGCTGAACATCTAATCACTTGTCTAGCGGTTTCTTTTTCCAGCTCTCATTGCAAATCACACTTTCACGCTTAATCAGTTAACAGTCACTGATGCAGGTCCAGTAATTTTTGCAAATAAACAGACTTGTGTGATTTAGAAAAGTATACTTTTTAATTAATTGCTAATTCAATCATATAAATTAATATCTTAAAATATTTTGTTTAATTTCTAACTGCACAAAGGAATTTAGGCGTTACTTCGTTTCTAAAGTTCATTAAAAGACTTCGCAGTGCATAGTAAGCTGATGACTCGTACTTCTATACCAGTAATGCTACACCCATCGGTTAATAGGTTCAGTCGGTTAATTGGGTCAAAACACGTAAGTCTATTAAGCGGCACCTACTGTAAAATATTATTACACTGGCAACTCTACGTGTGGTTAAAGGAAAACCGGACCGAATCTTAAACTGTAACTCAAAACAATTTATCTCGTAAAATAATGAAAGGGAACACACAATTTTTTTCAAAAATGGCATATATGACAAAATTATTAGCAGAAAATGGTAATGGACAATGAGTAATTCCAGAGCTTTGGTGTAGGCATGGTGGTAAAGATGAAATTTGAATTTTAAACTTAAAAAATTTGCCTATTATTTTTACATCACACCGAATGTTGTACAGTAGCGCTGTACTTCAATGTTTGCAAACACGACTACACGTGCAACGGCTCGTGGAATGTCTGTGCTATTGGAAATTATGTTCAGTTGTGACGTCATCACTAATTGGGCTCGTCTGCCATTAATTAAGTTTTTAACCTTTTACTTAATTACCAGAAAAGTATTTCCAACATCATAGGTGTTAAAATGTATACTCTTTATCATACTTTAAAATGGGATGGAATGTGAAAAATCCTGATTTCCTTTCAAGTGGCAAAATGTGACATGAAAATTGGGTTCTGCAAGGGGTCAACTGTCACGAAGTTCATCTCATAATTACTTCGCGTTTGATTAACTTGACTTGTGAATATTACAGCATTTGTCTTCTTGCTCATCTCTTTTTCATAATTTTTTTCATCACATTCCCTCCTTTTTTAGGCTTGTTACAGCATTGAAATAGCTTAAATTTCCCTCTAATCTCACTGCACTTATTTGCTTCTGAATCATCTTTTACATTAATAGTGTTCTAGTTTTCTGTATTTAAGCTGTGTAAGACAGGTCTACCTTGAACATTTAGACCTGTGGGCTAGCCAGGCTAATTATTCCACTGTGTTTTAGTATAGTGATATTTCAGTATTGATAACAATGTTATTTGATTCTGTGATTGTACCTGCTAGTATAGTTATTACAATATAATTCCTTGTGATTTGTTAATGATTGTGTTGTTTGATTCTTTGATTGTAAAAGCTAACAGGCTTAATAATTGTGGACAAACCCTTAATTTGGTGCTTGCTCTCCCCCCCCCCCCCATTTCCTTGCCCACAAAGAGGTGCTGAAACCCGGGACTGAACCAAGGACCTTTAGCTACCCGATAGTACATAGTACCTGATATGATGGTTCAGCGTTAACAGTCTCGACTTCTACGCCAGCTTCCTCAAACATGCGTAACATTTCTATAACAAAATAAAACAGCACCGCTGCAAAACACTGTCAATAAGTTCACGTTGATTATTCACTTTTTTAAAAATGGCAATGTCAGACAATCCCCCACATACATAGTAAATAAGTTAGGGACAAGGTACATGGCTGAGTGGTTAGATGTTGTGACTTTTGACCGAAGTTATAAATGACACAGAAGCTGGACCTGTTAGTTACCGGACGGGTAAGCGGCTTTGATTGTCGCCCCGGGCATTCATTCGTCTTGCTGATTCTGGCTGTTCACTTTACAGAACAGCTATGATGCCTTTGCCAGTTTAACGGCTGATCATAGAGGCTTAGCCTTGTTAAATGGAACAGATTTTGATCTCGTCACGACAATCCAATTTGACTAGGAGCGGCTTGTTGAGGCTGGATTCCAGCTTGCAGGATTTTGAAAATTTTGCGTAAAAATTGCTCTAGAAAAAGAAAACATTGTGACGTTGTTTTGTGGTACGAAGTCCTCGCTTAACGACTCCCCGTTTTAACGACGCTGAACATTTGGCACCTTTCTCTCACTTAACGACGCACTATTTCGTTCTAACGGCGATTTTTTTACTTTGCTCACAGCCATTTTTATTTTTACAACATTTTTTACCTAATTTAAAGCACTAAAATGGTACATATTGTGTTTTTCTGTTCTAAAAATACATTAGTAACCTAAATAGTGCAAGTATTATCATGTTTTCACTTCCCGACTGACTACATACTAACTTCTAGCCGTTTGTATCAAGCGACACCCGAGTTTAAACTTTATGCAAAAGAATTTTGTCTGTAACCTGTTGCTATAGCAACCAGATTAGTACTACATGAAATTATCGCTCCATGCAGAGTTTGGCTTTCACTACGTAGTGTTTAACATGGAAGAAGAAATTGCTAGCGAGTCTAGCTAGATACTGGTAATAAAGATAGGTGGTTTCAAGCAAACAGAAAGAAATTAATCAGTAGAAATATGAATAAAGCTCATAAAGCATTTAATTCGTATGATCTAAGCAGCATTAAAGCATTGATTTTTGGTTCTGGAACGTATCTCAATTCGTCTACATTACTAACTAAGTAAGCTTTGGTTTCGCTTAACGACGTTTAGCTTAACGTCGCGTTTTGCTTGAACGCATTTGTATCGTTAAACTAGGACTTACTTATTGTAATATTATATAGGTCATGGCATACAGATATTGCTACACATATAATTCTGTTTGTTTTATAAAGTTTACGTACCAAGGTAAAATCCGTCCAAAAATATCCGTCCTGGGACATCAATAACTGTCCCATTTGACAACTGCACAGACTGAGCTCCGAGTCCAACGTCAGAACATTTCTCAAAAATATGTACCTAGATTAATATAAAATGTTACTAGCCCACTTTTTTGCAACTTAACATTGTTTCGACATATTGTTTTAACTTAACATTGTTTCGACATATTGTTTCAACTTAACATTGTTTCGACATATTGTTTCAACTTAACATTGTTTCGACATATTGTTTTAACTTAACATTGTTTCACACTCGTTTTTCCAAAATTCTTTCATTGGTCCCAACCGGCAGATCTTTAATGTGCAGGAGTGCAAAACTCCACCTTACAGGGTTCCACAGAATTTTAAAATAAATTTTCCTGACTTTCCCCTGACCAAATATTGATTTTCCATGACCAAGATAAGCAGAAATTGAATTACCAGTATACATATTCACACATTCTTGTGTATGGACATTCGTACGTATACTGACATATAATGTATCGGCCAATAATTATTTTTGGAACAGAAATCAAAATTGGGAGCTTGTCACAGAAAAATTTTTTTGAACAGGAATCGCTACAAAATAGGTTTGGAAAAATATCGGCTAACAGTGATTATTTTTGCAACCCTTTCGAATTTCCCTTTCTTTTCTCTCCATTTTCATAATGATTCTCCTCGACTTATTAGCAAATTATCTTTTTCCCTGACTTTTCCATGACTTTCCAGGATAGTCTGTATATTCAAGGATTTTCCAGGATTTTCCCTGATCGTGGGAACCCTAATCCTTTAAAACACAAGTTAAGTAAAAAAACACATTTTTTGGCAAAAACCTTCCGCAAGGGTTACAAAGATAAGCGCTTAGATATGGCTTTACCTACAAAAATTCTTGAGGAATTTATGCCAACAATTGCCATTTGATATTTCTTGTCATACAATCCTGCATATTTTTAAAATAAGGGTCAACTCTTTTACCTCGTGTCCATGGTAAGTGAGTAACCAAGCAGCACTTAGTCCAGCCATGCCACTTCCCACAACTCCAATTTTCAATTTTCTTGCCGGTTTAGAAGCCATCCCAAGCATGAATCAACTTTCTTTTCAAACTAATGTCAGTATCCGGGTCTGAAATTATATTATTAAAATTCAGTTTAATCGACAACATTACACACGAGTGTCTAAAATTTGTACATACTTTTTACCATCACATTATGTGTTACATTTTTTTGTATTTATTATTATTATCATCACATTTTGTACAATATAATGACATTAAGCACACAGTGACATCAAAATTATTACATCATACTTTATTAAATTGTTATGTTTCATACACTATTGTTATCATGAGAGAATAATTGTACTGCAGTGGACTAGAGAAGCAAAGGCTTGTATAAGCCCACTGTCATGTGAACCCGATAAAAAAAGAATGGATGAGTGAACAAAAAAAGAACTGGGAGAAAGGTTAGATCACACAGGAAGGGTAGTAGGATGTGTTAGTGGAAATGGTGGGAAGAAAGATAATAGATTGTGCTATGTTGTTGAATGAGACTCATTTTTCACCACCAGTTGAAATTACTTTGAATAGATATGAATGGGCATTGCTAACATAATATCATTTCTCTTGAAGCAACATTAGTCTTTTGACCCCCAGAAATATGCTTAACAACAGTGTAATCTTAAACATTTAAAACCAATGGAAGCATATTTTTATAGAAACATAATACACGTCCAGAATCTGTTTTCTCATACAGCACTAACAATCTCAATTACGACAATTAGGTAAGATCGTGGCAGAATGATTACAAATATCAAAATCACCAACAGCACATACAGTCCTTATGACAGTTTTCTTGTACAAAACTACAAACAGTAAAGAAACAGTTTAACTAAAAACCTCATAGTCTTTTTTTAGCTGCAGAACCATCGACAATAACATCAATTTTACATTTGTCTAAACTTTGAATATTTGATTTTATAATACAAATAAAACTTACATTTTCATTCGAATTTTAAATTAAATTTCACTTCATAGACTCACAAAAACCACTGTACAGTGTGCACACAAAGCTGTTATGTTATGGGTGGTACATTATGACCATTTTACAACGTAGAACGTATTGGTATCAAAGTCCAGTAATAATGTAAACTGAACAATCTAGACAGCAGGTCACATGCATTGCTACAACTTGCACTTATTCTTATTAAACGAAAGAAAAACTCACTCAGCATGTTGAGTTTATTTTACTGTTATCACTTGAACTTAGAAAAATATAACAAAGAAATTCGCAAAAACTCTCTATAAACCTTAAAGATAATTTATACTACAGCTGAATAGAAATTTTCAGGTGTGGTGGTAGCCGCATTTCGCTTGAAAATTATGAGAATGGTTGGCATCCTTCTGTCTCGGAAGACAATGGAGTGTGCGCAAAGAGAGTCAGTTATTGATCACATTGATGGAGCTGCAGCGTCGACTGTGGCTATCCTTGAACCACTGGAATGGCCTCTCTAGGGCGCACACCTGGGCAAGGTGTATGGAGATCCTGAGTTGCCCAGACAACAGAAACCCCCTCTCTTCCTCCCTGGTGTAGTCCAAAGGAAAGCGGTGCGATACGTTTGGCACCAGGTTGGCTGCAGGAGCTGCCAGAGTCAGTGAGCATGCTGCACTGGTCCGCCTTCGGGGCTCCACTCCTGATTTGGAAGGTTTACTCCTCTACACGCGGCCGTTGAGTCACTTGACCTCCTCCGCCCTCTAGCCGTTGGCTGCTTGTGCAGCTCCTCCGCCTAGTGAGTGTCGAGATACAGTGTGGGCATCCCGCAAGCCTACAGCACCTGGTATTTCTAGGCGGTCACCCATCCAAGTACTAACCAGGCTCTACGTTGCTTAACTTCAGTGATCAGACGATAACCAGTGTTTTCAACGTGATTTGGCCGTACTTATTATGATTATGAGATGATTATGAGAATAATGCCAACGTTTCTTCCAAATTTATTGATCTGCTAACCAACATGTAACAAAATTAACATTTTTCTAGCCTGTATATTGTAACTAAGTTAGCTATGATGATCTCTGAGTTCTTATATCTTGAAAACTTTTGTTAATGTTGCATTACTAATCAATAATTAATAGTCAATAAACTCTAGAAGAGTTTTGCACACTCTCATCCTTGTGCCCGAGGACAATTGCACCCCTTTGCTACGTGTCTGCACATACCGAAGTAGCATTAATCGCCACTGGCCAGTGGTCAAGACCCAACAAGCCCAAAACAACAGCATGTTATACCATCTGGTATAGCTGCGCTGCTGCAGTATAAAAGCGCATATTAACAGGCCTAATTAAACATTGAGAAATCAGATGCAGGTAAATTCAATGGTGTGCTGCTAAATTATTTTAAGAATGAGTTTAAAAGGGCAGGAATGAATAGTGAACGGAAATTTATGAAAACAACAGCCTACAAATTTGTCAACAGGCCTGCAACAGCAATATGCCATTAAATGAATATACATATAGCCACCCTTGCAAGATGCCAGAACAATCTGTACATATCGGCTTATAGACCAAGCTACTAACATTGTTGCCAATGGCTGCTTTTAAAGGAAACACCAAGCATTCTAGGATGTCAGGATTATTTCAGTGTTCGCAAAAAAATGTTAGGATTTAGAAATAAAACTGCAATAAGCGCCTCGTGTAATTAGTAAAATCACTTTAAAGTCGCAATCACTTCATGCTTGGATGCTCCCATTTAAATGCCCTTTCTTCTTCCAACGACGTCATTCGTGACTAATTTTGCAATATCTTTGCATAAATGCAGAAATTTTAATTACTATAAGCAGCGCGCACTTACGGAAAGCCGTGACGCACTCACAAAAAGTCAAGAAGTCTCCCAGTTACGTCATAATTTTCAAGTGAATGGCGGCAACCACCACGCCTGAAAATTTTTATTGAGAGGCAGTATATTTTAACTTTATAGACATTTCTTTGCAAATTTCTTTTTCATACTTTTCTAAGCTTAAGTGAAAACAAAAAAATAAACAAACAACATCCGAGTGACTTGTTCTTTCCTTTAAGGCAGCAAAACTGGCCGAGAAAATTATGGATTCTGCCAGATCATTAAAAATAGAAGAAACAAAATACTAATCTGGGCAAATTTTACAATGAAAAATACACTGCTATAAAAAAACAGTTGATGAGATTATTTTTATATCAGAATTCCAAAGATGGTGCAATTCTCTTCAATGCACCATAAAATGCTCCCTGAATAGTAGAACTCTTCTTACATACATTGCAGTAACCAACGACTATAGTTCAAATTTCGACACTCTAAGCAAATAGATCGGAATTTATAAGTTTATAAATTTATTTATTTCCACTCTGCATCTAACAGTTATAATAAAAATACAGATGATTTCACTGAAGTAAATATAAATATAAATGCAATATTATCCAGAAATTACAAAAGAGATTCTTATGCAGCATATACATGTGCAAATTACATTACAGAGTAATTTTGATGCATACAGTTTGAGCCTAAAAGCATAGCTTGACAGGCCAAACTGTACGTGGAAATCTTAAAGAAGTGATTAATAATTGAAATAATGATAATATATACATAAAAGTGGGGGGGGGGTAGTGAATGAAAGATGAAATGGAGCGAGAACTAAGAAAAACTGTGATCATGATTATAAAGTGTTCAGTAACAATTAGCACTCTAGGTTTGAAATGAGAATTGTGGCTGAACAATCTCTTCAGGGGGAGACACTAACATAAAAAGGTGTATGCTTCATTGCTTGTTGGGAAGATCTTTACTTACCTGGGAGCAGTTTTCCATTGTGTTCACTGATGTATAGAACACACTTAATAGTGAACAATTAGACCAGTATCACTTTTGTGGAAAGCCGCACACAGTTCCAGAGAAATATCACTACCTCTATGTCTAGACCAACTCTTGTTTCATTTGAGTAGACAAAGATGTCGTGTGTGAACACACCCTAAGTATGATGATGCCTACAAATGAATTCATCAAAACAGACAGTGATTTAAAATAAATATGTTTAAAAAAATAGAAGGAAATATGAATTGGAATTATTTTTTTGTATCATTAATTAATTAATTCGTAATTGGGTCTTAAAGTCGAGCAGTCGTAAGTCACACAGGTCATACGTTGACGACTTAGTACTGCATTAACTTAAACGCAATCAAATATAATACTAATTTATTGGTACTTACGACTAATACTTGTAGTAGTGGTACTAAACTACTAGTACTACTACTACTAGATAGTAGCACTAGCAGTGCTACACATTTATTTCTACCAGATTCATCATCGATGTGTCTATTAATAATACCCAAGATCTTGTCAGCTTTTTTGAATGGTGCAAGATATCGAATCAAAAACATCAGGTCCGATATTATTAGAATACAAAGACGTATCTTATCTAAATTGTATTACTAATACTATAACCTAGAGGCTAGACTTACCAAGGACTGAATCGTTATATTAATCAAGTGCTACAACATTGCTATGGCACTGGTTTGTCAGCACACAATCTTTATCGTCCGATATCTGTAACGTTTAAAAGGGGGGAACATAGATATAGGTCAAGTGTAAGTAGACATATAGACCCAAAATCAAAATTTACCTAAAAAAACAAACAAAAATGTTTCCAGGTGCTTAGCAATATGAAGCATCGTTGAATTTGTTACTAGTTTGCAATGTTCTTTTCCTCGCGACCATCTCCTGGGCTGCTTGGAACCGTATAGTAATACTCGGCGATGACTATAATTATTTTCACAACATCCTGCCAATTCTAGCAAACATGTTATTACGGCTTCCCCAAAAACGAGGGCAACCACAGGACTATTGCTTTCGTCTGTCTGCAGGCCTGCCTATCTGCCTGAATCACAACTTGTGTTAGTTTTTTAAGGGTGAACATCATCGACCAGAAAGCGATTTCTAATCAAACCGAGTTACGAGATTTCGAATCAGAATTCAGTATTTTTCAAACAAATTTTCGAATCATTAATTAACAAAAAGAGTTTCACAAAGACCACGCGTGTTACTCGATTTCCTTATACTTCAGTTCGTTTAAAAATTGTGCTCAGAAATTGCAGCTAAATTGCTCTGATTGCATGATGTATCAAATGCTTTAATGATAAAGAGTGTTATAAATGAATGATACAATATTTAACTGTGATTTTTGTATCAGTATACTATATACCTTAATATTTGCCTATAAAAATAACTTTGCATAGAACCTATTATGAATTTTATTTTACCTAGTATTTCACATGTATATTATATTGCTGTGCCAATGTTGTTGTTGTTGTTGTTCGTCCTTCATAGTCGAAGAGGACCATGACTTCATTCTGACATCGTAGGATTGGTACGGAGGTGGCTTATAAGCCCGATTCTTGCCAATTATTTGCTAATGTACATTGTACGTATTTGTGCAAATAAAATTAAATTGAAATTGAACGGGAATGCTTACACGTGGTGTAAAAAACCAGCAGATTTAAATTTTAAAGTTCCTTTGTGCTTAAAATAATGTAGAAGTTGAAAATTAGATGATCTTTGTAATAGTGAGCAGGTGCAGCTGGCTCGAAGCACAAATCTGACACGCGTCATCATTTGGCGCCTCGCGCACAATCGCAAAGAGGACATCTGACAGGAGACTTTTTCGCCAGTTTTGCACGTGTTAATCGACATTTTAATGCGTTTTTCATTTTTCCTTTTTTACTATCCGACTACTTATCTTTTTTAAGTTACCATCCAATGATTTACTTCTTTGTTTCATGTGCATGTATCTACCGGCTTTCTGGAAATAGGGTAGTTTCTATGACAAATTGCCCTGGATAAAATTATGAAGGTGGTAAAATATGGCATTGTAGACAATTTATGGAATTCTTACCATATTGCTGCAAATGTGTTTGCCTCACATTAAAGTGGAGAATTATTTTCCACTCTGTTAAAAGTTCGAGACATGAAGAGATTTCACTTGTGATTCACTCGTTTTTGGTCAAGCTAATGTAATGGTTTACTTTTTGTTACTTCCCAAATTGTGTTTGCTTGCATTTACGAATTTAACTCTCATATTATTTTATTCTTTATTTTTGTTTATTAAATTATATTTATTTTCTTATTTTTATTCATTGACAATTGTTATTATTGTATTATTTTCTTTTTATTGTTTTTGTTACCAGCATCTTCACCTTTTTGCCATTTAATTTTATTAAACCTGCCATTTGTGTGAAAGGGCTGGAGAGTAGATGACCTTTCGTATCCTCCTTGTCCTGCTGCTTGATTGTAAGTGATACAGGGGGAAAATAAAATGATACAGGAAGAAGAAGATGAAATGTGACTTGCTAAGTGTGTACCAGGTCGTTGAACACCAAGAATCATGACGTAAAGGCCTTTTGACGAGGATGATCAGGAATTTCTTTCCTTGGTATTGAGACGTTTCCGTAAAAAACAGTAATTTGCTGCTGCAATAATGACACAGGTATCAGCTTGTGCTCTATTTCTTCGATAAGAGAAACTGTAACTTTTTGGAAGAATTCTCTTGAGGTTGGTCTCGGAATTGGTAAATGTTTTTCCATCTTATAATATGTTTTACTGTCAACAAATAGGTGGCGACTTCATTTTGTAATATAGGCTTACCATCTGTTTTTTTGCAGGCCTGGCTCCAGCACTTAATGAGAGCGGAATTTATTCATTAATGTGGGATAATCGTTTAGATCGGATAATGGCGCGACAGATGTAGCTCAGCGGGAATTTAAAGGCTCTTTTCAAATACGGATATAAGGGCGTCTGGATCGGCCCCAGGAAAGCCATTGGATGGCCTTTAGTTTTGAATAAGTTTGCGTTTGCACAGGTAAAAATACCAAAAATTTGGTAAATGTGACGAATCTGATATGGGCTTATGTATGTGTAAGATTGTTAAATTAAAAATCGCTGTGATAAAATCTTAATACTTATAATATTATAATATTACATTATATTACGATATTATATAATACAGTAATATACATGTATACACACACACATATATATATTTATTTTGTTGTTGGCATCCTTCTGTCTCGGAAGACAATGGAGTGTGCGCCAAGAGAGTCAGTTATTGATCACATTGGAGCTGCAGCATCGACTGTGGCTGAGCAGTCCGATCCTTGCACATCTCCCGGGCGCACGCCTGGGCAAGGTGTATGGAGATCCTGAGTTGCCCAGACAACAGGAACCCTCTCTCTTCCTCCGTGATGTAGTCCAAAGGAAAGCGGAGCGATACGTTTGGCACCAGGTTGGCTGCAGGAGCTGCCGGAGTCAGTGAGCATGCTGCACTGGTCCGTCTTCGGGGCTCCACTCCTGATTTGGAAAGTTTACTCCTCTACACATGGCCGTTGGGTCACTTGACCTCCTCCACCCTCTAGCCGTTGGCTGCTTGTGCAGCTCCTCCGCCTAGTGTCGAGATACAGTGTGGGCATCCCGCAAGCCTACAGCACCTGGTATTCCTAGGCGGTCACCCATCCAAGTACTAACCAGGTTCTATGTTGCTTAACTTCGGCAATCAGACGAGAACCGGTGTTTTCAGCGTGATATGGCCGTTATATATTTATTACAATTACAATAATATTACAATAAAGCCTACGTTTGTGTGGTTGATATTTGATACCTGGAAGCCACTAGTTCAATTCCTGGTCAAGAAAGATTTTTCATTATTTTTTATGCTTGTGAGGTGTCCAAGTACGTGATATTTCCCTGCCTTGGTGAAATGTGAGCAGGAAGTTCTACTTGAGAAAGTGACAATAGTCATTTTACAGTTTGCAGGAGTGCTTTACAGTGCAGCTTTATCCTGAGTAGAAAACTGATTTTCCTTTAAAGAACTAGATTTAAACAGTTTTTATAGTGCTAGATAAAAAGTAGACATCTGTTTGGAAGGAAGTTTTTAAACTCTTATTTTGAACCAATTTATACAGGAAAATGTTTGTCTAAATTTAAAACACAACATTGTTAATAAAAGCTCTAAGAACATAAAACTATAAAAAAAGTGTTCCGGACATTTCAACTACATTACAATGTTAATCTTAAGCGAGTGACTATGTTAGACATCAACCAGTTTATTTAGGCAGTTTATTAATTTAGTGTCTACAGTTGCAGTAGCTGTAAACAGTCTAATTACATTTTTTGCTCTTCTCTTAAATTTTGTTTATATTTTTAACTTCAACCTGGATTTTTTTTTGTTCAAGTTGACCTGCTGTTGTTTTAAAGTTTAAAATTTGCCCAAAATGTTTTCTGTAAGCGTAGACCTTGACCTGGAGATTTAAAAGTTCATCCTGTCTTGCTTATATACTTTCATTTATGAGTTACAATAGCAACGTTTTTGTTTATACAGTCATTATGAAACGCTTGTAAGTACTGTTATTACAGGGAAGATCATTGTCAACATTTCCTGGATGAGCAACTACCTGTTTTGCTGGGATTTCTCTGTGCTTCCTTGTCCTGATTCCTTTCCTGGTTGTCTTGGTTAGGGAACTTCCTGCCTACTGTTACAGTGATACTTACAAGTGCCCTTTCACCTCAAAACAGAGCTGCATGCTAAGATGTGTTGGAGTTTCCTTAATTTCAGCTTGTTGTTGTTTCAGAATGAATTCACAACGTGGTTATTAATACGGCTTGATTATCACATGTGACATCATTGACATTAATAAGCTTCAGAAGGTTTAAGCATGTTATTCGTAACTTGAGTGCTTACAAGTGGCAAACTAACTACAAAAGCAAAAGTATTTGTTGAGTTAATCATTTATCCGAAGTTACTAAGCGCATAGAGGTCGCTTGCTATGATTGTGGTACGCCGTTTCTAAAGTATGTGATTTGTCGATCAATGCCACCTATCAGTGAGAAGACACTTTGCCTTAGTTCTTAAAGTATTT
>JAQGDQ010001126.1:40000-60764 GCA_030141605.1 Tubiluchus corallicola
ACGTGGAATTCCGAGTTTTTGGAAGACCAGTAGTGCCATTTTTGTAAATCACGTAAATTCGGTGAGAAAATTTTTACGGACCCAGTACATTATTTCGCAAGGTGACCGCTAGTTGGCAGGCCGTCACTTTGTTTACATCACGTACATCAATGTAACCACGTGTATATCTCTATGTATAAAAAATATAGAATCAATTGTGCGGAGTTATTTGAGTCAATTGCAGACAGTTTTTATATACTTTTGCATAGGAGCGGCCAGTACTTAGGCGTTTTTGAGTATCATGTATCCTTGGTAGTTGGATATTTTAAATTATGCATGAAACAAGGTAATTGATATTGTTAGTCCACTTAGAGGCTCTCTATGGTCTCAAAATTGCACCAAAACCCCCGGCCTGTTTCAGAGTTTTTTGCAATTTGTCATTCTCATCCCTGATATAAGGGACTTTCAGCTATAAGCGATATCTTCAAGTCCCGCGTAAATTACCTCGCATATATGCCTATGATCAAAGCGAAATTGATCAATTTTTAACCTCAATTTTTCGCAAACTCCGCCTGCGAACAGCTCGGTTTCCGCGGTCACATACATCTCTCATCATTGTAGAAGCTTCCTACATACCATTTGCACTGAATGTGCAGCAATAATCCATGAAAATGTGCGTAAAAGTACAGAAAAGTACAGGTCTAGATACACCCTCGGTCTGACTCAACTTCGGCTATAAGGGACATCGGATATAAGGGATGAATTTTTTCCTGTCCGGAGGTGTCCCTTATATCCGAGATTGACTGTATGCTCTAAAATTTGGAAAACTACAATAGCTTTTTTAAATCAAAGCTTAAATTACGTAATAATTACCTCGGATATTTAAATTTTGTTAAACTTTCAAAGCTACGACTCAATGAATCCACTAAGACTGGCAACGGTGTCTTTTTGTCAAATTCGCATGGTGGACAGAATAGACACAATCAGTGTTCGTCTGTGATGTCAGTGTGACGTTGGGCCCATTTTTGTGACATCACATCAGCATCTTATAGCAATCTTCGCTTCAGCAAACGTGCTTGGCGCGCTGGGAAGATACCTACTGTTGCACAAACTGTGGTTAGTTTGTGACGTAAGCGATAGCTGTGTTCGGTTGCCATTAATTAAGTTTTCAAGCTAATTATTCAAATATAAGAAACAATTGCTAACTTTTATAGGCAAGAAAATGTATATTTTAAACTGTAAATTAAAGCAAGATTGAGTCTAATCAATCGTTTGGTTTTCCTTTAATAATGACATTAACTGGACAAAGGATAGCGAGCCGACAAGTGGTCATCTAGTCAGCAATTGTTATATCAGAAAAAAGTATTTAAAAGTAGACATAAGCACTGCTAAGTTAAGTAAAATATCGACTTTAGATTGGTTTAGTAAACTGTAATTTTTATAAATTAGAGGAAATTTGAAAGTGTTACTTAACACAACTATAGTATCCACTGTTTATAAGACTCACGGGTAATAAAATCAGTCATTTAAATGAATAAAAAACATCTGGTCAGGTGGCCGCTCCTGTTTAAATGTACATAAAAATTTTAATTGGTAATTGACTCTCATAACTCCACATAATTGACTCAAATTTTTCATTCGTATACTTAAAAATAAGACATTTGTCAGTTACCAAAGAGCTTTTATTGCTTTTATGTCACCTTTTGCTTTTGTGCACCATAATGTACGTAGTAACAGTCGTGTTAAGTACAGCTTTGTTTGTAAGCACGTACATTTATAATGTGCTCATAGGCTAGTGCAATGGTTTTGCTTTGAAACGTCTGCTGCAATTAACTTTGTTGTTTCTGGAAGCTAAACTTAATGACTTGCTTAGCTGTTTACTTTTGATACTCCCACTCTTTTCACAGGGGCACGATCAACTGCTTTTCTCTAGAAAATATTGTCAATATTTAAATTTGTATTGTTAATGTATTGGACACAGAGGAAATTTGACATTAATTCGTTTCTCAAATTCACTTAAAGCCTTTACGGTGCATTGCTAGTCTGATGTGTGATGGCTAATACTTTTATCCTAGCGATGCTATATCCTTCGGATAATAGATTCAGTCTATTGAGTCGAAACACACATCCCAAAGTGAGTCTATGAATGGGCCTACTGTGTAATGTTGAAATGCGTACAATTTAACCTATTACTAATAAATACCCACAGCGTACATTCTGAATAACTAGTTAGTTCCCAAAGCGCAAACCATACCACTATGTGAATGTACCTTAACATTTCACTGAGTCAAATAATCTTGAAATTGGGCTCTGGTATCCATTTTAAGCATAAATAAAGTATTTCTACTTATAATTAAACTTTCCTGTTTTCGATAGCTTATAATCCTGGAAGGCATTGTCATCATTATCACCATTATTAAAACACTTACAACTTCCTTCAAAGAAAAAATAAATTACCATAGACGTTTTAGTTATAATCTGCTAGTGCAGGGATGTGCAAATTGCGGCCCGCCGAGAGAATTTGTGCGGCCCGTGAAGAGATTTGTCATCCTAATGAAAGCGCGGCCTGGGCGATTAATTGAGTGTATCCAGCTGAAGTCCGTGCCACGATCCCAAAGATAGTGCGGGTAGTTTTTTCTACTAGATCGGATGCCATTAACCCTTACAAGACGGTTGTAGCTTAATGTCACTGTACTACACAGACTGTGTGATACACATTACTAATATGCATTGTAATGAAATTACCACTATCTGTCCTGAAAGTAGAAATATATGGTTTGTAATATAAATTTTAATAACTTCTAAAATAGTTTCTTGAGTGTAGTAGGAATGATGTACGCAGGTCAGATGCAAAAAAAATCGTTATTAGGCCTTTCTGTGCTTGGCACCTTGATCAAACTGCCTGTGGCCCGCAGGAATTGCGGGAAAGTTTAATGTGGCCCGGCTAGTCAGGTAATTTGCACACCCCTGTACTAGTGACTAACTGTGCGACTTACTTTCATTTGCTGTCATCTGAACTTGATGTTTCGGCTGGCAGGAAAAGTGATTTTATTTCTATTTTAGGTTCGATTTGTCAGCGGATTCACTTACAACAACCTTCTCTTCATCATCGTCGTTCAGCAGGAGTCGATGAATTCGGACACTCCGTACAAAACTTCCATTATCAGACTATGTAATGACGAGGGAACGAATGGGGACAAGCCGTACGTGGAGCTTCCGCTCCGATGCGGAGATATGTCCATTGCCGAAGCCGCCCATTTAGGAACTTACGCAAATTATCCACAAGGTAACATTGTAAATTGTGTGTAATGATGAAGGGATGCTTCATGTAATGAAGAATTTGAGAACGGATGCTTTCTTTTGGCTTGAGAAAAAGTGGGGAAGAATTTTAAAATACCACATAGAAGAGGGTAAAAGGAAAAGGAATTTACTGTGAATCAGAAATCAGCATAATGCAAATCATTTTACTCACAGTCCTTCTAAATGTTACAGCATACCCAAGTTGTAGTGGGCACTGGCACCAATGTGAAAAAGGCTTTTGTCAATATATGTAGCAACACAAACCAAACTCCTTTAGTGGCACAAACACTTTATTATTGACTCTCTTTTCTGTACACTACGTTGTGACTACTAGATTAAAACTGTAAAAGCTCAAATCAGTTGAAACTGGTTAACCTTGGGCAATACATATCAGAAACCAGTCAGGTGAGAAAATGATTCACTGTAGTCTAACTTGTTGTAAAGTTATAATGTTGCTAAAGTTTATAAAGTTCATAAACAAACTCGTGAATCAGTTCACGACACTACAAGAAGAAGAACAACTCAAGTAAAGATGAGAAAATGATTCACTGTAGTCTAACTTGCTGTAAAGTTGCTAAAGTTTATAAAGTTTATAAACAAACTCGTGAATCAGTTCACGACACTACAAGAAGAAGAACAACTCAAGTAAAGATGAGAAAATGATTCACTGTAGTCTAACTTGTTGTAAAGTTATAATGTTGCTAAAGTTTATAAAGTTCATAAACAAACTTGTGAATCAGTTCACGACACAACAAGAAGAACAACGCAAGTAAAGGTGAGAAAATGATTCACTGTAGTCTAACTTGCTGTAAAGTTGCTAAAGTTTATAAAGTTCATAAAGCAAACTTGTGTATCAGTTCACGACACAAGAAGAAGAACAACGCAAGTAAAGATGAGAAAATGATTCATTGTAGTCTAACTTGTTGTAAAGTTGTAAAGTTGCTAAAGTTTATAAAGTTCATAAAGCAAACTCGTGAATCAGTTCACGACATCCTGATGCTGTTTACTTGCTGCTTTGCAAATGGTGTGAAAATGTTTTTATTAAAAGTGCTTGATGGTTTTATTTCAGATGGAGTTTTGTTTGTGTCATTTGGTAGAACATCTCAGATGACCGGTTACACGAGCGACCCCACTTACGGATCGGTCATCTGTGCGTACAGCATGGATACGATAGTCTCCCAAGCTGGTAGCGCCATTCGAAGCTGCTTCAAAAGAACTCCCTTGGGGGCTACCATACCATGGTTTACCAGCTCTAGCCAGCGCTGCAGTTCTACGGTAAATTTAAATTATTAAGTGGTGTCCACATTTCTTTACCATCAATAAGAATATAGTGATATCGTTTCATTTAAATGAAAATGTAGGGTGCTGTTGCTTGAAAAAAGACCTCGTTTTTGCCCGATTTGAACATTTTATAGACAATGCAGGAGGTTTTGCACTTTTAATTAGTTTCTTATTTGGACACAAATTCATGTGCGGCGTACACGTAATAAAAGTTAATGCAAGAATTTCACATACACGCATAAATACAGATTAGCAGAAAGCAGTAGCCTGTCGAACAACATAGCACTCTTTGTTGCGGCACTTTTTGTGCAAGTGTAGCCATCTCTCTCTGCAGACGTATTTAAATCTGGGAAATGTCTTCCTGCTGCCATCTATTGTTGCAGTGGGTAACTTTGTTGAACATAGCACTCTTTGTTGCGGCACTTTTTGTACAAGTGTAGCAATCTCTCTCTGCAGACGTATTTAAATCTGGGAAATGTCTTCCTGCTGCCATCTATTGTTGCAGTGGGTAACTTTGTTGAACATAGCACTCTTTGTTGCGGCACTTTTTGTACAAGTCTAGCAATCTCTCTCTTTGCAGATGCATTTAAATCTGTGGGGAATGGCCTCCTGCTGCCATCTATTGTTGCAGCGGGTAACTTTGTTGAACATGGCACTCTTTGTTGCGGCACTTTTTGTACAAGTGTAGCAATCTCTCTCTGCAGACGCATTTAAATCTGTGGGAAATGGCCTCCTGCTGCCATCTATTGGTGCAGCAGGTAACTTTGTTGAACCTCATTTAAGAGACATTTTGTTTAATCTTCTTGTAGAGTGTTCAACAATCTTGGAACTACTTTTGTGGTTCGTCACGTGGCAACCAATTTATTTGGGGAAGAAATTACTCAGTGGACGGCGAAGTTGCACTTGCTTATCCTGATTCACTTGTAATGTCGCTACAGACTGTTGCAGTGAAGAGCCACACTGTGGCAGTACTTGGAACTTCTACTGGTTTGCTTTTTGAGGTAATCTATCCTAATGATGATGATGATGATGATGATGAGTATGGTGGTGGCGGTGGCGGTGGTGGTAGTGGTGGTGATGTTGGTGGTGATGATGATGATGATGAAGATGGTGGTGGTGGTGATGATGATGACAATGATGATAATGATGATAATAATAATAATAAATTTCTTGCATAGCTTTTCAATTGATTTTATCTGTTTTTTCAGTACTTTAGAAACTGTACTGTATTTGTTATTATCATCTTTTTCTTATTCTGGTGAATTTCAATTCCTTGTGACTGAAAAAGCCAATATTTCTTTCAAATAACTTGTTGTCATGTGTTCTTAATGAGCATAGTTAAGTGGCACAGGACTTAGTTAATAAATTGTTGGGTAAACTGTCATGCTAACGATGGCCGTTCAGAATTATACAGGCCATTGATGTTGAGTGCTACAACTGAGTTCGTAGAGTGCCAAACTAAACGCGTTGAAGGATATTCTGGCATGTTCGGTCTGTTCTGCTGATTAGCCCTGCTAATTCATTGATTTTTTATATTAAAACAGAAAGAAATATTGTTAACTGTGACGTTTTTATACTATCAAAACTACGAAACAGCTGAAGGAAAGTTCTCTTCCTTTCAGATACTTACAATCTATGAACACTTACTTATTTACTTGGCATGGAGCACTCATACAAGACTTCTCAAAGTTTGTTTATCTTGGTTTTTCTAATTTGTTATTTTATGTTTGGTTTTAGACTGTAATCAACAGTTCTGTAGAACAGCGGCCTCCGTTCATTAGTTTACAAGTCGGAGATGGGACGCCGATCACGAAGTTGGCATTTGCGAAGACAGGGAGATTCGTGTACGCAGTCGCAAGAAATAAGGTATGATTTAATGCACTCGTGATTTGATTCGCAAAGAAGGCTAAAGTCTACAGGATTTGTTTAGGAGTTTGAATCTTTTTTTTAGACTGCAATGTGGTTTTCTAGGTGGTGATAGAATTGTTTTGATGTAGTAGAACGTGTAGCATTGATGAGCTCAGGTCACTGAGTTGAACAATTCAGCAATGTTAATTTTTTTCAACTGGTGACACATATTGCACAGCTAATGTCTGTATTTGTTGTATTGAATTTACCTGTTACCACAAAATCATTTTTTCCAGTACCTGCTGGTGAAAATATTGCTTTTTTAATAGTGCGCCATATTTCTTTTCTTTACTGAAACTGAAATGCTAAAGTATAACTAAACTAAGCATCTTTATGTAAGTCAAAATCTTGAAACTTTATTTGTACATTTTGTGCCTCAAGACCCAATCTTAGGGAGTAAAACAGACACTGAAATAATATTATATATATATATAATAATCTTTATTTGCCATTAAAATACATTGATAATCATTGATAAAAACTTTACAGAGATGATCAGTCAGTGTTAGTTAATAAAAACTTACACTGCTAAAGGCAAATGCGTCAGTGCAATTTAAACTACTGTGCAGTAATGGAAAGTAACGACGAATAAAATCAAACATATTTACAACTATGCACAAAAAATGAAAAGACTAAGATTTAATTAATATGGTCGTGGATATATGAATTCTGAATTAGTGTGTATGTTGTCGTACTGGTGTGATGGTATTTCATATCTGGTTAATATTAGTGATTTTAATTTTGTTTTAAATGCTGATAGGGACTTGATTTGTTTAACCTGTTTAAACTTGTCATAATGCCACTTAGCTTTGCAATTGATTACTGAGTCAGAGAAACTGAGAAAACTTATTACAATTTTAGCTGGTTTAAGTGGGAAATGATGTAAATTTCTAGACATTAAAGCTGAATTGTGAGACTAAAGCAGTTTTTCTTGTGAAGTCATGGCTAGTCTCACCATTTTTCTCACTAAAGTGCCGTTTGTTGTTTTTAAACTTTTCAGGTTACGAAGATTCCACTTGAATCATGTGATTTGTACCAGGAATGTTCGACGTGTTTAACAGCAAATAATCCTAATGCTTGCGGCTGGTGTGCAGATCGTTGCTCGACTTTCAGCGGTTGCCGTGGTAACCAGTGGAGCGATAAAGTTTGCCCGCCAATCATAGAAGAGGTGAGATTTTTTTAAAGTTTACCTAAGTAACACCTATGTTCTTTGATTGATTGGTATAAGCATCTGCCTTGGTCTTTATATAATTCATCGCACTGCTAGCCAGAGTTTACCATTCAATCCAGAGCCTACTTGCCAAATAATTCCACATTAACAAAGAAAAAGAAGAAAATTGTTGTTCCCTACGTTTCTCGCGAATATTTAGCCGATTCGTGACACAGCACAAACATTCCAGGAGCGTGTTCCGTGTGTTTGTAAAAGTGGAAATTGGAAGTACTGTGCTACATACAACGTTGCCGTTCTGTTCCCCTGTAAAGGATCAGAGAAATGACTCGGTTAAAGACTTCAGTGTACAGTGTGACTGTGTTGTGTTAAAAGTTTCTTTTTTATGAATGTGAATAAAATAATGAATAATTATAATTGTTTAATACAGGGGTGTGCAAATTATCTGACTAGCCGGGCCACATTAAACTTTCCCGCAATTCCTGCAGGCCACAGGCAGTTTGATCAAGGAGCCAAGTACAGAAAGGTCTAATAACGATTTTATTGCATCCATCCTGCCCACATCATTACTACTACACTCAAGAAACTATTTTAGAAGTTATTAAAATTTATATTACAAACCATATATTTTTACTTTCAGGACAGATAGTGGTAATTTCATTACAATGCATATTAGTAATGTGTATCACACAGTCTGTGTAGTACAGTGACATTAAGCTACAACCGTCTTGTAAGGGTTAATGGCATCCGATCTAGTAGAAAAAACTACCAGCACTATCTTTGGGATCGTGGCACGGACTTCAGCTGGATACACTCAATTAATCGCCCGGGCCGCACTTTCATTAGGTTGACAAATCTCTTCGTGGGCCGCAATTTGCACACCCCTGGTTTAATATAAACGTGTTTGTGTTCTTAGTAGCTGTAGCTGCTTTACAATGTAAGATCAGAGCAACTCCAAGCTGATTTTTCTAGGTATGCTGCGAAGGCTAAAACTTCTGCAAATATGAAGAGGTTTAGTTGCCTTGCTAGCTTGAGTCTCCATTCCCTTAAATTCCTGTAAAACTACGGATTAGATAATTATCGCCTGCTGTACAAAGTAGCATTTGTAAGCTTTTTTTAAGTCAAATACAGAATACTTAGTTTGGTTTCAGTTTTACTCTAAAACAGAAAGAAATGCTCTTAACTAAGATTTTCTGATACTTTTGACTTTTTCTTGGTGGTTTTTGTGAAAAGAAAATCTGGTGTGAAGTTGTCATTTGCAAAGAAAGTCTGAAACTTGATCTTGCGTGTTTTAGTCGTTAGATGATGCCAGGAATACCTTAGTCCTTAGTTATGCTAGCGTTTAAGCTTTGTTATCACGTGTCACATTTTGCTTTATGTAGCATTGTTTACAAATTCAGCATCACAGAGAGATGCGGTATCCAAGGAAACTGTTGCTAGTACGTTTGTTTAGCCTGCGATTTTCCAAAGTTTCACGAGCAAAACCAAACAAAACGTTTTGGGAAAAAATGCAACTTCAAGGTCTGATTTCACTATGAAGGAAACCATAAATTTTAATAAAATTGGTGTGAAATAAATTTTTAGCTCTTTGAATTCAAGAAAACTTGATTTTATGTTGAAGTGACAGGATTTAAATTTCAAAAAACTCAACTCAACACAACTCACACATTGCGCATTACCATGTTACTATTTGCCATTTTGTAGTTTCGACCAGTCGCTGGGCCTATCCAGGGAGGAACCTTACTGAAAATTAGTGGAGAGAATTTTGGTTTTCCACTTCACACGTCCGTTACCATTACCATCAATGGAATTGCATGTCAATGGACGCATCACGATGACAGGAAGTATGTATTAGTTTTATAATTTTTATAATTTAATATTTTGTTAAGGCGAAAATCATTAAAACTAGTCTCTATGTCAGGGGTGTGCAAATTATCTGACTAGCCAGGCCACATTAAACTTTCCCGCAATTCCTGCCGGCCATAGGCAGTTTGATCAAGGAGCCAAGTACAGAAAGGCCTAATAAAGTTTTTTTGCATCCGACCTGCGTACATCATTACTACTACACTCAAGAAACTATTTTAGAAGTTATTAAAATTTATATTACAAACCTTATATTTCTACTTTCAGGACAGATAGTGGTAATTTCATTACAATGCATATTAGTAATGTGTATCACACAGTCTGCGTAGTACAGTGACATTAAGCTACGACCGTCTTGTAACGGTTAATGGCATCCGATCTAGTAGTAAAAACTACCAGCACTATCTTTGGGATCGTGGCACGGACTTCAGCTGGATACACTCAATTAATCGCCCGGGCCGCACTTTCATTAGGTTGACAAATCTCTTCGCGGGTCGCAATTTGCACATCCCTGCTCTATGTCATAAGTTTTTTCCAATTTTTCCTACCGTTCAATCCCCAGCTTTTATGTAGGTTCTTGATTAACCAGTCAAGTACCGTCACTTGTATATGTAATTTTATTTGTACTATGTGGCCTGTAAACTTGTGTTTTGCACGTGTCTTCTGTCTATAGTGTCATCTTTATATTATGTGTAATTTGTTGTTTTTTCTTAAATACAAAACACTAAAATTTTAAATTATGTTACGCGTGACAATCGGTTTTTAACTTGTACGGCAGCCTGCAATGTTTATCGTAGACAATAGACATGTTTTTGCAAACAGCGTGATATTAGATTTTAAAATTTTATATTTTATTTCAAGCTTTACAAAGTTCATATTCACATCACAGATTAATAGGAATAATACAATAAATCATGACACACATATCAAAGTTCATATACACATCATAACACAAATAACAATTAGTGATATAACAAACTATGCCAATGATGTCTAATTACAGAAGTAAAGTTTGCATCACTGTTTAAAATGTTCTTGCATATAAAATTTTCACTCTTATTCAGCCTGACGTATAAACTGTATGCACGTTTTCTGTGAATAACATCAAAATAAATAATATTAAGTCTAGTAGAAATATATCTAGTGTTCGTATCATATGATAAGTTAAACAGCTTCTGTGTTGATACATTATATGCAACCTTGAGTTTGCTAAGATTGTAAGAATAAAAATGTCTCCAAGTGGACATACAGTAAAAAGTAGTGCAGTAAGCATTAAACAATTGTCTCTTCACGTTAACTAAACAGTTAGCAATTTTCATGAGTAATTCATTGGTTCTGCCAAAGTAAATTGTCATAAGATATCTAAATCATCTCTATTGTCTATTAGAATAGAATGCAATATACATGTGTGCGTGCATGCATGTCTGTATGTGTGTACGTGTGTGTCTGTATGTGTGTACATGTGTGCATACATGTGTTATGTATGCATTCACATATTTCTTTATGGATAACGGCAATTGCTATACGAATTAGCCGTGCCTCTCACATTTGTGTGATACGTTTTCAGTATTACCTGTTTGACGGGAAATACTAGCGAAGCATTTGAAGCCCCTGTTGTTGTTGCCGTTTCCGACACTAGGGAACAAGTCGGCCGGGACAGAGGTTACCGCATTCAGGGTGTAGCAATGTCAGTTAACAAGTTCGCTTCCAAGGTAAACTTTCTCTTTAATAAAAAGTGATGAGTTCGTGAAGAGTTTTTTGAATGGGGGTTTGAATTCTCTCTGTGTTTATATTGTTTTACACTGGTAAAACCTGCCGTCTTTACAAAGACATTATAGTTTATTGTTCTAGAGAGAACATTTAGCAGCTTTTTTGCTATGATGTTTTAATTATTTTTACTTATGGCAACATTGTTCATTAATTGCTTATGACAACATTGTTCATTCATTGTTTAGGCAACATTGTTCTTTTATTGCTTATGACAAGATTGTTAATTCATTGTTTATGGCAACATTGTTCATTCATTGTTTATGGCAACACTGTTAATTCATTGCTTATGGCAGCATTGTTCATCTGTCGTTTATGGCAACATTGTTCATTTATTGCTTATGGCAGCATTGTTCATCTGTTGTTTATGGCAACATTGTTCATTTATTGCTTATGGCAGCAGTGTTCGTCTATTGTTTACGACAACATTGTCCATTCATTGTTTATGACAACATTATTCATTCATTGCGTATGGCAGCATTGTTCATCTGTTGTTTATAGCAGCATTGTTCATTCGTTGCTTATGGCAGCATTGTTCATTCGTCTATTGTTTATGACAACATTGTTCATTCATTACTTATGGCTACATTGTCCATTCATTGTTTATGACAGCATTGTCCATTCATTGCTTATGACAACACTGTTCATTAATTGTTTATTGCAACATTGTTTATTCATTGCTTTCAGCAATATTGTTCATTCATTGTTTACAGTAACATTGTTTATGACTACATTGTCCATTCGTTGTTTATGACAACACTGCTCATTCATTGTTTATAACATCAAAAAAGTATTGAGTTTTTTGTGAGTCTTTTATTTTGTCTGATTTTTTCATCATTTTCTGCTTCATTGAGATCACTAAATACTTAAAGTTATAAGTTCTTTTTACATACAATTGCATAGTTCCTGAACTGCATTTTGTATTAAAACAACTTTACAGATGCAGATTTATTGTGCTTAACTAACTTTGAAAAAATAATAACTTTGAACAAGAAAAGGGGCACCTGAAGTAGGTTTCAGAAAAACTGCCTTAAAAAATTATATTTCTTTACAGCAATTTTATGCACATATCATATTCGCTTTGAAAAGAATTTTTGTTTGTTTTCATTTTAAATCTCCCACAATACTGTTCCGAAGTCGCCATTACATGACGTCACTATGCCATGTAAATCAGGAGAAGAAAAGGAAATGTTAAATTATATCCCAAAATACTTTCCGTGCAAATCTATATTACTTAACATTTTACTTACCTACTGGAAACACTAGACTAATAATTTAAAATGTTTGTGCCAATTGGTAAAATGTCATCAAAAATCAAATGTTATCAAAACTTGTTTCAAACGACCTACCATTAAAATGGCTGCGCCTAACGGTCATTGCGGGAGTTTAAATTTTTACGTTTTATGCAGCGTTACTGCCGATGCAAACTATGCATACGAAAAGGTAGTAAGTAAGTGGTATAAAATTTCTAGACGAATTTTTTAAGCTTTATGTAAGTGGAAGGTTTTCTTGTGCTTTAATGGCAGCACTAATTGGAGTACATTAAGTGTTCAGCACAAAATAAAGTACTTGAAAATGTACTAAGGTGCCACCAATTTATGCATGAAATGACACTCAAACTACGGATTACTTTTGTAATTGTAATTGTAATTTATTATCACTTCAGCATGTATTTTTCCATTACAATTTGCATTATTATCTTTAACTATTATGCCCTATAACTAGGAAAATGAAATATAGTTACATTAATTGTAACAGAACTACATTAGTATACTATAGCATGATATAGTTCCGGAAAAATTTCCAAATATAATTAGAAAAATTTAACAGAAGTATATTAACATAGTTACTAAACTACATAATAGTTTGTCAACAACAAATAGATGCTGCATGGTGGTCAAGAAGCAAAGCTTGTAAGACCACCACGAAAAGTGAAAAAAAACGACTTAATTTACAAGAGAGAGAATTATAGAAAAACAGGGAGTAGTTACGATAAAATAATAGACATAGATAGAGAAAAAGAGAAAAGAAATGAATTAGAAAGAAGTTCAGCAGAGACACGATGCAAAAGTATGAAAATGCAAACTGCAAAGTAACCAGTCGCAGGATTTACGATGACTATCGGCAAAACCCAGAAATGCATTATAAGTAAGATTTGAGCAGAAGAGATTTCATATATCTTTTAAAGCCAAATAACTTTCGATGTTTTGTGACGTAAATTGATATTTTATTCCATTGATTTGGAGCAGAAAATTTTAAAAAGTATCTGTCAACATTGTTCCTGCAAAATGGAATATAATATTCATTTTTATTGTAACAGAAAGCAAGCATCTATTCTGCTTACCCAACTTTTGGACCTAAAGCTGGTGGAACGGTCATCTCAATACAGGGGGAGAATCTTGATATAGGTAGCCGTCATCGTCTTGGTATAAAGGTGGCCGGGATACAGTGTTCCATACTACAGTAGGTTTCTATTCATACCATTGTCATATTATAGCTTTTCTGAAACAATTCCTGTGTAGAGTTATTCCCATATGTTCTGCATTTTTTAGGAAATTGCCGAAATAGTAATTTTCTGGGGTGATTTCATGGACTAGGAACGTTATTTATTCTAGTATAGTTTAAAAATCTGCAAGAAGCTAAAAAAATTGTTTATTTATATTTTTTGGGCGACGTTGCTTCAAAGTGTTAATATGCGTACTTTTACATAGTGGAATCATTAGGCCTTCTATGTAAATTTAATATTTGCATGTGTTAGTATTATATAAAAATTATATATAATATTATCGTATATATTAATTCTACTGGTATATATATATATATAAGATTCGAGGCTACAGCTCGGACGGCGGCACCATTTGCGGCGATCTATACATCAAGCGAAAGGTCTCGATCTAGTGTTGTGCCATTGGGGTTATATTTTTCGAATCGGGCCCACCGGGAGGAACGGGGGGCGAAAAACCTCCAAAAATGGTCATTTTTCGGCCGTTTTTAGCAAAAGTTATACGTCTGAGATCTGGAGAACAGGAACGGGCCATGGGTGGTGCTGGGTATGGATAGATAGCCCGTTCAGCGGTGGGTGTAGTGTGCGTATTTAGAATTCGCGAGAGGGCCACGGCGTCCTGTAACGGGCGTTTTCCCGGACCCAACTCCGGATTTTTTCGAAATTTTGGTCAAACAACATGCGGAAAAACGTTCTAGCGGCGCTTAGTGTGACTCTCGGAAGGAGATATATAGTTCTTTAGAAAGAGGAAGAACAGGGCTACATGATGATGTGGGCTATATTTTAGTATTATATTAATTATATAAAAATAATTTTGTTTGTGTATTATATACAGCATTTAACGACTAAAGGTAGTAATTGAAAATGTTCGTCCTAAAAACGGCAAGACGTTTGTGAGGCATTAAATTTTTAGCTCTAGCGCTATTTTTATTTGTTTACGTTAAAAATGCATATGAAGTGAAATATTTTGAAAGTAGCATCTTCCTAGATGTGGAAAATTTTACACAGAAGTCTGTGACCTGTGTCGATCAATTTGTATCATTTTAAATTCGTCGTTTCTTCTCCTCTTTTCCTTCTTCCTATCCCTAATCTTACTATTTTGTTCCATTCCATCATTTCTTCTAACCCTAACCATTCTTTCATTCACTCATCCTCCCCTCCCTTCCTTCTTCCAATCCCTAATCTTACTATTTTTTCCATTCCATCATGTCTACTAACCCTAACCATTCTTTCATTCACTCATCCTCCCCTCCCTTCCTTCCTCCTATCCCTAATCTTACTAGTTTTTTCATTCCATCATGTCTACTAACCCTAACCATTCTTTCATTTACTCATCCTCCCCTCCCTTCCTTCTTCCTATCCCTAATCTTACTATTTTTTCCATTCCATCATGTCTACTAACCCTAACCATTCTTTCATTCACTCATCCTTCCCTTCCTTCCTTCTTCCTATCCCTAATCTTACTAGTTTTTTCCATTCCATCATGTCTACTAACCCTAACCATTCTTTCATTCACTCATCCTTCCCTCCCTTCCTTCTTCCTATCCCTAATCTTACTATTTTTGTCCATTTCCTTCTTCCTATCCCTAATCTTACTATTTTTGTCCATTCCATCATGTCTACTAACCCTAACCATTCTCTCATTCACTCATTTGTGCCACCCTAATAAGCCAAGCTTTCAAAGTGTCATACAGCAACTCTTTTATTTGGTTATTTGACTTCATCAGCGGTTTTTTACCTAAACTGTTTCTTTTTTTCAATAATATTGTATGTTGATGTATTGCTGGAGTGAAATAAATTGATTGATTGATTCATTCATTCATTCATTACTGTGGTTTGAGTAAAGCAAGTGTCTTAGAGTCTTAGACTTCATTTTATTTCATTTTATAGAGTAAAAAAGTCTGAAATTACGTGCAAAACTCGTTCATTCCTCGACGACCATTCTGGACATGTACATGATGCGCCACAGGACAGTCTCGTGATCTTTGACTCGCCACCAGATGGCAGCAGCTACGTCGGCGACATAGTCTTGACCATCGACAACGCTGTTCTGAAACTGGACGGTTTTTCGTTCACGTATATGTCCGATCCGGAAGTTGAAAAAGTTGAACCAAACTTGAGCTTCATGAGGTACGTTAATATCTATGCGCTTTTACAGCAAATTATTGATTTTTCAACGACTGATGTCTAAATTTCTTAAATATCACATTTCAATGTTTGCTTAACACTTAAAAGCGACACATATGTCGTCTTAAGTAAACAAATGTAGAGGTGTGTCTTGAAAAGCCAGCAGACTCTGCCCGCTTGTCACTACAGGTGAGGTGGGTAAGTTGTAAAGTCACATGACAGAGCTTGATTAACCACCAAACAAACAAGTGATGATAACAATAACCATAACAATAACAATAACAATAATAATAATAATAGTAGTGGTAGTAGTAGTAGTGGTAGTGGTAGTGGTAGTAGTAGTAGCAGTAGCAGTAGCAGCAGCAGCAGCAGTAGTAGTAATAATAATAATAATAGTAATAATAATAACAACAACAACAATAATAGTAATAATAATAATAATAATCTTTATTGAAAGTCGGCTTTTGGGTCAACAATTAACATTAGCTCAAAGAGCTATTATCGCCGACTGTAAATAACAACCTACAACTACATAACAGAGACTATTATTACCCCACTTTTACCCTAAATACCACGCGTCAGACAGGGCAACAGCAGGTACCATTTTTAAAATCTTTGGTATGACCCGACCGTTGGTTCGAACTCACGACCTCCCAGACGGAAAGCAGACGCATTACCACTAGACTAAACCGTCTGGTCAAAGTGATGTGAAAGGAGCTTCTGTGTTGCAAGTGTAGAGAGTCTAGTGTAATTTTGCAGAATGCCCTAAAAAGACCATTTCATACTGCTTTATTTATGTTTTGCAGATAGGTACTGTATTGTTTATTATAATACAGCCTTAGCAATTAACAGCCTTATAACACAGCATAGCTGGGTGCTGTGTATTTTGCTTAAAGGAAGACTGGACGATTGTTTAGACTCAATCTCATTTTAATTTACTGTCCAAAATATACATTTTTTTACCTATAATAGTTAATAATTGTTCCTTATATTTGAATAATCAGAATTTCACGTAAATTTGTAAAGATTTACAAGTTTCCCTGCCCGTGTTGCTTCTGGATCATGTACTTTATGCACCTTTCCTTTGTTCTTACTGTACGTGGCTGTAGTATTCCCGCTTAAACCTCCACTTCCTGTTATTAAATCTGAATTTTCCTGTTATGAGATAAGCTTCCAGGTAGCTGTTATATACCGGTCAAGTCCAATATAACGTCTACTTCAAAGCTGCTCATAACAAATGAAAAACAGTACAAAGTTAAATGTGTGCTTGCAAACCAAAACCGTCCACAAGTCGGCTTAGTTAAAACTGCATTGTGATGTTTCAAAGTAGAATGACACAAAAATTTGGTCAAATATCAATTTTTCATAATTTATAAAAACCAACGCTAAATATGTTGGGCTTTTACATTCTAGCATCAAATTATCAAAAAAGTGTTTGGAAAACACCCAAAATCTAATTTTATAACTCCTTACCCACTTTTCTGTCTAGAAACTAGTACTGCAATTGTAAAAAAAACTCCTATTTTCAAACTCCGATTGTAGCTCATGGAAACTGTCATTTTGCTTCAGATTTTTTTTGATGCCAAGCCCAGACCTTCTTCAGGGATTGGGAGTTCGATGCTGTGCTTGGCCGATTATCAAAATGTTCTGATAAACACCATAGGGGAGCACATAAATTTGTTTTTTGTAGCTCGCTTTACAATCGCAGCAGTGTTAATTATATAGTTCAGTGTGCACGCTTCTTCCGTGTTATACATAAAGTTAAGTTAGTGTCTTTGCATTTAAAAAAACAGTTCGTTTTGCTGGAGTATCAGATTTAGTTTGGATAGAGTGAATTCACCTGAAATTCTTGTTGTTGTTTCAGTGGTGGACTTGGTATCAAAGTGACCGGTAAACATCTCAACTCTGTCGCTGAACCAAAGATGTCATTCAGTCTCTGCGATAAAGTAGACGTAGATATTCACAACTGCAAATACGAGCAGGTAAACTCACTTCATATAAATAAGTCATTATTTAGGTGTTAGTAATATCAGATCTATGGTTTTGATCTAAGATTTGAAGTCGTTATTTAGGTGTTAGTAATATCAGATCTATGGTTTTGATCTAAGATTTGAAGTCATTATTTAGGTGTTAGTAACATGATGGAATGGAAAAAATAGTAAGATTAGGGATAGGAAGAAGGAAGGAAGGGAAGGATGAGTGAATGAAAGAATGGTTAGGGTTAGTAGACATGATGGAATGGAAAAAATAGTAAGATTAGGGATAGGAAGAAGGAAGGGAGGGGAGGATGAGTAAATGAAAGAATGGTTAGGGTTAGTAGACATGATGGAATGAAAAAACTAGTAAGATTAGGGATAGGAGGAAGGAAGGGAGGGGAGGATGAGTGAATGAAAGAATGGTTAGGGTCAGAAGACATGATGGAATGGAAAAAATAGTAAGATTAGGGATTGGAAGAAGGAAGGGAGGGGAGGATGAGTGAATGAAAGAATGGTTAGGGTTAGAAGAAATGATGGAATGGAACAAAATAGTAAGATTAGGGATAGGAAGAAGGAAAAGAGGAGAAGAAACGACGAATTTAAAATGATACAAATTGATCGACACAGGTCACAGACTTCTGTGTAAAATTTTCCACATCTAGGAAGATGCTACTTTCAAAATATTTCACTTCATATGCATTTTTAACGTAAACAAATAAAAATAGCGCTAGAGCTAAAAATTTAATGCCTCACAAACGTCTTGCCGTTTTTAGGACGAACATTTTCAATTACTACCTTTAGTCGTTAAATGCTGTATATAATACACAAACAAAATTATTTTTATATAATTAATATAATACTAAAATATAGCCCACATCATCATGTAGCCCTGTTCTTCCTCTTTCAGATGAGCTATATATCTCCTTCCGAGAGTCACACTAAGCGCCGCTAGAACGTTTTTCCGCATGTTGTTTGACCAAAATTTCGAAAAAATCCGGAGTTGGGTCCGGGAAAACGCCCGTTACAGGACGCCGTGGCCCTCTCGCGAATTCTAAATACGCACACTACACCCACCGCTGAACGGGCTATCTATCCATACCCAGCACCACCCATGGCCCGTTCCTGTTCTCCAGATCTCAGACGTATAACTTTTGCTAAAAACGGCCGAAAAATGACCATTTTTGGAGGTTTTTCGCCCCCCGTTCCTCCCGGTGGGCCCGATTCGAAAAATATAACCCCAATGGCACAACACTAGATCGAGACCTTTCGCTTGATGTATAGATCGCCGCAAATGGTGCCGCCGTCCGAGCTGTAGCCTCGAATCTTATATATATATATATACCAGTAGAATTAATATATACGATAATATTATATATAATTTTTATATAATACTAACACATGCAAATATTAAATTTACATAGAAGGCCTAATGATTCCACTATGTAAAAGTACGCATATTAACACTTTGAAGCAACGTCGCCCAAAAAATATAAATAAACAATTTTTTTAGCTTCTTGCAGATTTTTAAACTATACTAGAATAAATAACGTTCCTAGTCCATGAAATCACCCCAGAAAATTACTATTTCGGCAATTTCCTAAAAAATGCAGAACATATGGGAATAACTCTACACAGGAATTGTTTCAGAAAAGCTATAATATGACAATGGTATGAATAGAAACCTACTGTAGTATGGAACACTGTATCCCGGCCACCTTTATACCAAGACGATGACGGCTACCTATATCAAGATTCTCCCCCTGTATTGAGATGACCGTTCCACCAGCTTTAGGTCCAAAAGTTGGGTAAGCAGAATAGATGCTTGCTTTCTGTTACAATAAAAATGAATATTATATTCCATTTTGCAGGAACAATGTTGACAGATACTTTTTAAAATTTTCTGCTCCAAATCAATGGAATAAAATATCAATTTACGTCACAAAACATCGAAAGTTATTTGGCTTTAAAAGATATATGAAATCTCTTCTGCTCAAATCTTACTTATAATGCATTTCTGGGTTTTGCCGATAGTCATCGTAAATCCTGCGACTGGTTACTTTGCAGTTTGCATTTTCATACTTTTGCATCGTGTCTCTGCTGAACTTCTTTCTAATTCATTTCTTTTCTCTTTTTCTCTATCTATGTCTATTATTTTATCGTAACTACTCCTGTAGAGTTATTCCCATATGTTCTGCATTTTTAGGAAATTGCCGAAATAGTAATTTTCTGGGGTGATTTCTATGGATAGGAACGTTATTTATTCTAGTATAGTTTAAAATCTGTAAGAAGCTAAAAAAATTGTTTATTTATATTTTTTGGGCGATGTTGTTTCAAAGTGTTAATATGCGTACTTTTACGTGGTGGAATCATTAGCCTTCTATGTAAATTTAATATTTGCATGTTTTAGTATTATATAAAAATTATATATAATATTATCGTATATATTAATTCTACTGGTATATATATATATATATATATTCGAGGCTACAGTTGTCGTGGCACCATTTGCGGCGATCTATATAGCAAACGAAAGGTCTCGATCTAGTGATTTGCCATTGCAGTTTTATTTTTCGAATCGGGCCCACCGGGAGGAACGGGGGGCGAAAAACCTCCAAAAATGGCCATTTTTTGCAAAAGTTATACGTCTGAGATCTGGAGAACGGGAACGGGCTGGGGGTGGTGCTGGCTATGGATAGATAGCCCGTTCAGCGGTGGATGTAGTAGGCGTATTTAGAATTCGCGAGAGGGCCACGGCGTCCCGTAATGGGCATTTTCCCGGACCCAACTCCGGATTTTTTCGAAATTTTGGTCAAACAACATGCGGAAAAACGTTCTAGCGGCGCCTGGTGGGACTCTCTGAAGGAGATATACAGCTCTTTAGAAAGAGGAAGA